>OX422208.1:261411488-261836488 GCA_949130495.1 Sambucus nigra | reverse complement strand
GGGGTGCCGCTGACGCGGACCTTTGAAAATAAGATTGGATAAATAGGATCGGGATCATTTGGAGCGCCAATTTGGGGTGAATAGGGGTGACACAAAACTTTAAAAATAGGAGAATATTGAATATATATATATAATTTGTAAAAATGTCATAGATATTAAACTTTATTGTATACACCAGAAAATGAAATAGTTTTATATCTGTGATAATATATTTATGAAATAGTTTTATATATATAACATTTTCACAAACAGTAACATTTACAGAGTTAATATTACATAATATATATATATATAGAGAGAGAGAGAGAGAGAGACACGGTAGATCCAAACCACTATTTTTTTTTTCAAAATTACCATATTTTTAAATGTTTACGCTAGCAACATTCAATCCCCACTACTACCCACCCCGATTGTCGGAGCTTCAACGACTTTCATCAGAGCTATGATTTGGGTTGGTAGTAGTGGCATAGGGTGCCGCTGGTGCGGACCTCTGAAATTAAGAGAATATTAGATAAATAGGGTTTGGATCCACCGAAGCTCCGATTTGGGGTGAGTAGGGGTGGTATTGAGTTAGGTTTATATCTATAACATTTTCACAAGCATTAACATTTACTGTGTTCATATAACACAGTATATATATATATATATATATATATATATATATATATATATATATAATCAAACCTCTTTTTTCTGATATTATCTTTTTTTTAACGGTCCGCGCCAGTGGCATCCAATCCCCACCCCCTTTATCAGAGCTACAACAACCTTCATTAGAGCTCTGATTTGAGGTGGCATGGGATGCCGATGTAACATTTTCACAAACAGTAACATTTATTATTTGTGAAAATATTACAGATATAAACCTAATCCAATGCTACCCATACCCACCTCAAACTAGAGCGCCGGTGTATCCAAACCCCATTTATCCAATATTCCTTTATTTCCTAAGGTCCGCGCCATCGGCACTCCATGTCACCCCAAATCAGAACTCGGATGAAGGTTGTTGGAGCTCCGACAATTGGGGTTGGTGGTGGTCAGGATTAGATACCGCTAGCGCGGGCGTTAAAAATAAGACAATATCAGAAAACAGAGGTTTGAATCCACCGTATATATATATATACACTGTGTTATAACACAGTAAATGTTAACGTTTGTAAAAATGTTATAGATATAAACCTAACCTACTGTCACCCCTACTCACCCCAAATCGGAGCGCCAGTGGATCCAAACTCCATTTATTTAATATTCTTTTAATTTCAGAGGTCCGCGCCAGCGGCACCCTATGCCACTACTACCCACCTAAATCATAGCTCTAATGACAGTCGTTGAAGCTTTGACAATTGGGGTGGGTAGTGGTGGGGATTGAATGTCGCTAGCGTAAACCTTTAAAAATATGGTAATTTAAAAAAAAAGAGGTTTGGATCTACCGTGTATATATATATATATATATATATATATATATATATATATATATATATATATATATATTAACTCAACAAATGTTACTGTTTGTGAAAATGTTATATATATAAAACTATTTCATAAATATATTATCACAGTAAATGTTATTGTTTGTGAAAATGTCAGAAATATAAAACTATTTCATTTTATGGTGTATACAATAAAGTTTAATATCTATGACATTTTTACAAACTATATATATATATATATATATATCCAATATGCTCCTATTTTTAAAGTTTTGTGTCACCCCTATTCACCCCAAATTGGCGCTCCAGATGATCCCGATCCCATTTATCCAATCTTATTTTCAAAGGTCCGCGCCAGCGGCCCCCCATGATACTTCGATGGATCCAAAGTTTATTTATTCAAAAGTCTCTTATTTTCAAAGGTCCGCGCCAGCGGCACCACATGCCACCCCTACCCACCACAAATCGGAGCTCTAATGAAGGTCGTTGAAGCTCCAATAATGGTGGTAAGGATTGGATACCGCTAGCGCGAACCTTCAAATATAAGGTAATTTTGAAAAAAAAAGGTTTGGATCCACCGTATATATATATATATATATATATATATATATATATATATATATATATATATATATATATATATATATATATATATATATATATATATATATATATATAGTGTGTGTGTGTGTGGTATTAGCACAGTAAATGTTACTATCTGTTTGTGAAAATGTCAAATATATAAAACTATTTCATATTCTAGTGCATACAGTAAAGTTTACTGTTTGTGTAAATTTTTTTCTTTGGAATTTTATAGCCTTCATGGATCTTATTTGATAGATATCGTCAAGTAGATTTCAAAAATAGTAATTTTGTGAAAAACGGATTTGTGAATCAAAAGTTATGATCATTTTAAGATTAAAAAAAAAAGTTCAACCACTTATGTAACTTCCTCAAGGAAGTTACGGATTGTTGGTTTTAAAAGGGTAAAATTGGAAAAAAAGTTCCAAAAAAATTAGGAATAGGACTTATATGTAAGAGAAAAACATGATGGGACTAGAATGTATATAAGAACGTCTAATAGGATCTAAACGTAAATGCCCCTAAATATTGCCATTTTAAAAAACCAACCGTGAATATAAAAATACACGCTAAATATCCAGTTTTGTTTTCTTTAAAAATTCATATCTTTTAAACCGTTATTTAGAAAAATACATCGAATGTACCGTTGGGTTCACAGTTTCAAAAGGAACATTTTAGTATATAAACATTTTGTAATTGATAATATTTTTAATGATGCCAAAATTAGGCTGTTGTGTCGGTCAAGAGCCCCAAAATACTAGTCAAAATTATCATTTTATCCTATAAAGCTTGTATCATAAACTTTTCTACATTACTTAACTTGTTTTACTATGAACTAAAATACTCATTTGTAAACTTCAAAAATGTAATTTTATTATATTTTACCAAAAGTTATTCTGATGAGTTGTACCATTTTATAAAAACTAAAAGTCAGATCCAACAAGAAACTGTATATACGTATTGATCCAATTCCCAAATATCCAAGTGAGTTTAAGTCAATTTCAAACTGAACTACGAAAAAAAGCTTTTATCACAATATAGATAAAAATATATGTTATTAATACACATAAACTAGTAAATATTAATTTTGTGATTATCTGTAGTTACATTTTCATTAAAATCACAGCCATACATGACAAGCAATAAAGAACCAATCCAAATATGCTCCAAGTTCCGGTGGATTTTTCCTTTTCAATAGTTATTTCAGCGTACTTGATATAACTGCTATTGATATCACATTGTGATAGCCATAAATTATTCTTATACGCATATTGTCAAATATCATTTATAATTGAACATGGATCATCGGATCAATTTAAACCTTTCTCATCTAATAGTTAAATTCAAGAGGTTATTTGTAATACCCCGTATTTTTCAGAATAAAATATTGCGAAATAAATAAATTTAATAATTTTGAATTTATTTTGAGAATAAATTAAATTGGGAGGATTTAAATTAAACGAGTAATTTTTTTTAAATTAAATAAAAATTTATTCATGATTATATAGATATAAGACTCAATTGGACATAATGGGCTTGCTCGTGAAAAATAAATCACACATAAATAAATTTACGAGTGCATATTGTTTGAACATAATAAAAATGCCTAAGTGAAATAAAAATAATTGGGACGCATTTTGAGAAACGTTAAAGGCTCGTCTATGTATTTTAAACCTTTAGAAATGGTCTCGGGGTATAGAAATATAAGTTGGGAGGTTATTGGGCTAGTCTGGGTATAGATTATAGTCCATTTAGGGGGTCCAAAAATGGGGTTTTAAGTCAAACTCGGGATTATGATTAATTAGTGTTTAAGTGGGGGTAAACCACTTCCTCACTACTATTCAGAGAAGATCTAAACACAACTAGTAACAAAAGAGGAAAGGATAAAAACCAAAAGAGGGAAAAGGGGCAATGAATCAAGAAGGAATTAAAGGGGCTTTCTTCCACAAATTTCTAAGGCAAGAATTTTCTCGCTTAATTTAAGTTTTTAATGTATTTTCTTGATGCATTATGATGAACCTTAGAATTTCTGGGATTTAGGTTTGATATGGATGATTCGATGATGAATAAATATTCTATGCATGTAGAGGGCTGAATTTAATATAGGATTAGTCCTAGAAATTTAGGTATCATATTCTTGAAATTGAGGTTAGATCCCTTAGGGTTCTTGATAGTAAATGGGAACATCTTGATTATTTAATGTAAAGAATATTAATGTTGGACTAGGGACTGGAATTCTGATGTAAACCTCATTATTGGTACCCCACATTATGAATTATACAGTGTGGGAATTGGTATTGAAATTCGAGTTGAAATGGGTATTTAATGTTCATAAATTCTGGGAAAATTGGGCATGAAATTGGGATTTATACATGAAATTAATGATCTTAATAGGAATGATTAAGTTGTAGGGAATCAAATACATAACTAATAAGTAGTATAAACGTTTGAAAGTAAATTTGGAATGAAAAATAGGAATCCCGTATTGAAACAAATAAGCAGATCTGGGCTTCTGCATAAAATCGAATCAATTCAATCAAGAATCGAATCGATTAGGTCTTGGGAGCTGAATGAGTTGAGTTTGGGGTTTGGTTAAGGGTATTTTTAAGAGTCCAAGCGAGTTGGTGGGGCCATGTTTCAGGCAATAGAGAATTTATTAAAAATACAAATGTATCCACATTAAATTTAAAAAATTACAATTAACTAGTTGGTTAAGTAATTATTCAATGGAGTGGAATTAATAATTCACTAAATGGTAAATTATTAATAAATAAAAAAATTGTGAATCTTATGTGGGACTTCCCTATGGTAATTATGGTGTAGTTACCTATACATATTATATGAGATAATAATATGTACTTGTATGTATTTTTGTTGACATACCAATGTTCATGGATTGTCCTATCGGCTTGGGGATTCGTGTGTTCGGATCGGGACCACACGTCGACATAGGTGGGCTTGGCGATTGTGTAGGTCATATAGGTACCACATGGAGGTTCCATCTACGAGAGGTAGGTGTTGGCGCCAGCCTGTGAACATGTATCCTACGTTTGGGCCGTGAACATGTATCCTATGTAGGGATTGCCCCCAACTTATTTGTGTTATGTGATGTCCTCTTAGGATAAGAGATTCTTCCGGACTTGCTGATAGAGTACCGACTAGACACCAACGGTAGAAGCCTTTGTGTGTCAAACATATGAAGATATATATATATATATATATATATATATATATATATACCTGGACTTTATATGAAATAAATTGAAGTTTTTAAGAATGTGGATATAAATTACAACTCTTATTCTATAATGCATAATAGATGTTTATGACATTTATGTGAAACTTATGAGACTGGAATGTTACGGGTATTGGCAATTAAATGTAGTCGATAGATTTAAGCATTTAATTATCGACAAATCCATTATGATTAAATTGTTACGTTGTCATAATTATTATTTGGGACTTATTGGGATGCAGATAATATCACACTTAGATGAGGGGTGAGGTGTTAAATTCATGCGAGTGACGAGAGGGAATATTCATTTTTGCATCAACTGTATTATTTAATCTTAAATTAAATAATTTAATTCTTGCACACCTAGGACTCTGATCGAAATTTAAATCCCCCCAGGTGATCTTAGACAGGGATAGCTGGATTGTGACGTGACAATCTTACAGTCTCTCTTGCTCATCAATTTTCAGATTTATCGATTCTAGCATAGGTGCTTTTCTGCCAGAGTTAGTTATTTTATTTGAAAATATTTGTAAGGGAATAAGCCCAAGATTTCTTTACATTATGTTGGAGTTGAGATATTTACTTGCGGTTTATTATTTAGTGGGTGTTGGTTTGAATTTAATTATTATTATGGAAATATTCATAAAGTTAATGTATTGGCCTTTAAAATAACATTATTTATATTATCTTGTGCGAAGAAAGGTATTAATTGACAGACAAGCCCTATCTTCAGTGTATCGTGCTTGGCCAACCTTTACGTGAAAAAATGGGGGTCGTTACGTTATTGCAATGATTGAATCAATTAACTCGTCCACCTATGTGCTAATAATCTTTGTTATAAGCATTAGTATTAGCTTGGGAGTAGATTTTCGTGTTATCCCGTAGAATTTTTCTACTTGGACTAAGGTCTCAAATGTTTGAGAGCTTGGTTTTATCGCTATATATGTATGAATGCCATTATTTGTGCCTAGATGTTTATTTTTTCCCCTAAGATTTTAGGTTGATATTATTTGGTTATATTGATCATGCTTAATTATCTCAATACCCTTAGTGAGATGGTAATTATGGGATTATCAGTTTAAAAATCCTTGACTTTCTTTATGAATTATTGTTTATACTTCATTTGACAAACAATTAAATCCATACACACTAAAATCTCTCTATACATATATATTTGCTATAGAACTGATTAAATTTACTTTGCAACTGTGTTGGTTCCTTTCCTTCCAGTTATTTTGAATAAGTACCTATAGGCAATGATGAACGCTTCACGAACTACTTGATAAATAGAGATAAGGAAAGATTTTATTTGAGATAATGAAACATATAGCAACATGAGAGATAAATATAGAAGTTTCATATAAATATAAGTTTACGAACTACAACTATAAAGCATTTGAGCATCAATGAATTATAACACTCCGTATTTTTCAGCATTAAATATTTAATTAATTCGAATAAATTTAAATTACAAGTGTGTCATAATTTAATTAAATCAATTATTACGTGAGTATTTAAATATTAATCAGGAGAGATAATGATTAATATAAATGGAATAAAATTTACTAATTGTGTAGTAAATAATATGTGACTATTATTATGCATCATAGTGAGTTAAACAACATGATTTCATTGTATCTCAACCAAGAGTTGAGTATGGACTATATTGAGGTAAAAAATGAGACTTGAAGTAAAGTGTCTCAGATGATGATTCTGAGTACACGGTTGATTCTGGATAGGTTGATATAGTCAGATAGACTATCTGGGGGTAGTAACTAGCTCTCGAGATATTTTTAGGCATAATCGGGCCCACACGGGGGTGTTCGGGTCATTTGGGCTGGGTCTTTAAGCCTAATTTTGAGTTTAGCATTATTTAACCAAAATCTAAAAGGGACAGATAATCACATTCTAACCCTAAGAACTTGAGAAAAGAAAAGATAAGGAACATGGGGAGCCCTTGGCAGCCAAATCAAGAGAAATTGAGTGTGTTCTTCATGAATCCATCTTCTATCTCAAAGGAATCAGATTCTACAAATCTAATCAATCAAGTGGTTAACTTGGTTTCAATCTAATTTGTAGAATTTTGGTTCATATCATAGTGGATGTAAACGATATGAAAATGGGTTTTTATGATTTGAATTCAAATTAGTAGATTAAACATGAAATTAATGACGAAATATTATGTAGGACTGTTAGAATTCAATCCCTATTAGAAATCCATAAGTAGATGTGTTTATTGGGTGATTGTGAAATCGAATTTAGGAAGAATTGGACAAACAAGAGAAAAACCCAATTCGTGAATTATCGGGTTAATGTGAGAATCCTTAATATTAAATGATGCTTTTGATGACTAGTACCGGTTGAGAACATATATAAATCGTTAGTAACGTTTCGGTTGAGAATTGAATTAAAACAAAAAAGCTTTAAAAGTTAACAATGGTGGAATTTGAAATAGGGCGTGGGAATAAGGAGACCTGCTTACAGCGAATCAATTCGGAATAAGGCTGAATCAATTCGGTTGCCCAAAAAAGGGGATTTTTTTGTGTTTTTGCCCTAAATGCAAAATTAATTATCGAAAAACATTTGGATTATTTTTAAAATATAGGGAGGGACCTATTTAATTCTAGTAGGCTATAGCAAGGGAGTTATTTAGACACAATGAGAGAAATCCAAGGCTAGGACCTTTATGTGCATATTATGAAATTGAGAAAATTTCGAATATCGAGATGAGGGTAGAGTGAGTAAGTCCAAAATTGTGGACGAGTATAATAAAGGAAAAATAGAGTCGAGTAGATAGACTCGGTTATCATAGCTAGTACCAAAAGAGTTAGGCACGGGTTAGCCGGACTTAATTAACTTTAATTATATATATATATATATATATATATATATATATATATATATATATATATATATATATATATATATCAAGGTTCTAAAAAATACGGGGCTTGACCGAGACGTGGAGGCCAAGCCTTAAGCCTTGGAAGCCTAGGCGGGCCTTAGGCATGAAAAATATTTTTAATAATAAGAAGACTATTAAAAATACTAAAATTGTACATACCTTAAAAATATGTTTGAATATATGCAAATTAAAATACTATTTGATTATTTTGGACGAGATATTGGTCTAGTTAGTAAAAAAGTATTTAAAAAATGATACCGTTTCACTAAAGCATTTGTGTTTAAAAAAAAAGTTCGCCTTAAGGCTTTTACCACGAATAAGGCACAAAAGTCTTAAGGCAGGGCGTTTCTCCCAAGCCTCAAGCCTAAGCGCCCCTAGGAAGACCCTATGTGCGCCTTTTAGAACACTTATATATATATTGTCCACTAAATGGTTGAAGTTTTGATAAATTTAAGGGTAATTATCTCCATGCTGAAGACATCTTCTCCATCGTATTTAAAATAAGAAATTATTTCCCCCCTAGAAATTGGATCTATTTTCTTTAAATATGTTAAATTAACTATGCATAGTGAGTTTCGCTCTCAAACTTGACTACTCCCTTTGTTCCGAATTATAAGAGTGAAATATTATTTTTTGAGTTGTTCCGAATTGAGAGTCATTTTTTTCTTTTTAGTAAAGCATCAATGAACCAAATGTCACGATAAATAATATGTATTAATTTTGATTATTGATCAGTGTATCCTTAATAAATAGAAAACTCAAATGTGGTCTCTTAAATTGGGACGTAAGGAGTATAAAAATGGGCGATACTTGCAAAATCATGTTTTTACCAAAGCATTCCACCTCCAAAAGAATGTACTAAATTGAACAATGTATGAGCTATTTGGAAAACAAATTATTTTTGAACGAATAAGTTATTGGTTGACTTTGAGTTATTCTTAAAGTGGGATTCATACATCAAACGTAGTAGGACCAAGTACGTATGCGTTCCTTATAACAAGACGAGTGACACGGTATATTGATTAATTAAAAATAGGCAAATGATGAGTGAGAAATTTACTCTCAAAGTGCCCAATTTGTTTATGAAATTATTGGGAATTCTATTTAGTTTCATGGGACGATTTTTTTTAACTCCCGCTTGATGTTTTGACTGTTATCTTGATTGATTTTGGAACCATCGCTAAAGATCACGACTATTCACCATTAATTGTGACTATTCATGAAAGGCATTCATAAAATGACTATTTACAAAAAGACACATCTTTTCATGAAAAAATATATTGTTGCTTATAAATACAAGACAAGTCTTCATTTTAAATGAAAGAAAAAATAGTTTTAAACACATTCCATATTATTTGAGTCATGAATAATATCAAACATAATTGGTCATAAATAATTTAATCTAAAAGTATAAAAATGGGCAATCCTTGCACAAGATATTTTTACTAAATCACTCCACCTCCAAAAGAATGAATTAAACCGATTCACCGTGTATGATCTATTTGACTTATCTTTCAAATTCTCAAATGCTTATAGGGATGGCCATTTGTAAAAATCATGGATCGATTTGGAAATTATTTTTAATTTTCTGAATCAATTTAAAAAATTTGTTTGAAGGTATTTTATATATTTATTTTTAATGTGGTATTACAAGATGATTTTGTGATGTTACTTATATGAGTATATTTTATCTACCAAATATAATTTTGACCATATTAATAAGTATAATTTGGGTTGTTGCTGTTTGGACAAATCTCAATTTCTTCGCATTTGTAGCTGAACATAAACAAACATGTGTTAAGTAACGGATTGGAATCATGCAAAAAACTGAAGAGTGGTTTGGAAACACATAGTAATATTGGGTGCGTTCACATTTTTAGTGCATATATTCAATTTTGTCTCTTAGTAGTGCATGGAAATTTCATTCTATTTGGAAAACAAGACAAATGGTGGGTAGTGAAATGCCAAAAACGGTTGCATGCAAATTTATTGGCATCTTTCACCCCTTCCATTTCCTCGTGGTTATCGAAAAACAAAGCTGATGCATACATTGTAACCATAGTTATCAGAACTGAATCCCACAAATTTTACATTGAACAATGCATTAGATATTTACTCAAATCAGAAAATTTACCCAAAAATGTTTCTAGTGCACAACTGTATGATATATTATGGTAAATCAATATATTACATTAGTATATTGACTATTTAAAATAAATACCGTCCAAATTATTTTCCTCATATAAACTAATTGTTTGTTACTACAGTTTTTTTTTTTAAATTATTAAATGAAAACGCATTTTTGCTATGATGAGAATTTTCTTCTGAAGATATCAACAATCTTAAAACAACAAAACGTATTAAATATGAAATAAGTTGATGACGTCCTTAAAAGATTTATGGTAGAAATTCTCACATAGAGTTTTGTAATATATGTAAATAAGTTGATGACATCCTAAAAAGATTTATGCAGTTGCAATTCTTAAATGATTCTGGATCAAGCACTTAATTATGTTGGAGCAACTATAAGTGCATCATGTTCCAGAATTTTCAAGTAACAGATGATACCATATTCTAAAGTCTTCATATAAAGCTATCCCCATAATGGTCAAACAATTAAGAAATGTTGTCATATGTTGGGGAAAAAGAATCGTGCTTTTACATAATTTTAATATATATTGACCTTTTAATAATCTTTAATCCATTATTAATATGGGCCCACATCTCAAAGTGACCTATCAAAGTATTTATGCATTCCTCGTCTCGAGTTGAATAATGTTGTGTATTTATTTAATCAAAATAAATAACAAATAATGAAAATTTTGTCAATATTGTACCACATTTCAGGGTTATATTCACTTATCAAAACAGATAAGAAATGAATGAAAAATTTCGCTTCAATATGCCCAATATAAAAAGTGTCTCATTAAAGAACACTATATGAAACGAGTAGTGTTAATGGGTCGGGGATCTTTCTTGAGATGATACTAATTTTTATGGATAAACTTTTTTACTAAAAATTTTGAGTTAATTACACTTGAACCTCATGAACTTTGCCCCCTCATCACTTACTATCCGAACATTCAGTTTTTGTACTCCCCCCCTCCCCCCCCCCCCCCCCCCCTCGAACTTCCAACATGACTTTAAGTTATCACCTACCGTTTAACTCTGTTAATTTTTATAGGAAAACGTTAGTCATGTGCGATGCACGTGATCCCTTTTTAGGGTACGTTGGTCAAAATTAATATAAAACTTTAAATAAATGAAATTGCATAATAATTCATTTAAAAATATGAAAAATTACAGAAACAAAATTTAAAAATATTTTCATTAAAAAACATATTTTCAATAAAAATAAAAAACAGATTTCTAATAGATAAAAAAAACAAAAATCCAACAAAAAAAATTTGCAATTAAAAAATAGATTTTCAATAAAATTAGGAAAATACCTTAAAAATCTGCATTAAAACTGAATAAATCTTTTAAAAGGATGTTTTTTTTTTTTGCAAAAAAACATGTTAATAACAAAATAGATTTACAATTTAAAAATAAATTTATATTAAAAAAATATTCAATAATCACAGAAAATCTGGAAAATACATAAAAAATAGAAAATATATTTTAAAAATAAAAATGTAGAAAATACATTAAAAAAATAGAAAAAGTATTTTAAAAAAATCTACAAATATCTGAATAAATATTTTTAAAAGTTTGAAAAATAGTGTAAAAAAATAAATTTTGACTAACAAAATAGATTTGCAATAAAAAGTAAACATCTAAGAAAATAGAAAAAATATTCAATAATCATAGAAAATCTAAAAAATACATAAAAACTTGAAAAAGAAAAAAATATTTATATGAAATCTAAAACTTTTGCGAAAATTTGAATAAAACTATTACAAAAAATATTTTTATAAAATCTGCAAAAATATGAATAAAACTAAAACCTTTACAAACCTTTGCAAAAATCTATATAAAACTAAAACCTTTGCAAAGAGAGATGGGAGAGAGGAGGGTGAGTGGTGATGGAAGGGGCAGGGGCGGGGGCAGGGGGTAGCAGGGTGGGGTTAGGCGAGGTGGTTAGGGGCAATAATAGGCAGGGCTCGGGGGAGTAGCAAGGCGGGGTGGGGTTGGGGGTTGGGCAGGGTGGGATTGGGTAGCCACCATGGTTGAGAGGGAGTCAGAAAAGAAAGAGAGGAAAAATAAATTTGAAAGAGAGAAAGAGAAGAAACAGGGGAAATGAAAAAAAACAAAAATACGCTCTAAAAAGTTGTGTGAATCGTACGTGGCCAACATTTCCCGTAAAAAATTAACGTAGTTGGATAGTAGGGGGTAACTTAAAGTCGTGTTGGAAGTTTAGGGTATAAGTACAGAAACTAAAAGTTTGGGTGGTAAAGTGAAAAGGAGGCAAAGTTCAGGGGGATCAAATGTAATTAACCCTAAATTTTTGGACTGGATTTCTCACACTAAATGTCACAAATTTTTATTCATTTTAAAAACGTCATGGAAAAAAAATGTCACCATTTAAATAAATTAGAACATCATTGAATCTAGTATTTTGCAAATAAGTAGTTCAAATCTCGACCGTCCTTTTCTTGTCAAGTCGAATCGTCATTAATGGTGTGTGTTCACGAACAAATTCATGTGCATGGGAAAATACTTTATTTTAACCAAACAAGTACCTTTTTGTGCTTATATAAACAACAAAGTCTCCCTCCACTTTTCATTCTTATGTTCTTGCATGATTTTAAATATAATTAGAGGGGGTATTTGTAACAACCCCTGTTTTCTCACATAAAGGCTGGCCTGGCACGATACGTCGAAGATGGGACTTATCCATAATTTGTTCCATTCTCAGCACTACGTAATAGAAATAGCCTTTGTTCTTTACCAAAATTCACAATAAACAAAAACATTTGAACCAAAAATGAATTAATGAATGTAGGCAAAACTGAATCACCATATAACGTCCATAATGTAAAGGTAAGTACAAACTAATAAATAACTCTCGGGCTTATTCCCATACAATTTTTATATGAAATAAAATAACCAAATGAAAAAGTATAACCTATACTACATTCAATGGAATAGAATCCGCTACATCCAAAGCAACTCCAAGTCTGATCCATCGTCAATCCTTCCATCTCTGTTTATAAAAAAGAGCCAGGGGAAAACATTTATAACTTTGGATCAGAGCCCTAGAGTTGCAAGGATTCTTCACAAATAAATATGTAAAATGTAACTAACTCGTACTTCACGTCTCTCCATCAACGCTCGCGTGTATCGAGTATCTCACCTATCATCTAGGATCAATCCTACTCGCATCCTCAAATAAATATCAATTATGAATTCCAATGTTTAAATATGACATGTAACAATAAAGATATCTAGCCATACATCAACTAAAAGTGGGTGTTACATCTAATACCACAGTCCCCGGATTAACTTTGTACCACTAAGTCTTGTATAGTTTCAGTGTATATTTTTGTGTCAAATAATGTTCCTTTACTTTAGTCTATCTTGTTAGACTATTTAACGATTAATTCACACCAATTATCGTCTACGCATTTAAAATATAGGTTTTAGTCTCTTTAATTACTGTCTGCATCCATAGACTGCCCAATTATTATTCTTATTAATAATTTCCCACAACATTAAACATTAAAACTTGGTTTTGTTACCGATTACCCACATTTCTATGTTAATCCAACTTTGTTACCATTAAGTATTGTCTACATCTATAGACTATGAGAACGTATTCTCATACAAGGTGAACCACAATGTGTATATAGATAAATACATATGTTCGCATATGTGTATGACACACGAAGACATCTATCTTTGACGTCCTGTTCGTACTCTATCGGTAATACCCGGAGGAGTACCTCATCCTAAAGCAAGTAACAACGTAACACAAGCAAGTGGGGCACTACCTATGAAGTATGTTCACGGCCCATACCCAGCGGTGACAAAGGTTCCCAACATCAACACCTACCACTCGTAAGTGGCACTGCTATGTAGTACCTAGATGTAGGTTCTTGGAATACGATTAGTATCAAGCGATGAATAACCCCTTATCAAGACTGTGATTAATGCCCAAGACTATGTTTAATAATGACGATACATGAGAGTAAGAGAGAAAAATATTCAACACCCAAGATGGTATTAAATGAGGTCTTTTACACCATAAATGCATTGTGAACACAATAAATAAGTGGAACCAACAGGTAACTTGGACGGAGGGAGAAAGAGCTAGCACTCTTGTCATAATAAAGGCACGTTGGAAACTTTAGTCTTAGTTAATGCTCAATGATAGTGGTATCAATGGACACAAAAGGGAATGTATGGGCAATAAATGTTCTCACAGAATCTCTCGTGTATGAGGAAAATCCAACAGCAATTCTAGGTTCGAATTTCCATCGTTGTAAACTATTTGGTTGGTTTATTTATATAAAGGAAAGGTTACTCAAGTAACCTTACTGTCGTTAAATGTAATTGACACTACACCAAAACAGTCGAGTTGTCACGATCATTGATCGTGAAAATACCAACTTGTCAAGGTCAATGACCGTGACAAGTATGGGGGTGAAAACTTTTTTTGTCATAGACTTGTCACGGTCAAAGACTGTGACAAGTTCATTAGACCCGTCACGGTTTTTGATCGTGACAAGTTTTTATCACGGTAAAAGACCATGGCATGTAAAAAAAATCGTCACCGTCAAAGACCGTGACAAGTTTCTTTGTCAATGACTTGTCACGGTTTTTGACCGTGATAATTCTTGGCAGAATTTAAAAAAAACTGCTGGGCAGTATGGCCACTGCCACTGCCCAACAGTATATTTGTACATGTTATAAAAAAATTGTACTTGTTCAAACAACATATATATCCAAATAAAATACAAATCATTTACCAAATCAAGGCTTTTATAAACTAAATCCAAATAAAATAGAAATGCAAATATCCATCATATCCAAACCAAATTGTACCAAAATCAAAAGAATATAAATATAATCCTATTTTTAAAATCAAAAGAGATAGAAATAATGTCAATATTTAGCAGGTCGGAGGAGGAAGGAAGACCACACAATATATGAATTCACCCCCCCAATATGTTGAACGCTGCATTGTTCGCGCAAGCACACAGGTGAGTTCTCCTTTCCCTCCACCACATACGTGACGTGCACTCTTAACTCAATGTCTTGGAGGGGACTTCCATGAACCAACATATCCGGGTAGAAGTTCGGATCCCTTAACCCCCTCGTTATCGGCAAGCCACAATATATGTCGAATAGATGCACGCTCGACAGGGGTCACGATGGGAAATGGATTATCATATGGAACCGAGTCCGTGCGTATCGAAGATGAAGTAATGTCGTCAACATCCTCCTCCTCCTCCTTCCCCTTTCCCTTGCCCAACTGACGCTTCATGAAGGCGTACATATCTAGAAGTGTCGCCTCTAACCTTGATAGCTTATCATTATGGTAGTCCACCTTATGGACCAACCCGCTATTACTCATCTCTAAGCCGATGATCCCAGACTTCCCCACCCGCATGCTCACCCCCTAGTCCTCCCCTTGCGATTCGGGCCGAGCACTTGGTTGAGTGCGTCCGTAGCCAAAGATGATTTTTCGGCATCTGACTATGACCCATGAACTTCCTTAAGCTTTGCCTGAAAAAATAAAAAGTACACGATTAGTCAATTAAGTAAATAAAAAAATTATAACATAATTGAAAAAATTAAACACTTATAACTTACAATGGTGGATGCGACACTTGGGGACACCTCCTTGTCCTTCCCCTTTTTCTTCCGAATTGCCACATAGGCATCGAGCCTATGTGGCCTACCCCCAGGGCCACTCCCCGTCTCCTGAAATAAAATAATACATAATTAGTAAGTAATGAAAATTAGTACTAAATTATAATAACTAAAATTAGAGAGAATTAAAAACTTACCATCCTGTGCTCCACCTCGACGTAAGACGTCTGCCCAGAGTAGTGCACATCCGATTTTTTCACCCTGTTCTCCCTCCCCGATTGGCGAGATGTCAATTGCCGCTCATTGGTCTCATTGTCGATAAAAATTTTCCACTGTGCCAATGAGATTGGCTCCTTGGGGGGGGGGGGGTTGGTATCACGGAGTCTCAAAATGGACTCCTGGGTCTTCCCAAAGTACCATGCCCATAAATTCTTCTTCCATGTCTTATATTGATCCCTCAATTGGTGCTCCAATCTAGGGTCGCGGAGATATGCGGGCAGGCCGAATTGTTCCTGTCAAACAAATACAAACCATACTGTAAGTAATTATTACAGTTATAAATATAAATATAAATATATATATTAAATATTCAACCTGTAGTGCCCCCCAAATGTTCATCTTGAGGTCAATAGGGACAACCCTCCAATCAATGTAGCCTGTTCTACAACAACCTTCAACAACTCTAGCGCTCTAGCTAATAATGTCATCTTATTCTCGACGACGACCCCTAATTTGCCCCATTTTGGGGGCCTACTGTTCGAGAAGTCCTCATCGCCTCCGCTACCGCGTCCTGATTAGTCATTTTTTGCATAAATTATTATTATTATTATTATTATTATTATTATTATTATTATTATTATTATTATTATTATTATTATTATTATTATTATTATTATTATTATTATTATTATTATTATTATTATTATTATTATTATTATTATTATTATTATTATTATTATTATTATTACAAAGATGTATATAGAATTTGAATTATTGCTCAAATCCGATAATAACAATACATACCAATACCGATACCCACCAATATCAATTTACTCCAATTTTAATTCATACCAACATCAATTTATGCCAATTTCAATTTATACCAATGCTAATACCAATACCAATTTATACCAATTTTAATTTATACTAATACCAATACCAATTTATACCAATTTCAACTTATACCAATACCTGATTAGCATTAAAATGATATTTGTGCTTAAATTGATGAAAATTCTAATTAACATTAAATTGTCATCCGATAATAATAATAAAGCAATAGAACAATACAACCACTGGTCATTACAAATAATTTGAATAATTATTACAAATCAAAAAATTATTTCAGATTCGAGTTATCATAAAAAATGGATTGATATTCGGTAGGTTCAACTAAGTCATTGACACTATTGTTTAGACGCTTTGGCGCATGTAGGACAATTGACCACGACTCGTTATTGATATACTCCTAGTAAAAAACTTGCTTAACCTTTTGAAAAGAACAAACAAACGGCTCATCGATCACGTGTTTGTTGCTCTTCAACTTGGAGAAGTCAACCATGCTCAAATTGGTGCCAAGATCAACTTTACAAGCATTTTTATCCTCAACTCTTACCCAATCACAGTAAAATACAACCTTTTTGAAGTTTACATAGTCCAATTCAAATATATTTTGAATTACACCATAGTAAGTCATTTCATCTTAGACGAGATTTTTATCTTTCGCACTCGCTCAAAAAAAAGTAAGAGCCTTGTATGAAATGCCCGAGTTCTCTACATTTGTATTTTCCTCGTACACCCTTGCACCGAATACGTAATCATTCAATCGATACTTTTTGTACTCTTGTGCCATGAACAAAGGTCCAGTGGATAGATGAGAAAGCTTTGATGTCGCATCACCCATCTTTAAGAGCTGAGAATATAGATAAATTAATTAGGTTAGTTGTAAAGCTTTATTATAATGTCACAGTTGATAACAGTCTATATTAATTATAATTACCTCGTGTGACAACCACAACCAAAAATCGTTGTCTGATTGTGCCATTATTTTTCATCTTTTATTGTTTTCACGGGCTTCATATTTTCTGTATTGATCGTGACGACAGTATTACAAAATTAATCATGTAAAAGTTAAAATAATATAAACTTTCTTTTTCCATTTTTCGACATCTTCATGTGTGTCAAGAAGATAACAAGCTACTTGTTCATGTTGCAAACTCGTTAATTTCACTCATTTGCTCATCACTTGACCACCCTCATTGATGAACTCATTATTGTCATCCACGTTGGTCGATTCAGGCATATATTATCGAGTTGATGACTCCACGGTGATGTATTCCTCTTCAATTGATCTTTCAATGTATCTTGTATTCTTGACGTAATCTTTGAAAACTTTCATCAATCTTTTAAATGGATACATCCACCGATATCTTACTGGGCCGCAAAGAAGTGCCTCATCGCATAGTTCTACCAATAAGTGAACACTTTTGTCAAAGAAAGACGGGGAAAAGTACTTCTCCAAGACACAAACTGCTTCGTTCACCGCCAATTTTGCGGCCACTATGTGATCTCGATTGACTACCTTCTCACATAAAAGTGAGAAGAAAATACTAATTTGCATAATAGCCTTCCACAAATCCTTGTGCTTGGAGAAACATTGATTAAACAATAGAGGAACTAATTGCATGATCACATTCCAATCGTGGTCCTAACACTCATGTAAATCATGGGTAGCATAATTCACAATCCTTTGCAAGTTGGACGAAAAATTAAATGAAACTTTCAAATTATATATTGTGTCTAAAAGCACCTTCATTTCCTCACTCGTCAAAGTAAACGCACCAGGGGAATATTTGTCCTTCCCCTACTATTTTCTTTTAACCATAGTTGTGGCTTAAGTTTCAACACTTTAAGGTCTTTTCGTGCATTTTCTCCATTCTTTGAATGACTCTCCCCAAGGTACGTTCCCACAATATGTTTAGCGATGCTCTTCTCTGTGTGCATTAAATCCAATATATGGCGCACCGGGTTATTCTTCCAATAAGGCAAGTAAGATAAAATTGACCTCCTAGACCATGCCTTTCTTGTCTCAATTTCATTCCTAGTTGGGGTCTTCTTATGCTTGACATTCATAAATTTAGGATTCTTACCTGACATATTAGGGCCACAATCAGAAGATTTACTTTCAATTTCTGAGCCTGAAAGTATTCTTCGCCGTATCCTATGTATAACCCCGCCCGGTAAAAAATTAAAACCTTTCTCAAATCTAAAACTATGAGAGGGGGTAAAAACTGCCTATGGAAATAGTATATATTTTTTGAGCTATCAGGGAGACGAAGAGATTCAGTCTCTTCTCCACAAATAGGACACCCCAAATAACCATGTATTACACAACCAGATAATGTCCCATAAGCTGAAAAATCATGAATTTCTCACATCAACATAGCTTTCAGTGTAAACTCTTCTTTTCTAAAAGAGTCAAATACTTGCACACCCTCTTCCCATAACTCATTTAATTATTCTATCAAAGGAGCCATGTAGATATCGATGTCTTCACTTGGTGCCTTTGGCCCAAGGATCAACAAAGACATCATCGAAAATTCAGGTGTCATACATTGTGAAGGAGGGAGGTTTAGTGGGGCTAGGGTCATTGGCCATATACTCTGATTGGCGCTTAGATTTCCAAATGGATTGAAACCATCTGTTGATATTGCCAAACGAATGTTATGCTGTTCTCGAGCAAAATCGGGGTACTCAAAATTCATCCTCTTCCAAACTATAGAATCAATAGGATGGCGCATGATATTTTCTCATGCTTCTGCCCTAGCATTCCAAGTCATTGCCTCCACTATCCATGGTACTGTGAAAACCACTTTAATCTAGGCCCAATGGGAAAATATTTCAACATTTTTTGAGGCACTTTTGAGTTTGCGCCTTCTTTGATCATAGATTGGACATATCTAGGTTCATCGCATAGTGGACATCGATTGAGATTTTCATACTCCTTTCCGTATAGCATGAAGTCATACACACAAGCATGAATTGATTTGTACTTCATTCCCAAACCTTTCAAACTATTTTTCATAGTAGGATAACTGTTTGGAAGCGTATTCTGCTTGGGTAGCAAGCCCTTCACCCAATTCAAAATTCCTGTCATGCTGGTGTCAGACAAACCATATTGAGTATTTAAATTATGCAAACCAACCATGGCATGTAAATATGTCTGATCTTTCTCACAACCAGAGTATAATGGCTGGATCGTCTTAAATTTAAACTTTGGTAGTCATCGTCAAGGTTTATCCCGATATCTTTATGAGCACCTGAACCTTGTACATAGTCAGTGACCTCATTCTCTTCCACTTCATGAACTCCATAGCGTCATCAATTAAATCCTCTAGCATATTATGATCTACAGTGTCATACTCACCTTGTACATCTATCCAACTCGTTGAAGATTGTTGAAGGTTGCTTGGGGACAAAAGGAACTTTCGATTCCACGTTAAATCCTAACTTCGATAACTATCTTGCATACCCGATCTTAACAAATGTAGTTAAACTGTTTTCCACTCAAACACCTTACCATTCTTACACATAGCACACGGACACGGAAACTCTTCATTATCATGGCATCTCTTTTTGTATTTCACAAATTCATTAGCACCTCTGCGAAACACATCCCCTAATCTATTTGTCTCACCCATATACTCTTTGTATTTAGGATATCCCATCTCAACTACTACAAACAATCAACTATTATGGGTAAAATATCATAAACAAAAGTGTGAATATTTAGTTTCCATTAGTATAAACAACTATTGAATGCGTACGTATAACAACTAGAAGGCTAGGTTCGATGGGTAAATTTATTCGTTCATTCAAATTCAAATTCAAATTCAAATTCAAATTCAAATTCAAATTCAAATTCAAATTCAAATTCAAATTCAAATTCAAATTCAAATTCAAATTCAAATTCAAATTCAAATTCAAATTCAAATTCAAATTCAAATTCAAATTCAAATTCAAATTCAAATTCAAATTCAAATTCAAATTCAAATTCAAATTTTAATTTGAAATTGAAATTAAAATTCAATTTATAATATTAATTTCTATTTCTTCCATCTCCTCTAAAGGGTGAGTGGTCCTATACCATTCAAGACCGCATATTTATGTAATATACTTAACAACTCATGCACATTGTTCAAATTTGAGGAAAATTCGACAGCATATCCCCATAATTCTCCAAATAAACGACGTACATTCGCAAGTGTGAGTGTTATTTCAATTTATCAATTGAAATAACACTTAACGTCGCATCATCTAGTATTTACCCCGAGAACATTTAGATACGACTGCAGAAATTCCTCCAAAAGTAACAAGTTTAAGCCACTAAGAATATTATTATACAGAAACTATACAGTCCCAAACTATCCAAACGTGACAATTCGAGAGATCTCATTACAGGGGTAATGACTCTCGAAGGTGTCTAAGGGATATTTAAGGTGTACGCATAAGAACTAGAAGTCTTGTATCTATGGGCACCATATATAATTTCAAGTATGCTTTATTTAATTATCATAAGTCCGTGGTCGTGCAACTTTTGAACGGGTCGTGACACAAAGTATTTTTTTTTAAAGTTGAAAACTCCCCCCCCCCCCCCCCCCCCCAATTTGGACGACAATAATCCAGTAATTTTTTAAGGATTTATTAGTGTGAATTAATAAATTAAGGATTTTAAAAAAATTAAACAACCAACTTCCATATCCAACCACATCCGTCCAATATAATCCAACAACAAAAACAAACCAACAAATGTGTATCCCTTACTCCTTCTAATTCATCTATTCAATTAATTCATTTTCAACAACATAAGAAATAAAATACATATGACTAATTAGCTTCAAGCCCTAAATAATAACACCCAATCAACATTAAAAATTTCTAACCAATTTCAAACCTAAATAGGAATACACAAACAATAATTATAAATTAAGACGATATAATTATTTAAGGATTTATTAGTGTGAATTAATAAATTAAGCCCCCCCCTCCGCCCCCGGCTGCCCCCCTGCCACCCTCCCCCCCACACACACTCCCCCCCCCCCCCCCCCCCACGCACACACACTACCCCCCCTCCCCCACAAAAATAATGGAAAGAGAGATGGAGAGAAAAACGTACATTTATATACACATATACACACACATATACATATATACACATATAATGGAAAGAGAGAGGGAGAGAAAAACGTACCGTAGAAAGAGAGGGAGGGGGGGGGGGGAGGGGGGAAGGAGGGAATGGAAACAGTGGGAAAAAAAAGAAAGGGTAGGGTTTTTTTACTGGAAAAATTGTTACAGACCTGTCATGGTCTTTGGCTGTGAAAACTTTACAAAGTTGTCACGGTCATTGACCGTGATAAACAATACGCATTTTTTTTTATCACGGTCAATGATCGTGACAGGGCTGGCCGGCTCAAAGGTGATAATTTGGCCTTTTTGGTGTAGTGTGACTAGCATTAAATGTGAAAAGTACTGCGATATTAATGTCGAAGATATTGCATTAAATGCATGACATGTTGTGTTTTGACGAGAAACTGCTCAACCAAATAGAAGTGTGGTGGCATTAATGGGGATATAACGTGGCAACTCAAAGGCTTACCTAAGAACAACTATGAAATCAGACTTGGTTAACTAAGCCTGCCATCCAAAGGATAAAACTCTCTTGAGTGATGTTATCTTGAGTCCCTAAATGCCAAGTATTATGATGCCATAAAGTAAATAAATAGTGACCCCCACCAAATGTGTGGTCACATCAATCAAAGACGGTGATGTATGAAGTTGAAGTTGCTCAACTGGAAGTAGATCAAACATTAAATGTGTTGTTTGTTGGCCGGAAAATGTCTCCAGGTGATATATCTGAGGTTAGGGTCCCTGGAGGAGGTTCCCCTGAGTATGTGCTAAATGAAGCGACTCGAGCACCTGTTTGTGCTAGATAAAGTTTTGCCTAAGTGTTTCAAGAGGGTTGGCTATTACTTTCCCAACGTTTCCCTGCTCCCAATCCTCCAAACCAAATCACTGTGAGGTTCCCAAGAGGAGGTTTTTCGATAGAGCATGTAAGCTCTCCCATGCCCTGCCAGGCATGGTCCCTCGAGGGTACCGAACGACCTTGCCCATATTACAAAGTAAATTGTTCAACCAGTAAATTACAAAAATCAAATACATCATGTTTCCTATTATAAGTATTGTCACTCGAGTAATCTTGGTCTTCGTAATAAGTCATTCAAGAAGCCTCTGTGGAGGGTCTTCGTGGGAGGTCATTTGAGAGGTCTTTGTCTGTATTCTTTAGTTAGCCTTTTGCTAAGTATAGAATCATCTCGGCTAATCAACCTTTGGTGAGTACACCCCCTAAATTTTCCCCTTCATAGAGATATCTATTTATTGCATGAAGAAATATCTGTATGAAATACTTAGATGATCTTCGAATTACTTTGTAAAGAAAAAGTTGTTTTCCATAGGCAGACAACATAGCATAATAGTTAATAAATTGTTCAGTAAGGAGAAGTGTGGGCGAAGGACTTGTTTAGTCCTCCTTTAGAACTACTTCGTCTCTAACTGCTTTCTGGTTTGTCTGATAGCACTATTCCTTGGATGGGATGCTATGATTGCGTGTGACCACTTTCTTGGGGGGGGGGGGGGGGGTGAAGGGATTTTTTTTAAATTTCCCCAAAATGCATCATTTCCCCTAAGTTGAGAACTCTTGGTATGCACCATCATTACTCTGGCCTTATTGCATTGAATGAGATTGACATTTACTCCTCCGTACTTTAAATATGGCGGCTTGGGGTTAACGCGTTCTTCTCACATAGGGACACCCAGGTGTTGCCTCTTGGAGCTTCATCATTGTAGCGTTTGAATTTATGCCCCTACATCTGCGTATAGGCTACGCGAGGCAATTCAACTGTCATCACATTTACCTAGATTCTATTAATCTATCGTCTATTGCATCTTGTGTTACCCCTATAAAAAGAATTCTTGGAATTTCCCAAACCCTTACCTTTGGGTTTATTATCATTTGCCTTTGTTTGTTTTCAGAGTGAGAGATTTTAGTGCTTGCTTTTGTCTTTGTTATTCACTCTAACTATTCGCTCTTCTTCCCTTTTATTCGTTCTTTCTTAATTCATGGCTCCTATAGTAAAAAGGACTCCTTCTATAATGGGTGTTTTTCCCCTAACTCAAGCACGCCATAATCAATGGGCTCGGTATCATCGTTCGCCTTACTTTGGGGAACCTGACCATTTCTGGGCTTTGGCAGAGCATTTTTTGGGAGAGCTTGTTCCGGTGGAGCCGATAAACTTATGATGGATGAAAGTGATAACACAAAAGACTTTACTTACATTCCTACCGCTACTGTGACTTATTTTCGGATCGAACGGGGAGACTATCCTTTATCGAAGGTAGAATTTGAGTCTACCTCTGGTGCTTGTGAGGGTCTGGGCCCGTGGATTGAAGATATTCATGCTAAATTCTCCATGAAGCTGGCCTTAGTCGATTTATCATCCACCAGTTGGCTGGGTGATCTCACGATTTCTAAAAATAACAACACTCTCCAACTTCTTGTTTCTTAGTGGAGCCATCAGACTCATACATTTATGGTTGCCTGGGGTGAGTTTACTATCACCCTTAAAGATGTTTGCAAACTTCTGCGTGTGGAATCGGTAGACTTTGATACTTTCTTTGAGGAGGCCGCTTTTAGTGCTGAGAAAGCTACCCGAGCAGAGTTGAAGGCAGTAGTGAAGGATTGTATGATAACCTACAACAAGTGTACCTATTCCGAGGTAATTCGTTACTTCTATTTCAGTGAGGATAAAACAGTGATTAAAGCCCGTGAGGCAGCTAAGAAAAATTCGAAAGGAAAGCAGGTGTTCGAGACTCCCCCGACTGGGAAAGGTTTCGGTTTAAAGATTGAGCTGGCGGGCTATATATAGGTTGTTCTCTCCAAAATATTTCTTCCTGATAAGCCCTACTATTTCCCCAAGAAAGACTTGATTAACATGGCCGTTCATATGGCCTATAATATTATACTCCCCTTAGCTGCGATCACCTTGGGTTTGTTGTACATGTGGATGGATCGCATTCAAGCAGATTCTGCTCAAAGCATCGGTAGATTTGATGTTTCGAATTATGCTAACCATGTTTTGTTAAAGGCTTTCATGTATGCCCACTTTCCAGAGTATGATCCAATTGGTAGTTTCTCCCGTCTCATCTCGTTAACAAGAGGTTTAAGAAACCTTTTTATCTCCTTGATTGATAAAGTTGATAAGTTTATCCCTCACACCTATGTTGAGGTTGATCAATTTTTTACTAACCATTTCTTTATGGACGAGGAGTGTCCTATTTCCCCGCTCGAGGAATTAGTGGCCAGGAACTTTCTTACGAACAATGTCCCTTTGATTTTGGTTCTTTCATACCTACCCTCGTGTACTGAGTGTCCCTATTTTTATTCTATCTATTGTCCCAATCGCGTGGCCATGCAGTTGGGCTATGACCAAGGCAACCCGATGATGAGTCAGTTCACCCGTGAGAAGCCTATAAAATTTTCTTTTGCCTCTAATAATTTTCTGACCTTAACTATTATTAATATGTGCTTTAACTTTATTGTTAATTCTATCATTCCAAGAAAGAGCGCTCGGGGAGGTAGGTCAGCCATGTATTTAACCGTATTTTTCTCGAACCAATTGGGTAGATTTCAGAGCAACCTCCTTAAAGAACCCCTCTACTCTGACGTTGAGAGATTTCCCCTACAGAGTTAGGGTTGAGGAACTGTATTACTTCTGATTCCTTATTTCCTCTACCATTAATGATTCAACCCCTTTCGAGCTGCCTCCTTTGGACCTTTAGAGCAGGCCATAGTGAAAAAGAAGAAGGGTGCTCAAACGTCAGTTTTGGGTGAAGCGGCTGATGTTACCCCTGGTACCTCAAGATCAATTGAAGAGGGTGACACTCCTCGCGCTGCTTCAACTGGGGCAGCTGTTAGAGAAATCCAAAAAGCTCCTTCAAAGAAGCGTAAAACTAGTCAAGCAATATTTCCGGTGATGACCCAAGATATTTATCCAAATTTGGCCAAGATGGCTGACCAGATGTGGGCTAGTCTTCAACAAACTTGGTATGCTTGTTCACCAATAGATAGGGCATCTATGTCTACTCACTTGGCTGCCTGTGACTTTAGTTGCACTCTTACGACTACGGAGGGAAGCCGAAAATGCAACAGATCTATCGTCGAGCTAACCAGTTAATGAGTGCATTATTTTTTATGAATTATGCCCAAATCTAGACCTTGTTAGGCCCATTGTATCATAAATAATGATCTTTTAGAGTCTTTTTTATAAAATAAAAAAAATGCAAGTTTGAATAAAATTCGAGTAAAAAATGCAAAATTTGAGGGGGTAAAATTGTAATTTTAGAAAATTTATGGGCCTGAAAATAATTATTAAATGTTTATCTAGGAAAAATAAAGTTCACCTTAAAATTTGGTTAAATTCAGAGTTGAGACGGTAAAGTTGGTAAATTTGTAATTTCCTCAACATTAAGGGGCTGAATTTGAACTAATATTAGTTATTTTGTATTGTTACAGGTATCTCTTAAGTTTGGTGAAGATCTGAGGTCATTTAGTGAAGATATGAATATTTTTGGGTAAAATTGAAAGAAGAAAAAAATCTTAGGGCCAAAGAATGAAAAAGGGAATTTCGGAAATTGGGTTTGTATATAATTTATTGAAGTAGATACATACATAAAGAAGGCATCTGCCCTGGTGGTGCATGCGAGGAAGAGCAACAGTAGGGTCCTGGGTTCGATTTCGAGGTCCCTTAATCTTTTCGGTGAAAAAAAACTCAAGTTGATAAGGCCATGTTTGGCAAGTAAATACATGTCCAGCCTAGCAGCTTTCAAGCAGATCACATGTGTCGAAAGTTGTTCAGCAAATCATGGAAATATGGGACTTATAATCTTTAAAGAATCATTGGAGAATACCAATTCCTAACAACCTTATCATGCCAAATCCTTGTAGATTTCTCTCAATTTGGAAGTGTCCAATCAGATAACTCCCTCTTTCTTTCAAACTCTAAAATTCGTGAATAGTTTAATCAACTTGGCTTTGTGGATTTTTAATAAAGTCTAAATAAACTAATTTAATTAATATTCCACCTCCCTTCTAAGCCTATAAATAAGACATACGGGCTCATTTTTTTAGGGAGAATTTTATAGAGAGTCACTTTAGAACAATTTTTGATAATTTTATTTATATTTGAGGGCCAAGAATTGTCTCTTTGTGGGAGGAATTTTGTCAAGATTATTTGTGAGACACAATATTTGTAAGTTTGTCTTATTAATGAAAATTAATATTCATTCTTGTAATTTTATTATGTCTTCAATTATGCTAGCTTAATTTCTTTACTAGGACTAGGTGAAATTTATCACGTTTGACTAATGTTGTGTGTGATTTAAATTCTTTTTTCCCAATATGTTCTAAAATATTTTAAAATTTTGATATTCATTTAAAACGACATGAGAGTGTGATTTAAACCTTCGACTTTGTTTGAAGAAAAAAAATCATATTTTTATTTTAAAGTGTGAGTACTTTTGATGGATTACGCTTGCACTCGATTGTTTGATAGTCCATGGTTAAAGACTATGCTTTAACATTTAAAAGTGAACTTTTAAGGGAATAGGGATTTTAGCATTTTAAATTTTACGTGTAGAAAGCACAGTAGATCTACTGTCGAGCTAGTAAGTCCAATCGGGGTATCTTTCGAAGAGGTAGCTGAGGAGGAGCAATCTGAGGAAGAAGAAGTTAAGGATGAGGAGGAAGAGGAAGTTGGAGAGAAGCAGGTTGATGATGAATCAGAAGAGGAGTTCAAGGAGAATTATTCCAAGCTCATTCGAAGACGCAGGATGCGGAGGATGGTTTCTTCTTCAAAGCCTTCTTCACCCCCGCAGGACTATGCTCTCTTGGAGGATACCCTTCCTGACGAGGAGGTATGGCTACTCCCCTTTTTACTTGTAATTTCTCACATTTCTTCTTACAATATTGACTTCTGCTTTTTTAACTTCAAGTTGATGTCTAAGGTGATCCCCACGAGTACGCTCGCTTCCAAGGATGTTCTGTCAAAGAGAATAGTTGTCGCTACAACTTCAAAGGTAACTACAAATTTCCCCCTAGAGGCAGAAATTGGTATTTGTTCTGTTTCGTCCAGTGGTGGATATTCGTCTGACTCTGCCTTCTTGCGTAAATATGTTTCTCTTAAGGAATGTGTCCTCGAAGAAGGTGTTGTGGAATCTAGTGTGAGGGAGTCCATTATGGTTGTACCCTTTGTTATGGTAACACTTGAACTCATTCGAGCTTTTTAGCCTTTTCTTTCTTAACTCTTTGCTCTAATTTTGATTCCGTCTTTGACAATCTTCACAGGCCCTATTACCTAAGTAAGTTGCCTTGTCTCTTCCTCCCACAAATGATAAGATGTTAGTTACTCTGTTTGGGCCTTTGATCCTCAATTGCGAGGGGGTGAGGTTGTTGCTTCTTTATGCTAGGTAGGATTCGGGCTAGAAGGTGATGCTACCCTAGGGGTTTCTCCTATTATTTAAGTGGAGCAACGTCCATTGGTGGTTTAAGGAGGCTCTCTTGAGGAAGAAGGTGTGGTGAAAATGGACACCAGAGAGTTCACCAAGGTTCCTCTTCGAGAGGTATAATATCTCTCCCTTTAGGCAGTAATTCCTGCATTAAATGTTATTAATATTACTTAGTAAATAGGACTTTAAATCTCCCATAAGCGAGCGCGCCAAGTGATTTTGGACTTTAAATCTACCATAAAAGAATGTCGGGCGTGCCAAGTAATGTTAGACTTTAATCTCACATAACTGAGGGTCAAGCGGGCCTAGTAATATAGGACTTTAAATTTCCCATAACTGAGGGTCAGGCGGGCCAAGTAATATTGGACTTTAAATATCCCATAAGCGAGGATCAGGAGCGCTAAGTAATATTGGACTTTAAATATCCCATAAGCGAGGGTTAAGAGCGCCAAGTAATTCTGGACTTTAATCTCCCATAACCAAGGGTCAGTCGGGCCAAGTAATATAGGACTTTAAATATCCCATAACCGAGCGTCAGGCAGGACTAGTAATATAGGACTTTAAATCTCCCATAACCGAGGGTCAGGCGGGCCAAGTAATATTAGACTTTAAATCTCTCATAACCGAGGGTCAGGCGGGCTAAGTAATATTGGACTTTTATTTCTCGTAAAGAATTTGTATATTCTTCTGACTTGGTAACTTCTTGTGTTTCAGGTTGAAGTTGAGCAGTTAGTTGCTCGTGAGCCAGAGCCTGGGGATGTTGCGCATGAGGTTTCGCAAGCAAGGATTATAGCTTAGTTGGGTACTATGGTCAAGGTTTTTGGTTCGAAAACTCAACCGTTGACCCCAATTGCTGCCGAAGTTCCTCGAACGGGTGTTTTCGGGCTACAAGAAGGTGATAGTGCTTCCAATACCCGATGCCCCTCTGCCAGTGATAGTGTTTTCAGCGTATATACTCCTGAAGCATCTCCCGAGGCAATTATGAGATAAAACTTGCATAATTTCCCCCATATACTGACTGTTGTTCCTCACGAGTTGATAAAGAAGCTCTTAGATCGATTTCCATCTACTTTATCTCCTCGCAGCATCCAACCACTACCTATGATGATGGCTTGTAGATTGCTCGACCTTGCAACTATTTTAGGCGAGGTCCTCAACACCCCTCTGGAATCCTTAAGTTCTGATGCTATTAAGGTTTTTTTGGGGAAGATCAATCTTCTTATTAGCGATGGGTTTTCATTGTCTTGGTTGGTCAATCTCTTGTGTGACTTCAATAAAGCTGATTTACCTACTCTTTATGTTCGATTGCAAGCCTTTCATCATTCGCAAGTGGCTATTTCTGAGGAGTTGGTGAGTTTAGAAGACAAATTAGTTAGATCTGAGCAAGAGGTTGAAGCTGCTCGTGAGGCCACTATCCAAGCGGAAGCCAAGTTAGATGATGTTCAACAAAGAATAGAGCACCATTAAAAGGATTTGGCTAACTTGGATGCTGACCAAAGTAATCCCCAGCGGAGTCGCCAAATGTAAGATGTGGGTTCCTGGAATACGATTAGTATCAAGTGATGCGTAACCCCTTATCAAGACCGTGATTAATGCTCAAGACTATGCTTAATAATGACGATACATAAGAGTAAGAGAGAATAATATTCAACACCCAAGATGGTTGATTAGGCATAAATTCTTCCCATTTATCCCTTTAATTTCGGTATTTTTATGATCCCGTGCAATGTAAATAGCTTGGATTTGTCTCATATTTATTCTACTAACCCTGTTTGGCAAGTATTTTGTATTTTGTATTTTTTATATCTCTTATGTATTTTACAGGTATTTCATGCAAGAAAGTGCGAGAGAGAACTCAAAATAATGAAAGAAACCAAGAAATGGGGAGTTAAAGGGTATTTTCATAATTTTGTAGCCTTAGTCCGGAGGTGGGGACAACTGAAAAGTTTAATAACTTTCAATTACAAGAACAGTGGAAAAAAACGGCACCTCAATCCGAGCTACGGTGAAGAAGTTATGATCATTTGAAGATGAGAGAAGTCAAGAAAAAATCTCTGAATGAAAAACAAGAGTGATCCGGAACTATTAAAATTAAAGGGTCTGGACCGCCCTGTCCTGCCAAACCGGTTCCCCTTTTGTCACGCTCAAGATTCGTTACAAAATTAATCACGCTTTCTAAGTGTGACAAATTACCAAATACGGGATTTTTATTTTGTCCTTATCTTTTAGCCAAAAGATTTTTATGTTTTGGGAACCTTTCTAAACGACCTCTAGCCTATATATTTAGTCATTAGGGTTCTTTTTATTCAGATTTCATTCATGTAAAAACTCCAAAACAAAGAGGAACATCTAGGAGAAGAATTTACATATTTTGGACCTTTAATTTAAGAGTTTTTCCAAGTTTTCGTCAATCTTTGATTTCTTCTTGCATATTTATGTTCTTCAATCTTAGTAATATTAAATTTTAGCACCGTTATTATTGTTTCATTAGTTTTTTACATACTTGTTAATGGATTGTTGTGTAGTTAATCATAGTTACACCATGCTAGATTGTAACACCTCGTCTAATTAAATACCGGGTGATCAGTCCTTTATAAAATTATAATCAAGATGAACGGTTGGTTCATTTTTAGCATCACTGTCGCAAAAATAAATTTTCCAATTTAAACACCCTAAATAATTAAGCTAAGTGTCAAAGCCATTTTAAACACTATTTTCACTTCATTAAATCCAATTATAAAACCTTTAATAATATACAGTTTAAGAATCACACAATTATTAGAATGGAAATAAACACCCATGAATTTAATCATCCAAATAACTAATACCAACTTTAAAACCATAAAAGAAAACCATCCTGACTGTAATGAAATTCCAAAGAGTAAAATACTAAAGATAAATGAACATAGTCTCTCATAAAACTAACTGAATAAGAAAAAAGGGCGACACATGCCCAACTAATTAAAACGGAACTAAGAGTGGAACCAATAATGAGATCGTCTAAGCAAATGGCCTGCAACTCCCACATAAGCTGCAGCATGTCCCATCCAAAGAACCTAATCATGATGCCCTTGTGGCTGGGCACCTGTAATATATACATATATACACCAGAGAGGAGATAACAAGAAACGGGTCAGAGCTCAAGTGTAAAACAGTTTAAAATTAGTTTAGCAAGTATTTAAAATGCATACCGGCTAATGCAATAGCCATGTTAGTATGCGACACTCTCTTGAGAATTCTCACCTTTCATCTAGTGTGAACGGCTACCGTACTAACAAATCTCACCAGCTTCCCTATCTTATCCTCCATAAGGTTTTATCATGTGAAAAACGAGGTTATGATCTTTACTTTAGGAAATCATTCTCTTCAAGATTTCTTACGTTATTTAAAATGACACGTTACCGTTATAAATTTCCCGAACACTTATAATAAAGTTGAATCATTTATTCATTTCTTATCTACTTATACACACAGTAGAAAGTTACCATCACTACAACAAAACTTACATTTAGCTGCGATTTTCTTACCTACAAAAAAAAATTCGTGGCTAAATATCAATATCTACTACGAAATTAATTTCGTGGTGAAAAACATCATCTTTAGCCACGAAAGTTCAAATTTCGTTGACAATAGATCCCCAAAAGGGTGGCGCCCAACTCTTCCCGCGCATGAGTGTAGGGGCAAATTATTTAGCAACGAAATTAATATCATTAGTAACGAAATTATTCGTAGTAGTTAATATATATTTTTTTTCAACAAAAAAGAGTTCCTGGCCTAATATGTAAGTTAGTGGACAACACCTTGTTTTGTGGCAAAAGGTAATTTTTTTTTTAACAAATTACCTTTTGCTTTCACAAACCGCTCGACGTATTACTCTTTAACAAAAAAGAGTTTGTGACCCTCGCGCGATTTCGATTTGTGCTTTCACAAATCGTTCCAAAATCGGAACAAACTTTGACAGACATCAAACCCACTATTTCACAAACCCTTATTTCAGGTACATTTTCTGTGTGTGTGTGTGTGTGTGTGTATTCATAGCCGCGAACGTCTAAGCGCAAAGAAACCCTTGAACGTCTAAGCACAAACAAACCCACGAACGTTTAAGCACGATTTCGTTTGTTTGTTTTGCTAATGTTTTGACAAACCTAATCAGGTATATATTTTGTGTTTTGTGTTTTGTGTTTTCTGTACAGGGTATTGAAATTTATGCAGATATTAATGTTTTGTGTATATTAATCTTTCCGATGGTTATTATAAAAAAGTTAATTGGTGATAATGATAAATTTCAATAGAAATTAAAGAAGATTATTAAGGAAATTATTCTTTTACGTGAAGATATGGATGTTCAATTTTTGCATTGTTATAGAGAAGATAATATAGTTTCAGATTCTTTAGCTAATTTTATGAATGTCGATAAATCGGGTTTGCCTTCTCTAAGAATGTAGAAAAGAGGATATATCGTGTGCATTTTGTGTTTCTTGGGTTAATAAAGACGAGATAAAATCATTTTTATTTTTATTGTGTGTTGATTTTTTTTGAACAAGCCCCACCCCATTCATATTTCTATCCTCTTTATAGTAAGATCTTGATAATATGTTGTTTATGTTAAATTTATTGGTGCATAACTATGTACTTTTATCGTTTTAGATATAGACACGAATTTTGACTTTTTAGAAAAAATTAATGTCAAATATTAATATAGTAGAGTCAAAATGATTTTTATTACTTACATTTGTAGTTATATGCCATTATTATGCTACCACAAGTTGTTTTGGCTCCCCAAATTATGATACATGTTATTTTTACGAAACATTTGTAGTACATTTAACACTTTTTGTAGAACAAGAATTTCCCTAATTTCCATGCCTATTGTCCAAGCTCTATTTGATAAACATTCTTTGTTTACTCAATTATATAAATTAGTGTACTAAACCATTGTTAGGACCTATTTTATAACAATAATGTATAATTTATTTGTTCCAATGGCTTGTACCTTCGAATTGTGGATTATAATTTCAAGGTATTTACTACGACTTTGTTTAGTATATTACTAGATCCCATTTATTTTAACTAATTTTTTTCTACTTCTTAACTTGCTACGCATCACATATGTAGCGTGCTGGCCCAATAGGTAGTATATATATGTAGGAAAAATTTAGTAAGATTGACGAAAACCCTTGTTTAATTGTTAATGTTGCGTGTTGCTTTTTTATTGATTAGGGGACTTAGGTCTATGTAGTGGGAACCTAATTAAAAATGTTGTGTTTTGACTTGAAGGCTACCAATATCCTATTCTTTGATGGATATTGATTAGTGATTATGAATAAACATATTCTGTCTTATGCTCTTGAATCTTAGACAACAAAAATATTATATTAAACACTAAACTAACATTTAAAGGGTTTGATTTTTCATGTAAACTAGATGGATAAGAGTTGGATGCAAGAAACAAATAGATTTTGTGAAAAGTATGTCTTGGGTGTTAGATCATTTATTCGATTTGCGAAGGATCATATGGGACCTGACAGTTTCATTAGGTGCCCATGTTGCAATTGTCTTAACATCGATCTCAGAAATATTGATGAAGTAGAAGATCATCTTTTCTTAAAAGGTATTTGTACCACCTACACCCAATGGACATATCATGGGGAATCTTCTAATGATATATTTCATGATGATGTCAATGATGACAATGATGATAATGATGATAATGATGATGTCGATGGTTTGATGGATAATGAAAATGAAGAAGGGGATGAGATGCAAGAAGTGTTGGAAGACATACAGAAAGGGTTTTTCTTTGATGCTGGTCCAGCTGGAGCGTTTGAATCTGGTAATACTCCTAGACAAGTTGGTGTCAGGGATGAGACAAATTTTAACAAATTATTGAAAGATGCAGAGCGTGAATTATATCCTGGTTGCACAAAATTCTCTACACTGTCTTTTCTCGTGAAGTTGCTCCACTTGAAAATGATTAATCACTGGAGTAATAAATCACTCAAGATGTTGCTTGAATTACTGAAGGAAGCTTTCCCCGATGGTGAGACACTTCCAAAGTCAGATTATGAGGCAAGAAGCATGTTGCGTGGCTTGGGATTAGGATACATATCGATTCATGCATGCAAAAATGACTGTTGTTCATTTTGGAAGGAGCTTGAAAATAAACATGAGTGTCCAATATGTGGAGAGTCTAGATGGAAGGTTAATGATGATAGGGGTAAACGTATTCCTCACAAAATACTTCGTTGCTTTCCACTAAAGCCAAGACTCCAAAGACTGTTTATGTCGAGAAAAACGGCTGATGATATGAAGTGGCAGAAAGAAAAACGTGTCAAAGATAATGTATTGAGACATCCAACAAATTCTAGCGCATGGAAGGATTTTGATGTGGAGCACGAGTGGTTTTCTCAAGACCCTCGTAATGTAAGGCTTGGCCTAGCAAGTGATGGTTTTAACCCCTTTGCTAATATGCACAACTCATACAAAGCTTTCCCCCTTCTTTGTAAAATCCCAGTTGTTTGTTTGGCTGTTCTGTCGGCATAGTAGCCTTCTTCTAAAAGAACCAGGAACTCATTCGTACGAATTAAACGACCGACGAAAAATGCTGCCTTTTCGGACAGTACCATTATGTGGTGGTGCTTTGGCCCCACCTCAAATCACCATTATGTTGTAATGCAAATGTGTTTATTGTTTATAATTTGGCTGTAAATAGTAGCGAGTCAAGGCGAGTCTCATGTTGTTCCTTGTTCTGATTGCGACATTATGTGTGCTGATAGCTTTAAGAAGTTTCATCCCATCTACAATTAACCTTCTGTCTCCAAAATTCTTCCTCTAGCTTGAGATGATAGGATATGTATGGAGACACAAAAAAGAGTTTTATAAAATCCAGAGATCAGCTGTAAATAGGAGGGGTCTAATGTTAGATCCATCTATGAATCGCCAAGTTTGCTGTCCAATGGAGTTTTGATTTCTCCATGAAGTGGAGATGTTCGCTGACGGGTTTGAAGGGTAGTCGATTTGAGCATGTAAGAAGCAAGGGAAGTGTGCGATAAAGAGTATAACAATCCAATTCTTCAAGCCACCCATTACCTTTCTTCTTCCTTGTTTGGGAAATATGTAATTGTATATACACATTTATAGTGCCTTTTTCTTGTTTTCACTTCTCTTCACGTGCGCACTTGCCCCACATGAACCGTTTTTTGTGGAATGATAACATTGATTGGAATATGTGATGAATTGTACTTATGCTTATCCAAAAAATGATATTTTTTATTCTGAAATTGAGGCTAGCAGAGAGAGGTGTTTTCATATACAAAATGTTGAGATATGTATGGAGACACAAAAAAGAGTTTTATAAAAAATGTTACAGCATGGGCCCCTTCTACTAATCATAAAGAGTTTTATAAAGAGTTTTAACTAATCATGTTGTTATTGGTATACTAGAATTGCAATTAAAGGCCATTAATGTTAATATATGTATGTTTTGTTACACTATTACATTGTTACACTATTACATCGTTTCATTTCATCAGTTATTGATTGAGTATAAAATTTCAGGAGAAATTCGACATTGATTTGGATGATCATGCAAAGGAGTGTTTGGAAGAGCTAATGAAAGGGAGAAGTAGGAGTCAACGGAGCAAGCTTCGTGAAGTGTATAAATAATATGGATCAGCAGAGGAGGCTCGAGAAAATGTCCCTACTAATATGACCAAGGATAATTGTCTTAGTCTATGCGATCTTTATGGAAGTCCAAGATATCAGGTTTGAATTATCGTTGATGTTGTAACTTGTAAATATTTTTTTTTATTAAAATATGCATACTTATGATGTTTGAAAAATTACTGCAGAGATAATGTATTGTAAATCAGAATAACAAGTCTAAACAAATTGTAAAGCATAATCAAGGGTCAAAAGCATTTGTGGTGGTTCGTCATGAATTGGTAATATATCAACTTGTTTTGGTTTATCAATTGAGAATTTTATTTTACAAGTATAATTATTAATTATTTGTTGTTTAATAGCGGAGTAAAGAGGTGGACGATCAAGAGCCGAATAGGATCAAGTTTTATAAAGAAACGTATTGTAAAGATGAAAAGTGGACATCTACCGAAGATGAAACACTCTATGTAAGTCTTATTAATTTTATTTAGAATTTATCCCGTTGTTGCTGAATTACAAACCAACAAACACTGCTGGTTTGTAATTCCTTTGGTAGTTTAAAAATTACACATACTGCATTATGCTTTACTATTTTAAAATTATTGTCTTTAATTAGCTTAAAAATTGTAGACATCATAACAGTTTGGCCAAATTTATAATCCTTTTTCTTCTATTTTGTTTGCAGAATGAGATGAAACGCCTTGAATCTGAATCAATATCTGAGGATGGTACCATGATGAGCTCAGACGAGATAGCAGATAAAGTTCTTGGCACAAGACCAGGATATATTAATGGTCTTGGGTATGGTCCCAAAAGAAAGGATTCAAGAATTAATATATTGCGATTGAGGAATGCCGAATTGGAAGAGGCACTTGAGAAGTCTATGAAAGTTCAAGAAGATTTGATGGAGCGTTTACAAGCTCGTGAGGCAGAGGCAACGATTCAACGAGAAGAGTCAGTGGCACAAAAGGCCGATATGGAGAATCAACGTGCAATGCTAGAGTCTATTTTAGTTCGACAAGCGGAGTCCGATAAGTTGATTAAGTCATTGATCGCATCACGTTCCTCATCTTCCGAACGATGGTAATCTAGACATCCTTTCGCTCATCGTTATAACTTTTTCATGATAAAGACGAATCAATTCCCACTTTATTTTAGCTAATGATATTGTATTCTCTTAATTGCAGATTTAATATGACAAGAAGCTATTTTTGAGGCGCCATGAACTTTTGACATTTGCAAATGGAATCGGAGACTTCTAAGTCCTTTAACTAGTATAAGTTATTTTTTTGCACCATGGATATTTATCGGGGATGAAATGTGGGACTTCTACGTCCTGTAACTAGTGTTTAGTTGGCTTGACAACGTATGTGTATGTGACTTAATGTGGATTTTATTTATGATAATTTAGTTATTTTGTGGATTTTAATGAATGTGTTTTTTTAATGGTAATTTGTTTAAATTTCGTGGTATACATTAATTTATCAAATTCAAAATAAAAAAATATATATTTGAAAACATTCCGTTATCAAAATAAATCTTTTAGTAGTTAAATATGCAATTGATAAATAAAAGTGCGGTTTAGTTATTATTGAAAAATTAATGATTAAGAATCATTCTTCAACAATAAAATTTCGTAGCTAATAGATCTTGAGGGAAGGTACAATTTTTGTTGCTAAAAGCTTCTAATGATTAATTTAAGTGTAGAATTGGCAACGAAATGTAAACATTTAGCAACGAGATGTTGAACAATTACCTACAAAAAAATTGTAAATTTCGTAGTTGAAAGTTTATAAACACTAGTTTCCTTGAAGAATTGGCAACGAAATTAAGATATTTTGCAACGAAATGTTAGACTATTTGCTACGAAACAAATTGTAGCCTAAATATGGTAATTATCCACGAAAATAATTTCGTGGCAAATGACTTAAACAATTGGCAACGAAAGTTAATTTCGTGGCCAAATACATTTACCAACAGGCCTTTGGCCACGAACTTGTTACGAAATAATTTTCATTGCAAAAAACTATTAGCAACGAAATATGAATATTTTGCTACGAAAATATTCGCAGGTAAATGTGAGAATTGTTGTAGTGCATATAAATATACGTATATATATTAGTCACACATATAATATATATACTAATGGCACCCTACATAAGATCGATGGTGCTGGCATACTCTGCTATCAAGTCCCCGTATCACACAAACTAAGGGAAATACTAGTTCGAAATCACTCTCGAACTGTATTAACACAAAACACAAACAAATGGAGGGGAAGCATAGTTCCAGGTTCTAAGAGGTCAGCACATACCCTCACGTCTCTTAGAATATCTGACTGTCATTTTTAGATAGCCTGTATCGAGGAATATTATCTTCTAGGGTACGAGTCAATATCCCCCATAAAGGCCCAATCGAGATAAGACTGTCCCGGCGCAGAACCCCCTTGTGATAGAAAGTAGTCCGGGTATGATTTTCACACAGATACATAATATATGCACAGTCACACAGTCATATATATATAATTATTCACATTTTCCAAATTAGGTTCACCCACGACCCATAATTATAATTATCACATTTTACTCGAGCATCTCGCATAATGAACTCGTCCCTTTTATTCTCATTTGTAATTTATTTTATACTTACTTCTCATCTCTCAAAATATTCTATCTCACTAAGTATAATTTCAGTAGGTATGCTCTCACTTACCTTATGGTATAAATCCTAATTACGATTATCTCGCTCTCGTGATCTTCAAGGTAATCTCATCGTCCTAGATATTTAAATCATTACACCTAAACAACTCCTAAAAATTTTTGTACTATTCTGGGTTCCTCGGATACTAGTTTTCCTCACTCAAATTAACTGTTTACTAAAATAGGGGAAAAATAGGAAATTCCTTAAAAATTTGAATCTCGCTCGAACCAAAATGGATCTCGCTCGAATGACTTCCACGTGTCACCCGAACGACTTCGCGCGACATTGGCATCTCGCTCGAACGACTTCGCGCGACTACGCGCGAACTGGACTGTTTCGTCTTCAACCTTTGACAGCCTCGTTTTTCACCATTTTTAAGCCTAAAAACCTTTATAGTTTAATCCCCAATGTCCCCTCTTCAATCCTAATCAATAATAACAAGGTTATATATCATTCATAACCTCCTAGGATCATTAATTCGCCAAAAATCATTAAGATTACATGAAATCCCCAATTTAATTCATAAGAACCCTAATTTCCAAATTTATAATTAAAGAACCTAACCAACCCCAATTCATTCATCAATATGATTTCCAATTTTGTGATAAAACTTCTACATATGATCAAAATTAAGGCTACATAGATTCTCCCTACTATCCATACGAGTTTTCTTCTAAAAATATAATTCTTCAATTAAAACATATGATTTTTCATTCCTAGACTAACATGGAAGGAACATTAACTAGAAGTCAGCAAGATAGATACTTGCCTGAAAATTTTGTTTCTGATTTGTGGAAGAAGGTGGTGTGGTTGTGTTCCTCGTTGCGCGATCTACAATTTGGTGGTGACGGTGGTGCAAACGACGGAGTTTTTGGCCTAGAACTCTTTGGAAAGCTTCTCTACTTCTTCTCCAATGGCCGTTATTTGGTTTTGCTTATGTTAACCCTAGATGACAACCCCTAACATCTGATATATCCTTGGTAAATTCGTGGGTTTAATTACCCAAAAATATGAAATGTCCAAAACGCCCTATCGGGATGCTAATTAGGCCTAAAAACGCTCCGAGACCCACACTAAATCCCCGGGTACATTATTTTGACTATCTCGACCCTTCCGGACACATTGGCGCACTCAAAACGACCATACGAGTGACTTATAATTTAGTCCTGACACAACACAGGCGCGTCCCTACTTAAATTTCCACAATTATCATTTTATTCACTCGCAATAATTTTTATAAAATCAATCTTATACATTACTTTACTCATTTAGTTATATTCGACAAATTTCCAATAATTACTAACTCTCGTCACGCTAGTAAATAATAAACAATTTTTCGAATTAATATTAAATTAATTTATCTCAATTAAATCTAATACATCCCTAAATTTAAAAGCCACAAAAATACGGGGTATTACATGGCTAGATTTTGTAGGGGTTGGGATGCATAAACCCAACCCAATGTGGTTTGCATGTGTGTAAAATTAGTTCCGTGAATTAAATAAATGATCGAATCGTGTTGTGTAGTGATCACAACCGTCGTAGGACTTTTGATCTTTTTTTCCCTAGGTAACCGGGATGCTTAAGAGTGCGACGCGAGTGTACTATAACACCACCGCTTTATTCGTACTTTTGATTATGTATGGTGCAGGCTAGTACCCTCACATATATAATGCTTGAGATTAATAAAGACTGAATTTAATTAATTATCTAATTCATAACTAGTTTTATCCCCAATAAACATACTAGGAGTTATGGGATTCTGTCCCTACCTTAATTTTTCAATTAGTTTTAGTTAACTTCTTTATTTCCCCCTTTTTCCTTTCTCACCCCATCATCATCTTTTACACTTTATTATTGAAGTAATAAATCAATCAAAATCTATCAAACATTCCCTGTGGATTCGATACCCAGACTAGTCGCTATACTCCTTAAGATTGTAGTTAAAGTTTAGTTTTTTTTTGTATTGTGGTCGGAAGCCGATAACAACGATCAACATATTACACGGACGCTCGATTTTCCCCTCGATCAATGGTATTAAATGAGGTCTTCTACATCATAAATACATTGTGAACACAATAAATAAATGGAACCAGCAGGTAACTTAGCCGGAGGGAGAAAGAGAAAGCACTCTTATCACAATACGGGCAAGGCAAGAACTTCAGGCTTAGTTAATGCTCAACGATAGTGGTATTAATGGACACAAAAGAAATGTATGGGAAATAAATGTTCTCATTGAAGATCTCGTGTATGAGGAAAATCCAACAGCAATTCTAGGTTCGAATTGTCGTCGTTGTAAACTGTTTGGTTGTTTTATTTATATGAAGGAAATGTTACTAGAGTAACCTTGCTAGCATTAAATGTGATTGACTAGCATAAAATGAGAAAGTACTATGGCATTAATGTCAAAGATATTGCATTAAATGCATGAGATGTTGTGTTTTGGCGAGAAACTGCTCAACCAATATGACGTGTGGTGGCATTAATGGGGATATGACGTGGCAACTCAAAGGTTTACCTTAGAACGGATATGAAATCAGACTTGGTTAACTAATCCCGCCATACTAAGGATAAAACTCACTTGAGTGTTGTTATCTCAAGTCCCTAAATACCAGGTATTATGATGCCATAAAGTAAATAAACAGTGACCACCACCAAACGTGTGGTCACATCAATCAAAGGGGGTGATGTACGAAGTTGAAGTTGCTCGTCTGGAAGTAGCTCAAACATTAAGTGTGTTAATTATTGGCTGGAAAATGTCTCCAGGTGATATATATGAGGTTAGGGTCCCTGGAGGAGGTTCCCCTGAGTATGTGCTAAATGAGGCAACTCGAGGTGAAAGCGGCTCGAGCACCTGTTTATGGTAGATGAAGTTTTTCCTAAGTGTGCCAAGAGGGTTGGCTATTAATTTCCTAACGTTGCCTTTCTCCTAATCCTCCAACCCAAATCCCTTCTCGGTTCCCAAGAGGAGGTCGTTCGATAGAGCATGTAAGCTCTCCTATGCCCTACCAGGCATGGTCCCTCGAGGGTATCGAACGTCCTCGCCCATATTACAAAGTAAATTGTTCAACAAGTAAAATACAAGATAAAATAAATCATGTTTACTATTATAAGTATTTTCAGTCGAGTAATCTTGGTCTTAGTAAGAAGTCATTCGAGAAGCCTCTGTGGAGGGTCTTCGTGGGAGGTCGTTCGATAGGTTTTTGTCTGCATTCTTTAGTTAGCCTTTTGCTAAGTATATAATCATCTTGGATAATCAACCTTTGGTGAATACTCCCCCTACACCTATAATATGACATAACACTACGCTTAGCCCACCTATGCCGATGTGTGCTCTGGTCCCGAATGCACACGCAACCCCAACTGATAGGATGGTCCACGAACCCAGGTATGTCCACACAAAATAATGTAATACATATTATCATCCAATATGTATAAGCAGTTACTCTATAACTAATTTTACCCCAGAAATATCCATCCATATAATTATAGCCTTCTTGGCTTGAACATAACATTTTAGTCAGTCATTATATATCTCATATTAAGTCGCCATCCTATGACTACTTCCCAATTAAATATTAAATCACATATAATGCATCCTCTGCTTAATAATCACATTTATTTCGTCATTTATTTCTCCATACATATATAGGTATAGTTATCCCAAACTACCCTTACCAACACAATTATAGGTATAGTTATTTCCAAACTACCCTTACCAACACAATTATAGGTATAGTTATTCCCAAACTACCCTTAGCAACACAATTATAGGTATAGTTATTTCCAAACTACCCTTACCAACACTATTAATGATTTTAGCAAGTTGCCTTGTTAGCTTAGACTTAAATCCTTCTAGATTATTAATAATTACTCGCCTCCGGTTATCTTTTCACTAAGGTTTATATATACATATAGAATGAGTCAACTAAGGTGTATAAGGGTTATATGTACATATATAAGAAATCCACTAATATGAATAAGTAGTTTTACCCAACCTACTATCACAACCGCTGCTAACCACTTAGACTTAGCCCACAAGGCTTAAGATGCATTTCTATTTAATATTCTTACACGATAAAAGTTTGAGGAAGTTAACCATTAATCATATCCTCACGGTCATATCCTTTATGTTCCCCACACCAACATTACCCAATCATCTAGGCATATCCCTGCCTTATAATATATTCATTTTGTATGGAGTTATTCATGAATTCTACATAAATAGTCTTCTTTATAATGTTATTAGCATTTTAAGTAATCAGGCATTCATTACTATATTAAGAACCCATCCTGGTTTAACGATATAAATAAGTCCATAATAATACTCCTAGTATGTTTGAACAACCATCACCCGTCACTCGGATTAATAACCGAAGCATAAACTATTAATGAGAACCCAACCGCAAATTTGGATTAGGTCCGAATTGATTCGCTCCTCGTCCGAATCGATTCGCCCAGCAACCGAATTGATTCACCTAGGAGGCCGAATCGATTCGAACCTAGGAAAAATTCCAGATATGCTACGAGATTTTTATACCAAAAACTTCTACACCAAATATCCTCATAATAATTCAACAACTTAAAACGTGATATAGAATATGCCTCTACAACATCATAGGGTCATTCTAAGCATGATTAAACATTCAATTCCTTCCAAAAATTTTATCAAATCATCAAGATCTTTCAAGAACCTATGAACACGCAAATTTCCAGATTTTATCTTACGCTACAATAATGATTTCCAAATTTGTTTTAAGGGTTATAAAATATGTTTTCTATAACAAATCTTCAATTTAAACCACAAAACTACAGATTTAATACTAGGGGTAACATATTTAAGCATGGATCATACGATTATCATCAATTTTTGCATCAATAAAAGGATCTCTAAATATTCAGTTCCAACACATGGTTAAATCTTAATCTAAGCAAGGAATCTACATTAACACAAGAATAATACAAATTGAATAAGTATTGCAAGAGAATCCTTGCATGCAAGGGTGGAGAATCTCTTATTTTCTTTCCTCCTAGGGTGGTTCTTCCGCTTCTTCTTGGGTGGGGGTGCTTAGATTTCTTGGATATAACTCTCAAGGAGTGGGTTAACTCTAAATAAATATTATTAGTCTTCAAATCCCGAGTTGGGCCTTAAGCCACAACTTTGGACCCCCAAATGAGCCCAAATACATTATTTACTTAGCTTGATAACTATCCAACTCATATGTATATACCCCGGGACCATTCCTAATGGTCTAAAATGCCTTAACGATCCCATAATGCCTCCCAAAGTGTGTCCCGAATATTTTTATCCAAAAATATATTTTAATGGTGACGCGACACATGTAATTCTTCTTGTTCAAAAATAAAAAATTCAACTTAGATTTATTCAAACCATTAAAGTCCAACTCTAAATTTTTAAAAAATAATGAGTCTAATCATTCACAACCTTCATTAATTTATTCCACCGAATTAAATTAATTCCCACTAAGTTTTATTTTATTCCAGAAAAATACGGGGTATTATAGCATTACCATTATTGATTCATGTATATGCCTAGTGCAATTTTCTTCTCTGTGGAATCGTTTCATTTTGGAAGACAAATGCTTGATTCCAGACCTTAAGCACCATTACTTCTAATCACAAATTCTAAGTTTATACTTTTTGCATTTTGCTTTCTCTTTAACATAAATTGTGGGTAATTTGGACTTTGGCTCTCTATCATTTGTCTAGTTCACATTTTGGTACCCACTCCTTTTCATAATATAAAACGGACCCCCATTTTTGATGGAAAACAACTAGTCAAAGCTTTGACCATTAAGTGACTTTATATTATCACATAAAACCCAAAATTCCCCCTATTAATGTGTCTCATTCTTTTTCATAATATAGTTTTGGTCTCATGTGAACTTAAGCTTTTTATATCCAATTATTAGTAGAAAAACTTTACTTTAAGTTTAGCAAGTTTATACATTAATGGTATATTTTTTTAACTTCCCGTGCATTAAAAAATAATTTAATATTAAATAAGGATATATTTGTTTATTATAACAACCCCCTATTTTCTCACATATCAGTCGACCATTCCGATACATAGAAATAGGGTGCATTAATTAATTTATATCATTCTCAACATCAAGACCACAACAACAACAACAACAACGAAGACAACAACAACAACAACAATAGTAATAATAATAATAATAATAATAATAATAATAATAATAATAATAATAATAATAATAATAATAATAATAATAATAATTGTTGATGTAAAAAACTAGATTGCTCTAATTATTCAATCACAGATAAATAAATAAGACAAAGATTTTTAAAGTGGTTCGGCTAGGAATAAAGCCTACGTCCACTGTTATGTTATTGCTGAGTGTTTGTGGAATTCTTGATTACAAGTTCTCTCAAGAAATTCCTCTCCCCTTGAATGAGGATGATACAAGGTATTTATAGCCTTTAGGCTGTACATGAAAGGTCCAATACATTAAATGATATACATATGAAAGGGTAATACATTTAATGCAGCGTGTGCGTCAAGAATATAATGAATAGTTGAACAGTTGTCCGTCTGGTAATTAATGATACGGCCGAGGTGCAGTTCAGACCGCCTTAGTTGCTCGTTGATCAAGAGTTCCTCGGAGTGCTTAGAGTATCTCGGGATGATAGAGTTCCTCGGGGTGTTCTCCTCGTTGCTCGGAGAGAACATGACTTGGTCGGGGGAAATAAACTTCCTCGTTGTTATTGTGCCATGTAGATTGACACGTGTCTTCTTATTATTGGTCCACATCAGCAGATTAAATTTGGTATCAACAGAAGCCCCCAATGTTTCATATTTCGAACTTTGAGGAGTATGGAACATTCTTTCTCGGTATATGGCAATATTAAATGTCCTTCCTGGGTTTCAGGAACACTGTATTCAAATTTCCTTCTTATTTCGCAGTTTCCGCCTTTTTTTTTTTTATAAACGCTTCGATCTTCGTGCAATTTTTGTCCTTTTAGCCGCCGGAAGTTTAGTAATTTCTTTTTGGTAATCATTTCTTTCGCCGCTTCCCAATGCAAAGTATTTAAACTTCTTTGGTAACCATACCGTCGTCTACGTTTTTCATTCTCTGCATTCAAGCTTTCTCTTCTCTTCTTCTCTTGTGCGTTCATCTTTGTTTCCGTTCGTTGTCAACACATCTCCTTTCTTTCTGTAAGATCTTCTTTCTTTCTTCTGTATCTCTTTTATTCAATATGGTTTATATTGTGGAATCTGTTGAGAAATTCCGTTCTGATTTTTCCATTCCCTCGTGGGTAACTCTAGAGGTTCTTTCTGAGCCTTTAGATTACTTTCGATTGGCTGAGGGACATTGGTTCCCCAGTCTTTTTGTTGCTGAATGCGGTTTTTCCTTTCCACCAAACCCATTATGCCTTGAGTTTTGTCAATATTTTGATCTTGTTCCTGCAAAAATAGCCCCCAATTCATGGAGAATAATTAACGGGGTGCACAAATTAAATCTAACTCATGGGACTCGTATTGGGATCCCTGAAATTATGTTTTGTTATAAATGGGCCGTTCTAGATAATATTTATTATTTAAAAACTAGGTATTTGAATAGGGCTCTTGTAGTTAATCTCCCTGACTCAAATAGGGATTATTTTGAGCATGGGTTGGTCATAAAAAATTGGCAACATGCGCCTTTATCTGGGAATGAAGTATACAACGGTCCCAGATGTCCCCCATACGGCAATGGGATAGGTTTATTTTTCGTTTTATTTTACTTATGAAATTATGCTTTCATCCTGTTTGACAAAATGTATGACTGATATTCTATTATGTATTTGTTTGCAGTTGATAGCAAAAGAAAAACTCCAAAAGAGTCAGAAGTGAATATCAAGCATTTGAAACTTATCTGGAATTTGCATAAGACCATTGCTGACGAGCATATTAGATCTGCTTCATATTTACTACAGTATAAGAGTTACACAACCTCTTATACTGCTCGCCCTGTTGAACCAGCTTCAACACCAGAAAGTTCATCTTCAGATTCTCATATCCCCCTATCTCAGAGAATGGGCAAGAAAAGAGCTCCTCCTGCTCTATTTGGTGACACTTCTTCTGTTGTTGGAGCCCAGAAAGGCAAAATTGATGTCCCGGAGGGGACTAAAAAAGTAGATGCTGGTTCCTCCAAAATTGCCGAGAAGCCTCCAGTGGCCCCGAGCAAGAAAAATGCTCCTGCTGATGTAATTGTCATCTCTCCGACCAAGACTTCTTCCTTGGTTGATGCTGCTGACCGTCCTTTGAAGAGATTGAGGAAATCATCCTCAGTTAATCTTGCTGGGACTGCATCTTCTCTACCCGCTGGTGGTAGTAGTGTTTCAAACATCCTTCTTCCGAGTTCTTCAACGAACTCAGTTATACCCGAGGTTCTCGGGGTTGATGAAAAAATTCCTAGGGATACACTGACGTCCCTAGCTACTCGCCATCTTTCTTCAGTAAATTTCTCATACCTTTGATCTTTCTCTCTTTTTCTTGAATGCTTGCATTTGTGTTGACTCTATTGTTTTTCTTATCTTTCAGCTGATGAACTGCTTCAATACCATCGTGAAGAAAGATCAAGTTATTAAAGCTTCCACTTCCTCGTCCGATGTTGATGATGCTTTGTTGGGTTTAACCCAATCTGTGAAGGAATCTCACCAACAGTACATCGAGGAGAAAATTGTTTGGGAGAAAAAATTGGTTGTGGCTGAGGCTGATAAGATGAAGATGGCTGAAACCTCCAAGAATTTGGAGGAGAAAATTAAAGATTTGGAAGTTAAACATCAGGAATCTGATGATAAATTAAAGAAGGCAGAAGAAGAAATATCTACTCTGCGAGATATTAAGGTTAAGAAAGAGGAACTGGAGGTGAAGCTCTCCTCGGAGAAATCGAGGAGAAAAGTTGCAATCAAGAAACATTTCAGTGTTGGTTGGGAGAAAGGATGGGAGAGAGGGATAGCTGCAATGACGTCCCAAGTCCAATATGGGGAGTTGAAATACTTCTATGATGTTTGGGTAGCTGCTCTGCAAGAGCTAAAAGTCCAAGATGATTCTGAGCTATTCCAACGGCATCTCCCTGGTCCTCCTCCACCAATTGTGGAAGAAGAAGAAGATGAACCTGCTTCAGATGAATCTTCCATGGCTATGGGCGATCAAATTTCTGCCTCTCAACCATCTGCCACCGAGGACATTTCCTCCATGCCTCCTCCTCCCGAGAAGACTTCTACCGATCAAGCTGTAGTTATCACCGAGCAACCGAGCTCCTCGTCCCATCCTCCCGAGAAAGTCTTGGGGGACAAGGAAAAGGTGTGAAGTTGTTCGGCAGCCTTTCTGTATTTCCTTGTAATCGAACGATGTAACTTTTTGATGATCTAATAAAATATATCTTTGCTCATCTCTGTTGTTGATAACTTGTTTTTGTTGATTGTTGTCTTTTTCTTGTCATTAGTTTGTTGCTAGAATGGAATTGATCTCTTCTCATGATACCGAGCTGATGCAGCAATGCCATCAATATTATAAGGCTGGTCATACAGATCTTAGTACATCGGAAATTATTGATATCCTTGGTCACGGTGCTTCAGAGCAGGCTATTGAAGCTTATCAATACTTGAAAGCTTTACTCGACCGAGCAGTGGCCAACAATGTCGCTTACTATCAGTTGATTGAAGAGCTTCATGGTTCCTTAAAGGATCTTCAAAATCAACATAACGAATCAATGGCTTTGTTACATGAAGACTATGAAAATAGATACCAGCAGCTCTCTTCAGAAACAGGCCACAAGAAAATCATTGCTGGGTATGACGTCAGGGAGAGGACCCTAAAAGGTGAAATTGAAGCCTGTAGACAAATCGCTGAGATCCTGGAGCAAGAAAATAACAATTTGCAGAAGAAATTAGCTCAGTATGAATCTGCTGCTTCATCCTCTACTGCATTAATACCAGTCACTGATGAAGGCTTCTCGTTCTTAGAAGTCGAAAATGCCAAACTGAGGCAAGAGCTGGAGGACTTAAGAAGATCTGCTATTTCTGGAACTGCTCGGGGACGAGGAAGAGGTTCTCGGGGGCGAGGAAGAGTCAGCCAAAATGTTGAGGAAGCTCGCACTCAGTCTACTCTGGAAACTCAAGCATTCCAGTTGAAAGTAAAAGACCGTGCTCTGACTGAAATGTCCAATAAAAATCTGTCTCTGGAAGATCAGCTGGCATCAACGAAATCTGCCTTGCATAACAAAGACCTCTTTGCCAAAAGCCTTCATGAACAATTGGATAGATTAACCTTCCAATTCCATAAACAGCCAAGAGAATTCTGGATGGCAGGATACAATGAAGCTCTCGTTCATCTGGATGCTCGCATTGAACATGCTAATAATGAAGGTTACAAGCAAGGATGGTTAAATGCATTGGGTGTATTAAAGTTGGAGCAAGGGCATTTTTTATGGGACTATCATGCTCCATCACTATTAGACCTGCCTGTACCACCTTTCAAATTGGATATGGCATGGATTCCAGCTCGCTCCATTCCTCGCAGTCTAATTTCGAAATATCTTGGTGATTATAGCCTTCACTCCCAAGCTGAATTATCTCGTCCTGAGCATCTTTTGGATACACCTTCTGTTATGAACGTCAGAATGATCAGAGATGTTAATTTCATCAATTCTCCCCTTTGCCTAGAAGACCCTCCTGCCGGCGAGGAACCTGTTTCTAAAACACAGGGCAAAAAACCAATAGAATAGTAATGTCCATGTAATCAATTTTGTAATTTATTCCAGATTAATGAAAAGATTTTCATTTTCTGTTTGCCAATTTTGTTTTATCAAGCACATTTATATTTGTACATATGTATCTATGTATCTATTAAACAGCTAACAGTATTATTGTTCAATAAGCAACTTAATAAAAGGTTACAAGTATTAGTAATGTTTCTCGATCACTTAATAATAAAGTAATGAGAAAATGTTCAAACTGTTTCCAACCAACCAAGGTGGGTGAATAATGTTTGTCGACCAAATACAGCTCCGACGAGCTATACTTGGTTTGATTATAAAATTGCGTCCGACCAACTAAGATCAATAAGTTGTCCTAGCCGACCAACTACAGTTATTGGGTTTTTATCCCCGACCAACTATACTTGGTGTATTTTTTGAACATTTTGTTCTTCAAAGAACTCATTGTAACAATATTACCTCCCGACCAACATAAGTTGTAATATGAGAGTATATTTTTATCTTACCAACCGTGGTTGATCCTGCTGGTGTACACTTTTTGGCTCCTTAAAGCTTTTGGCTCCTTAGAGCATTTTTTGGCTCCGTAGAGCATATCCTCCTAACCAAAGGAGGTTGGCTACTTATAGCACTTTTTGCTCAATAGAGCTGTCCTCCTAACCAAAGGAGGTTGGCTCCTTAGAGCACTTTTGCTCCGAAGAGCTGTCCTCCTAACCAAAGGAGGTTGGCTCCTTAGAGCACTTTTGCTCCGAAGAGCTGCATTTGTTGGCTCCTTAGAGCACTTTTGCTCCGAAGAGCTGTATTTGTTGGCTCCTTAGAGCACTTTTGCTCCGAAGAGCTGTATTTGTTTAGTGTATTACACTAGTATTCCCCGAAAAATTTTCATCAAAAGGAAAACTGGTGAAACATCTTTGTTTTATTCATAATGAGAGAAATGCTTTACATTGGACATCATTGATAATACTTGCGCAGGTGTTCAGCATTCCATGCATTTTTAAATTCTTCTCCTTCTAGAGTTGCTATTCTGTAAGTTCCTGGTCGAACAACCTCTGTAACTCGGTAAGGTCCATGCCAGTTTGCTTCTAGTTTATTCTGCTTCTGAATGACCTTCTTTAGCACATAATCCCCTTCTTTTAAATCACATTTCTTTACCCTCTTGTTGTAAAACAGAGCTGTTCGTTGTTGATAAGCTGCATTCCTGATGGCTGCCTCTTCTCTGACTTCCTCGAGCATATCTAAATCCATCCTTCTCATCAAATCACTGATCGGAGAATTGAAATTTAACACCCTATGTGTTGGTAGGCCCAACTCGGCAGGTATCACAGCCTCACCTCCAAATGCTAGCATATATGGTGATTCTCCTGTTGCTGCTCGGGGAGTTGTTCGATAAGCCCACAAAACTGAGTGTAGCTCATTAATCCAATTTGCTTTAGCCTCACTTAACCTCTTTTTCAACCCATTTAGTAATGTTCTGTTCGTCACTTCAGTCTGCCCATTGCTTTGGGGATGGCCTGGTGCTGAATGAAACTTCAAGACGTTTGACTGATGACAATAGGCAGCAAATTCCATGGTCTGTGATGAAAGCGTGGGGGAGACCATATCGACAAATGATATTCTTCCATATGAACTGATACACCTTCTCGTACGTCATATCAATTAGTGGTTCAGCTTCCACCCACTTAGTAAAATAGTCTACCGCCACGACGAGATACTTGAACCTTCCTCGGGTCGTCGGCAGTGGTCCAACCAGATCAATCCCCCACATGGCAAATGGCCAAGGTGATGTTATAGGTGTCAACAATGCCTGTGGAGTTCTTCGAATGGAAGAAAAACGTTGGCACTTGTCACACTTCTTAGCATAAGCTATACAATCAGCTCTCATCGTCGGCCAATAGTATCCCTGTGTCATCACCCTTTGCAGTAGGGTCCGACCTGCTACATGAGCTCCACAAGATCCTTCATGGATTTCTTCAATCAACTCTTTGACTTCTGATGGATGCACACATCTCTGCAAACCTGGCATAATTCCTCGTCTATACAAAACACCATTAGTTAACACATACCGAGCAACTTTATACTTCAATTTCTTGGCAGCTAGTTTGTCCTCCGGTAGTACTCCTTCTTCAATGTATGCTCTGATAGGATCCATCCAAGATGGTCCTAAATCAAGGGTAATAATCTTCATCGTCAGATCTTCTTCTATGCTCCGACTTTCTAATACTTCAATTGGTATTGTTCTTCGCAGCTCGGTGCGCGTAGCTGACGCTAGTCGAGCCAATGCGTCTGCTCTGGCATTCTCCATTCTCGGTATCCTCACCAATTGAATAGCATCAAATTCTTTTAACAATTCCATCACTTTTGCATGGTACTTCACCATTAACTCTCCCTTCACTGCATATATTCCCATCATTTGATTCACAATTAACTGAGAATCACTGAAAACAATTACCTGACGTGCCTCCATAACTTTCGCCAAATGAAAACCTGCTATCATAGCCTCATATTCAGCTTCATTATTGGAAGCTTTGAATTGGAATCTCAAGGCGTACTCCATGTCAATATCATCTGGAGAATTTAAAACAATCCCTGCTCCACAACCAGCGGTGCAAGATGATACATCTACATATAATCTCCATGTATGTAACTCGTCTTCAAATTTCTTATCTGTTAGAGTTCCTCGGTGAAATATCATCTGTTTTCTTTCATCATCCCCGGGTATCCTTCGTTCCTCGTCGATCATTTGTTCGTGCCCTTCCACCAATCGGAGTTGGTCGGTATTTAAATATGATGATTTTTCTAGATCCACAAGTCCTTTTACCAACCTTGGTTGGTTTGGATCTGTGTCTGTCGATCCTGTATCGTCCACAGGTAGGTCAGCAAGCATCTTTTTCTCCTCGGGGGTATCAGGGTATGTGAACTCTGCTATAAAATCTGCCACGGCTTGCCCTTTCAACGATGATCTGGGTTCATACACAATATCATATTCACCGAGTTCTATTGCCCAATACATCAATCTTCCTAATTTTTCTGGCTTGTGAAGGGCTTGTCTTAACGGCATGTCGGTATACACAATGATGGTATGGGCCTGGAAGTATGGTCTCATTCTTCTACTTGCTTCAATTAATGCCAGTGCCAATTTTTCCAGCTTTGGGTATCTGATTTCCGCACCTCGGAAGGCCTTGCTTGTATAATAAATTGGCTTCTGGACTCCATTCTCCAATCTGATCAACGCCGAGCTAACTGCATTTTCTGATACTGCCAAATACAAGTACAGCTTCTCTCCATTTATTGGCCTAGACAACAATGGTGGGGCTCCCAAATACTTCTTCAGATCTTGAAAGGCTTTCTCACATTCATCAGTCCACTCAAAACTTTTTCGTAGCGTTTTGAAGAATGGGAGGCATTTATCAGTTGCTCGGGATACAAATCTGTTGAGTGCTGCAACTCGTCCGGTAAGACTTTGCACTTCTTTCTTCGTCATCGGGGATCGCAGCCCTAAAAGAGCTTTGATCTTTTCTGGATTTGCCTCAATACCTCGTTGGTTGACGATGTATCCGAGGAACATTCCTTCTCGTACTCCAAAGGTACATTTCGTCGGGTTAAGCTTCATCTAGTATTTATCCAGTTGATCAAAAGTTTGACTCAAGTCAACCAAATGATCTGCAGCTCTCTTGCTTTTGGTGAGCATGTCGTCGACATAGACCTCCATATTGCGGCTGATTTGTTCGGTGAATACCTTGTTCATCAACCGCTGATATGTTGCACCTGCATTTTTTAAACCAAAAGGCATAACGTTATAACAATAAGTTCCCCTTGGGGTAATAAAAGAAGTACTTTCCCTGTCTTCAGGCTTCATTTTGATTTGGTTGTAGCCAGAATAAGCATCCATGAAGCTGAGTAGCTCGTGTCCCGAAGTAGCATCCACTAGTTGATCAATTCTGGGCAATGGAAAATGATCTTTTGGACATGCCTTGTTGAGATCAGTAAAATCAACACACATTCTCCACTTGTTGTTCTTCTTCTTTACCATCACCACATTCGCCAACCAATCTGGATATTTCACGTCTTCAATAAATTGGGCTTTCTGGAGTTTCTCGACCTCCTCTTGTATGGCCTGATTCTTCTCGGGACTAAACACTCTTCTTCTTTGCTTTACAGGTTTGATCTCCTTATTCACATTGAGTTCATGACATAAGAAGTTTGGATCTATTCCTGGCATGTCTTCATGACTCCAAGCAAAAGTATTCTTCCTGTTTCTCAAGAAAGTTATCAACTCCTGTTTTATTGAAAAATCCAACGACGACCCTATCTGAGTTATTCGCTCAGGATGCTCGTCGTCCAGGATAACAATTTCTGTAGATTCCACAACCTGTCCTTTAACGAGTTGAGATTCATCCCTAGGGTCAAGAGTTTCAATTTCTGTGCTTTCCTCCACTTGGTAAGTAGTAGTCTTTTTCTGTAACTCTTCAAGTTCCTCTTGCTCGGCCGACGAATAATAGCATTCCCGAGCTACTTTTTGATCACCTTTCATAATTCCTACTCCAAAATTCGTTGGGAATTTCAAACATTGATGAACTGTAGATGGAACTGCTTCGAACTTCTTCAATCCAACTCTTCCCATGATGATGTTGTAGGCGGACTGCACATTCTTATCCATTACAAAAAAGCGTATTCTTTCCGTTCGACAAGCAGGCCAAGTTCCAATGAGTATATCCAACTTGATCGTCCCAAGTGGAAAAACTTTCTCGCCAGCAAAACCCAGAAGAGGTCTGTGATAAGGTTCTAACTGAGATAATTTTAAATTCAAGCTATCAAAGCATGAATAATACATGATGTCTGCCGAACTACCATTGTCTACTAACACCCTTGAAATGACCACATCCTTCATCCTCATTTTGATCACCAGCGGATCATCATGAGGGTAGAGAACACCTGCCAGGTCGTTTTTTGAAAAACCAATCACTAGCTTCTCTTTGTTTACTTTCCTCGGACGATCATCCTCGGCCAGGTTTATTCGCTGAATATATGAACAAGCTTGAGCCTCTCCGAGATAAGCTTTTCTTTCTGCAGTAAGGTCTCCTCCTCCTGCATCTCCTCCTGTAATAACATTACAATCAAATGACCCAAAACGTATGGAAAATACCTCTCGTTCAGGTTTCCTTGGCTTCTTGGGAAGATCGGGGTCATCATCTGGATCCTCTTCATGGTCCCTCCTCTTTTTCTCCTCTACACGACGAGGAGATCTAGATCTTTCTCTAGTTCTATCATCATTCTTCCTCTCACTCCTGCGATCTACGTACTTTGATAATTTTCCTCTTCGGATGAGTGTTTCAATCTCGTTCTGAAGGGCTATACAATTTTTGGTCATATGGCCATGATCTTTGTGAAATTCGCAATATTTGGTCTTATTCCTCATGTCGGGATCTGTCTTCAGTTTCTCTGGCCATTTGATTTCCTCGCTATTCCTGATTTCTTCCAAAACATGATTAATACCCACTTTCAATGGAGTATAATTATCATACTTCTTTAGGGCTTCCAACTTCATCCTGTTATTCTTGGAATATTTGTCACCACCATTACTTTTCTGATCTTTCTTCTTAGAATTGTCGACCTCCACTTTAACTTCTTTATCCATACTCTTCTTCGCAGCCATAGCCTCCTCGGCATTCATGATTTTGGCCGCCTTTGCCATCAACTCTGACATATTTTTAGGTGGATCTTTAGCCAAAGTGTAATACAGCTTGTTAGGCAGCAAACCACTCATCAAAGCAGTGATTGCTGTCTTTTCTTCATAATCTATGACTTCCAACTTTTCGTTATTGAAACGAGTTATGTAATCTCTAGTACTTTCACCCGATTTCTGTCTAACACTTAGCAAGTGTGCTACTCGCTTTACCGGCTTTGCTCCAAAACAAAAATTGCCAATAAACAACTCGGCCAACTGAACAAAAGTTGAAATCTTACCCCGAGGAAGATTATTATACCATATCTGTGCAGATCCAGTAAGAGTTCCCGAGAATGCTCTACACCTCATCTCGTCGGGAACAGCGTAGATATCTGCAGCAGCTTGGTATTGTTCTATATGAAGTACGGGATCTGTCTTTCCATCGTACTTGGGAGTCACTACGGGTGCTTTGAATTTCGACGGCGTAGGGAAATCCACAATGGCTTGCACAAAAGGTGTTCCTAGAACAAAAGTTCTCTGTAAGGGATTTCTTGCCTTAGCCATTTCTCCCAGTCTATCCTCCAATCGTTGAATAGAACCTTTCCATGCTTCATTTCCTTCCTCGGGCCGTTTAGTCCGAGCAACTGATTGCTCTGACGTAGCTTCCTGAGATTTATCTCGACGAGTGGTTGGTCGCGATTGCGCAGATCCTTCTCTTAATCCTGATGGCGGTCGAAAACTTCTTGATGGAGCCCTAGGTGGATTCATGTTCCTCCTTGGTCCTAACCGACTGAAAGGAGATACTCTACTTAACCTCTCCAAAGCGCTAGTTCTCTCCGGAGAGAGAGTGATACGTTGATCTGTATCCGAAGCCCGTATTGATGAAGTTCGCCCAGGTTGATAAGAAAAATCATTAGACTCCTCATTGCGATATGACCCAGTGCGTCTAGATTGCGATTGCCTATGATCACTTCTTTGCCCTGAATAGGTAGGTGCACCGCCCTGAAGAGTTTGAATGAGTTGCCTCATGGATTCTTGCATGGCGGTTTGTCCTTGAGCCAGATTCGTTATAATCCCAGCCAGATCTGGGGATGCAGATGGATTTGGAAGATTTCCAGTATTTCCAACATTTCGATTACTGGATTCTGGATTATCAGCCATTGGTGATAAATGATTTTTATGAAAAACGATAATAACAGTCGTTTCCCACAGACGGCGCCAATCTGTTGATGTAAAAAACTAGATTGCTCTAATTATTCAATCACAGATAAATAAATAAGACAAAGATTTTTAAAGTGGTTCGGCTAGGAATAAAGCCTACGTCCACTGTTATGTTATTGCTGAGTGTTTGTGGAATTCTTGATTACAAGTTCTCTCAAGAAATTCCTCTCCCCTTGAATGAGGATGATACAAGGTATTTATAGCCTTTAGGCTGTACATGAAAGGTCCAATACATTAAATGATATACATATGAAAGGGTAATACATTTAATGCAGCGTGTGCGTCAAGAATATAATGAATAGTTGAACAGTTGTCCGTCTGGTAATTAATGATACGGCCGAGGTGCAGTTCGGACCGCCTTAGTTGCTCGTTGATCAAGAGTTCCTCGGAGTGCTTAGAGTATCTTGGGATGATAGAGTTCCTCGGGGTGTTCTCCTCGTTGCTCGGAGAGAACATGACTTGGTCGGGGGAAATAAACTTCCTCGTTGTTATTGTGCCATGTAGATTGACACGTGTCTTCTTATTATTGGTCCACATCAGCAGATTAAATTTGGTATCAACAATAATAATAATAATAATAATAATAATAATGATAAATTGAATCTAGTCCCCTTCAACTATCATGGATATATGAATCACCCCCTAAAAAATTACCTGACAAACTCACCTCCATAACTATCAATTTGTTGCAATTAACACCAAAAATCGGGTTCCCTCCATTTTTTATCCACAAATTAAATAAAATACCCCTCACCCACTTTAAAAACCCATTTTCAATTTCAAAATTCAAACCCATTTCAAAATTCAGAACACCCTTAACTCTCTCTCTCTCTTCTTCTCACCATCTTCACCCCACCCAAAAACCCATCAACACCACCCACCACCCAAAATCCAAAAAAACCCCTCTCCCCAATACCCTCTCCCCCCCTCCCCAATCAAATAGAAAACCTAATAGGGGATGATCGAAGCTCTCTCTCTCTCTCTCTCTCTCTCTCTCACACACACACACACACACACTTATCAGATTAGAAACCGTATAGGGGCTAACCGAAGCTCCCTTATTAAATCTCTAAACCCGCTGACTACCCTCACCTATCCCCTCCTCTCTCATCAGATTAAGTTTTTTTAGTTGGTCGAACATAGTTGGTTAGATATGGTAGGGTGATGTATTTTTTTGCTTGGCTTGGTGGTTGGGCAGAAGGTGGTGGTTGAGTAGCAGGTGGCTTTGCTTGGTGGTTTGGGTAGTTCTGGTGGTGATGGAGGTTTGAAATAGTTTTGGGAGGAGAGAGATGGAGGTTTTTTTTTGGTATTTGTTTTGTATATAGGTTTTTATCTTGTTTTTTAGTTTGTAGATTGTATAAAACAAATGGAGGGAACCCGATTTCTGGCGTTTATTTAATGAATTGACAGTCAAAGGGGTGAGTTTGTCGGGTATATTTTAGGGGGTGACCCATAAACCTGAGATAGTTGAAGCGGGCTAGATGTAATTTACCCTAATAATAATAATTTTTATTATACTAAATTTAAACCGTCCACAAGATGTGATGAAATAAATTAAGTACTAGAATAATTAAATACCTTATCATTTAACATAAATAAATAATATGGTCTCAATTCCCACAAATAAACTTAACTAAATAAATAATAGGGACCAACACGAGCTATACAATCTCTGAAATAATTGAGTCTGAAACTGAAAGACTGGAATGAAATAACAACCTAATCTAGGAATCAAATGGGCGAATGAATATAATAAAGGGGCAAGTCTGAACTCCCTAACCCTGTTGCTCCTGTCTAAGAAAGCCTGGAAAATATTTTTATATATTTTTTATTAGAGCCATGAAATTTGGAAGAAATATCTCACTATATCGACGCAGTAATAAATATACGACTTATTTATGATAAATATGCAAACTCGTCAACACCTACATGCAAAAGATACCTCAACCCTTATCATAAGTGAAATGGCTAAATGAGTGTCTCAACCTAAAGCATAACCAACAACAAGTCTCAATCATTATACTCACAATTACAATTTCATATTAATACACTACATGAGGATGAAACTGACTACACACATAAAGAATACAACCCAGTAAAAATTCCCACTAATCCCATGTGAACAATAAGATAAACCTAATCTCATAACATTCACAATATGTGACATAGTGCATTTTAATTTAAGTGCCTATCATCGAACTATATCATATAATATTATAGGTCTCATTACCATAAAAAAAAATCATCAATCTTTAGGGATCTTCTTGTGCCTCTTCGGTAAACTCATATGAGTCATTCACATAACGAATTTAAAACATACACAAAACAAATAATGGGACATCATTGTGCAATCACACCATCGACTAGTCCCATTCCAAAACTCATCTAATTGATCAAGTCATCCACATTTTCGTGTCGTGAAGTGGTGACCAACTGAACATATTAACCTCCATTATATCTGCTCATCAACCAAGAGTGCGGTACCCGGTCCTAATTCCATTTAAATCGTACCATAACCTATAGATTCGTCAAGAGATAATATATGGTTTGTTCACATCAACACATAAAATTTATATATATCCAATGCAATATATAAATATAAAATATCGCTTTGTACTCTCGAGTATACCCGGAAACTATTTAAATTTCCATCACCTAATTTATACAATTAATTAAAGGTTTATCAAATCTCTAAACCTCAATTAACCATAACTGTATTTTCCCTAAATTCCCTAAATATATAGAAATAAATTCCTTTATATATACACACACACACACACACACACACACACACACACACACACACACACACGAAGATAATTTAGAGGGAGAGAGTTTTTCATTTCGTTGGTATTATCACCCAAGGGGTATCACCCGTGTACAAATCATAGTATCCCAAGAGACCCTTTAATAATGAGGGATACCTGTGAACATCCGTTACAAATACATATTTTATAACACTTACCCTTTAATGTACACTATTTCCACCATTCCATTATTGTTGTCTCATTAAAACCTTACTAAGGAAAAATGGATTGGGAAAAAACCAAAGTGAAGGAAAAAGAGTAAAACTTTTAAACCAATGAATCAGTTTTGGACGCGCTTAGTGTTGACTCATAAAAACTTCTAATAGAAAATCCAATGGGAAAAAACCTTATTAAAGAAAAAAGATTACATGGTGAATATGTCCATATATACACGTTATTTTCTCCCCCAATGTGATACTCCCCCTCATTTTGACATTTCTCTGATGATTGAGTCGACGCATAATATTCTTATATACAAGCTTCTAAAATGTTACTTTTGCCATTGACTTGGTGAAAAGATCAAATTAGTTGCCACTTTAATCGTATTTTTCTTTTGAAGCTCGAGTTCCATAAGACTTTGATGAAGAGGGATGTTTGACTTCAATTGCATAATTCTTCTTGAGTTCATTTTTGTAGAAAAATTAATACGTATTGGGTATATATCCCTTAAAGTAGACTATTTGAGTTTGAGTTATACAAGCTCTATTGCCTTTATTTATAGTAATAGGAACACATGTTATTTGGGGTAAGTCATGAGTGCTTTGATTGTCCTTTAAGGATCATAGAGATAACCTACATTTACATAACTAACTAGATGTCGATGATTAGATTTAAAAAGTATCGTATCACATAATATGATTAATATTATTCCCATGCTTGCTAGTCAATGGTAGTTATTTATTTTCAAGAGAATAAATGCAAATATTATGTCTAGTCTCATGCATTATGCTATGTATAGCAACACACTAATACCGCACAATTATGGTACTTCTGGACCAAATTAACAATGCAATAATAATATAAAAATATGGTACTTCTAGACCAAATTTATATTTTCCATCCTCTTTAGGATGATATGGATATCTTAACATACAAAGACTAGAGACAATGGGTATACGATATGGTGTGCTTAATACATGGTAAAGTATTACAGGAGTTTCCAGTCCATTTAACTGATAGATAAGTGTTTGAAAAAAATTACTCTCGATCTGCAAGCAGAGACAATGATTAATTACCCCAAGATCATTCCATATTGAATTCCGTATTTGGGTATTTTGCATTTCAATTGAGCTCTTCGAGACTACATCCTTTTAAGGATAATTGTATAACGGCACGTTGTCGTATATGATTGTTTTCATACCTTTTCTTAGACAAGTATTTTCTACGAAAATTGTAACTATATCCATTTGGATTGCATGATGTACATTAAATGTCTTAGTGTATTTGAGTACATACTCCTTATCTTTGATTCATGCAAAGAAAACCTTATAGGATTTTTATATGTATTCTTTATCCAAGTCCCATATAAATAAGCAGTTATAGTATTCATGATCCCCATATATGATATATTTTTAAAAAACTCATAAACTAGTAAAATTTCTGAAAAAGTTTTTACGGCTGTAACAATATGGTATATTCATATATAATCATTTTTTAGTTTCTTGAAGAAATCTTAAGCCATAATGTGTGAACTTTTTTGAGAGTTTTAACACTTCACATTCTTATAAACATCTATTCATAACCTTTAGGGTTAACGTCTCATGGAGTTTGTATTATAGGTCCGAATACACCACGTTTATTTAGAGAATCGAATTATGCCATCATGGCATTTTCTCATTTTTGCCAGTATATTCTTTATCGACATTCATTAATAGTACGTGGATGTATAATATCATTGATCTTTGATTTTTATGTAGCTACAACATATATAATTATATTAATTATGACCATCTTTGGCAATGTAAGAGTATAGTATACCCGACGTGCTCCATAGAATAGATTGTCTAAATTCCTTGCCAAATATGTTTGGGTCTTTGTCCAAGAGGTCACCAGAAAGTTTCATCAATGAACCATATTTACTCATTGCTGAACCTCAAGTACACCACTTAGGATAAGGTATAAGACTTAGCGTACTTAGATTCATCTTAGTTAATCTGTTTTTATAAATGAAAAATCTTTTTAATTAACCTTGTTTCCGTATTTTTTTTCAAATACACATGGAAACATAATTTTCATATAGAAAAATATATTTTATAAAGAATTGAACCCTTTTGTGTATTTTAAATATGTGTGTTCATGTGAGAAACAAACATACTTGGAGTTTGCCTCAAAATATATTTTAAAAAATCTTCTGAGGCAAACTGGACAAAATTTTCTGCACACATGTGCGACCTACCTTGCTTAAGCTTCGTCACAGCAACGACTTGCCTCGTTGCAGTGATAGCTTGTTACTGGCATTTTCTTGTACATGTTAAAAATCTTTGGGCAAAGGTGAAACATGTTTCACAAAATTTCTACCACAATGATGGTCTTACTCTCTACAACGACGCTATATTGATAGTTTCTTGTGTCTCGTGCAAATATCTGGACATAGGTGCGAACTGGTTTGCTTCAGATTCTCCACAACGACTAAATGTATCACTACAATGACAACACGGTGAAATGCATCTAACAACATCGAAAGTCACTCTTGCGTATGGTATTTCTTTAATATCTTCGTGGTTAGTGTGTCAAGTATAAATTTTTGGGTGACTTATACCCTGATATGACTATTTGGCACCTTAAGATTGTAATACCTAGCATTGGAGACATTAAACCTTTTCAAATCAAAGGGTCATAAGTTAGTATGTTGTTTACTCGTTCAACCCAACTAATCAAAACATTTCATATATTTGAGAGAATATTTTTTCCACTCATCTTCTTTGAGTTCTTTGAATCCAATATTTTTAATAGAGGTATATTTACTCATCTTGTATTAAAATCCAATCTTTATTGGTGAGTAACTACTTTATGTTACATGGCTTGGAAAAACTTGTTTTGAGAATTAAAGCACCATACCATTTGCAAACACCCTAACACACACACACACACACACACATGCACACACACACACACGTATATATATATACAAGATTCACTCAAAGATCTTAGGTGCCGAATTTTAGTTTCTTGAAGGTTCTATCCCGAAACAACATAAGTTGTGTCTACTTTGAAGAGAAAAGTTTTGGCCAAATGATTTGAAGGAATTAGTTACGGACCAAAATCGATCGCAATTGTGAACCCTACTCCAGTTATTGGCACTCTCTACGAAGAATATGGTGGGAAAGATTGTCTAGTTAGTTGTTACATCGTGAGGTTGTATGCCTATTTATTCTTCTTGTAAAACTCTACCATAGTGCATTTTTCATTCTTATTGGCTTGAGGTTTTTCCATTAGTGGATTTTCCCCTTTACATTCGGTCTTGTGATTATATTACTCTTTTCGCATCTTTTATACTCATTTTCTTAATTAAGAAGATAAAACTTGAGAGATTCTAAACTTAGTTAAATATTTTTTCATCTAGACTTTTAGATTGTTAAACCATTTTGTAATAATAAATTAACAAACCTTTTTCTTAAATTAGGAGGGCTAATTTTTATTTGGGTAGCTACCATCGAAAGGCACACTCTCAACTGGTATCAGAGAAGGTCTCCACGTTTTAAGTGTAAAAATCTAAGTTTAGATCTTTTTTTGTGCAATGGATGAAACTTCAACCCTCCGACTTCCTCCATTTGATGATAGAAATTATTCCTATTAGAAAGCCCGTATAACAATATATTTAATGTCCATGGATGACCGTATATGTAATAGTGTGCTTGTGGGATGGACTTATCCCAAAACCATTATTGATTACGTCCAAGTTGAAAAGATTAGATCTAGTTGGGATGATTATGATTAAAAGGAGAGTGGGTTTAACAAGAAAGGAATAATGATATTTTTGTTTGCATGTTACCGAGTGAGTTTAGACGTATATCCATTGTACAACATCTAAGGAGGAGTGGGATATTTCACAAATGACATATGAAGGAACATACACCGTGAAGCACTCCAAGCTTCAACGGTATACCACCAATTTTGAATTTCTTACCACAAAGGAGAACAAAGATTTTGACGATCTCTGTGTCGATCTGAATGACATAGTTTCCTCCGTCTTTGCGTTGGGTAAAACTGTAAAAGAAAATAAGATTATTGATAAAATCTTGCGGTCTCTTATCATTAAGTTTCGTGGAAAAGATGCCATTGAAGAGGTTAGAGCCTTACTTTTGAATCCAATGCATGTAGACGAATTGGTTGGTTCTCTCCAAACCTATGAAGCCAATTTGTTTTATCGTCAAGGAGTGTCTGCTGGATAAAAAGGAGAAAATATAGATTTTAAGTCTAAGAAGGTATTTTTTATTTCAGTACCCATGATGTTAGCGATGATGATGATATATCATTTCTCACTAAGTTTTCCAAGAAGTGTCAAAAAATATTTCAATCTAGAGGCTCACCTAAAAACTATATGTCTAGACTTAAGATTGGTTATTGAAGTGGAGAAAAGAAAGATGAATCTCTAAGGACCCTCATGTGTTTTACGTTGGGTGTTTGAGGGCATATGTCGAAGAAATGTCCCTCAAATACGGGTCATTATGGTGAAAAATTATTATCAAGACACTTTTAATAATGATTACTCGGACTCAAAAGATGACTCTCAAGAATAAAATTATGTCACATTTGTGAAAAGAGAGAAATTTGATGATTTATATGATTTAGGGGATTTTTATATTACTCTTTTTCCTAGTGAAGAAATAACTATTCCTAGTCCCTCTTTGAGAACTATTGAGGAAAAAGAGGAAGATGATCTCCAAGCAGACTATGTTAGGATTTACAAGGAGTCCATAGATATATAAAGGCATAATATAAAACTCTCCACTAAAGTAGCCAATGCCGAGAACCAAATGGCTATTGCAAGTGAGAGTTATGTGAGTGATTTGGTTGTTCCATATGTGGTAAGTAGTGCAACACATTTTAAAGGAAGTTTTTTTTACTTTCTTCAGATGGAGATTGAGTTCCTTAGGATGACCTTAAATGAGAGTCGAAACTCGAGAATAACCATAGAGGGCCAAATCTCTTTGCTTCAAACTAAGTTACTATTTGCAAGCAATTTCAAGATGAATATTGTGACACCCCGCCTAATTAAATACCGGGTGATTAGTCCTTTATTAAATTAAAATCAAAGTGTCTGGTTGGTTCATTCTTAGCATTATTGTTGAAAACAATTTTTATTATTAATCACCTAATAATTAATTAAGCTAAGTGTCAAAACACTTTCGAAATTAATTATACCCAATTAATTCATTAATAAAATTCCATGCTTTAAAATATAAGCCATTCACATTCCACAAGAATAAATATTGAACATGAATTAAATACTGAAATAAATGAGACTGGATAAAACATTCCAGTTTAAAGTCCTAAACCAATAGAATCATAATACTCAATCCAACAGGAAAAGGAAAGCTAAAAGAAAATACAATGTCTGAAATAACTAAGCTGAAAACAGGCGATACATGCCCTAACTGAAATGTAAGAACTGAATGAAACGAGAGAAGCGTACAATATCATTAACCTACAGCTTTCACAACAGCTGCAGCTCGTCGAATGATCCACACGTCTAAGTCTGGTGGTGACCCTGTGGCTGGACACCTGGTATAATATATATATATATATATATATATATATATATATATATATATATATATATATATATATATATATATATATATATATATATATATATAGCAAAAGAGAAGAGAAATAGCAAGAAACGGGTCAGAGCCCGATTTGTAAAAATATTTATTTTAGCAAGTATTTAAAACTGCATTAATGTAGTTATTATGTGCATATTAGTTTCGAACTCTCGCCTGAGATCCTCACCCCTCTACTAATGTGCACACCTAGCATATGTCTACCCCAACCTAGTCATCTATAATATTCCCAACTAAGTTATTGACATGAACTCGTAAATATATCTCAAGGGAGTAACCCGTATCACCCATACAACATGCTAATAATATTCTTTTATGCCAGTTACCCCCCATTTTGTATTCACTATTTTGATAGGAAGTTTTTTACCCACTAGAATTACTTTACTTATCCATACTTATACTTTTCTAATTTCACACATTAGAATAATTCATTCTCAAGTTTATATATATATATATATATATATAACCTGCGCCCTTTGGTTAGGACCACTTAGCCCAATTCATACTTTGCTATCGTGTCCCGGTGCATCACTCGCTGCATAAAGGACAATTGGTTCGACGTCTCTCACGAACCGTAAAAATCATAACACAAATATTGGAGGCGATCATACTCACCTGCTAAATGGGTCACGCACATACCAGCGCTCCCATTTAACCATCAAAACTATCCAACGTAACAGATAGATCGTATCCAAGTTCATATTCTCTGGTAAAAGTCAAATATACCCCCATCGGGTCACCCAGGATAAGACTGTTTACTGCGCGAAACCTCCACCCGATAGCAAGCAACGTAGGTATTCTATACACACAATAATGATGAACATATAATAATAGTCATTCTCGAAGCCTTAAAATAATTTAGGTATTCACCCAACCCATATTTATATTTCTTCACATAATATATCTCTCTTTACTACTTACGCAATTTACTCGATTATTCATACTCTCGAATTTACCAAGGTTAATTCACCTATTCAATACTTAAGATTTCATTCTAGGATTATTTCCCAAATAATTCTTCACTACGTTAACATTAGTAAATGGCAGTATCCCTAAACATAATTAACCGGGTAGCATGATCTGGGGAAAAATGGAATTTCTAGGCTTTTTGGGACCTATCGTTCTAACGATTTAGCAGGTCGTTTGAACGACTCTGACTTCTCGTTCGAATGAGACTCTATCTCGTTCGAACAAGATGGGGTCTTTTTCTGCTTTGGCCAGACCTGTTACGTTTTATTGTTCATACTTCGTCTTCCCCAAAATTTCAGTCCTAAAACCTCTAAATTTCTCAACCCCAACACCAAAACATCAATCCTAATTAATGTTCTAACATATATAAATGATTTCCCTTATCTTTAAACCATTAATTCATCATAAAACAGTTATAAATTCCAAAATCCTTAATTTAATAATTAAAAACCCTAGTTCATCAAATTTCTAAACATGAACTCCAATTAAGATTCATCCATTATAATTATTTAACAATTTGGGATTTCTAAACTATCTACATGAGGGATTTATCCTAATTCATTTTTCAGATTTCAATTCATAACCTTAAATCTCCAATTTCATTAAAATTCGTAAATCAAAAGTGTATATAATCTACCTACACCAATATGAACATATTTATTGCTATGATTCGCATGTAATAAACACTTTCCTTAATTTCGACGGTCTGATTTGCTGTTGATATGGGTATGAGTGTGTTCCTCGTCTCGCGATCTACACTTTGGTAAAATTTTTGGTGTGTGTTCTTGAGTTAGGCACCAAGAACACCCATAACTTCTTCTTCCTTCCTCTGTGCCTTTCTCTTTTCTCTCACGTAGGTTTAGAGATGATAACTCCCCACTAACCCATGTACATCTATCCGTTATTTCCCAATTTTCGTCCATATTATTACTCCAAATTTCAAAGGATAAAAATACCCCTACAGGGTGCCGGTTAGGCCTAAAATTACCCCGGAGTCCAAATAAAATACCAGGATAGAGTTTTTTTACTATCTCGACCCTTCCGGACTCAATGGCGCACTCGAGATTACCATATGAGTATACAAAAATAATTTATCTTTTTATTCCATGTAATTAGTCCCGACAAGACTCACACGTGCATCCTGACTTAAAATACCAAACTGTCATATTTCGCACTGCGACAAATTATGAAAATTATATAATTCCATATTACGTATACCCACAGTAATAATCAATAATTTCCATTAATAAGTGTTAACCATTAGCACGCTAGTTAATAATTATTTTAAATTCGGATTAATTAACAATTAAATTTCCTAACCTTTTTAATTTAATTAATCCAGCAGTAATAATAAATCCCATAATTATTTAATATAAAAAAATGTGGGGTATTACATACTCCCCCCCTAATAACAGAATTTCATCCCGAAATTCGAAAAGTAAACCATACCTGGTAGGAGTAAGTCTGGCTATTCCTCGCGCATATCCTCCTCTCGCTCCCACATAGACTCCTCTACGTTATGATGCTCCCACTGAACCCTCACCAGTGGAACTACCTTTGACCTCAATTTCCTCTCGCTATGGTCTAGGATAGCCACAGGACTCTCCTCATATGAACTGTCGGGCATAAAATCAACCTCCTCAATTGCAATATGGGTGTGGGTCAACTCATCCCTAAGATTCTGCCTCAATGATGAGATGTGGAACACATCGTGAATACGATGAAACTGTTCTGGAAACCCAAGTCTGTATGCCACCGATCTGATCGTCTCGATAATGGGAAATGGTACAACATATCTCAGAGACAATTTCCCCTTCTTCCCGAACCTCATTACCCCTTTCATAGGAGACACTCGCAGTAATATTTGATCCCCCACGTTGAACTCCCTAAAGAACCTCTTTGCATCGGCATAGCTTTTCTGCCTGTCCTGGGCTACCCAAATACGATTTCTGATCATTTCAACCCTGCCTGACATTTTCGGAATTACCTCTGGCTCGAGTAGCTTATTGTCCCCCACCTCTAGCCAAAAAGTAGGAGAACGACAAGGTCTGTCGTACAACGCCTCGAATGGGGCCATGCTGAACATAAACTGATAGGAGTTATTATAAGCGAACTCCACTAGTGGAAGATACGGCTCCTAACTCCCTCCAAAGTTAAGGACACACATGCACAACATGTCCTTCAGCATCTGATTAGTATGCTTGGTCTACCCACCTGTCTGTGGGTGATAAGCCGTAGTCAACCGTAATGAAGTACCCATAGCCTCCTAAAAGCTCTCTCAGAAACGTGATACAAAAGTCTTGTCTCTGTCAGACACGATGTTCAAGGGTACCCCATGCAATCTCACTATCTCGAGAATAAATATCCCGTCATACTGTCCCGTAGTGTAATCCGTCCGTACTAGTAGAAAATGATCTACCTTGGTCAACTGATCCACCACCACCCATATATAATCGTGACCCCTCTGTGAAGTAGGCAGCCCAGGGATAAAATCCATGGAAATGCTCTCCCGTTTCCATGTGGGTATCTTCAGCGACTGAAGTAACCCTAGTGGCCTCTGATGGTCTACCTTTACCAGCTGATAGGTGGCACACTTGGACACGAAATCCGCAATGTCCTTCTTCATCCCACTCCACCAGTACTGTCATCTCATATCCTGGTACATTTTATCCCCTCCAGGATGTACCACCAATCTAATTCCATGAGACTGTGTCATCACTGCATGACGTAAATTATCTCCTTTCGGTACCACTAATCTCCCATTAAATTGCAATCCCCCATCTGAGCTCACTGAGTAGGACTCCGTGCCCTCTGCTAGAAGCCATACAATCTAATCCTGGCAAAATAAATTAGCGGTATGAGCCTGGATCACTCTCGTAACAATCTCTGGAGTGACTATCATAACAGACATAAAGAATAGAGCCACTGCCTCCTGATGTACTAATTATTTCCACTTCGCCTTCCACACTTTCGCCACCTCACCTACTGGCTTACGACTCAACACATCAGCAACTACGTTGGCCTTCACTGGGTGGTACTGTATCTTTAACTGGTAATCTTTCACAAACTCCATCCACTTGCACTGACACATGTTCAACTCCTGCTGAGTGAATAAGTATTGCAATGACTTGTGGTGTGTGAAGGGTGGGATAATTCTTCTCGTGAGTCTTAAGATTGCGGGAGGCATAATCTATAGCATGTTACTCCTGCTAAATTACTCCACCAAGTCCTTATAGAGAAGCATCAGTATATACTGGGTACTCCACCCCTGGCCTGGGTAAATAAAGAACTGGCGTCACAGTCAACTTATCCTTTAGCTCATTGAAAGCTAACTGATAATCATTATCCCAAATGAACTTCACCCCTTTATGAGTCAAATTTGTCAATGGGCCCATAATCTTCGAGAACCCCCTGATGAACTGACTGTAATATTTTGCTAACCCCAAGAAGCTACGCACCTCCATCGGTGTCGTGGGCTGTCCCCACTCCCTCCGACACCTTTCTCGGGTCCACTAATATTCCCAATTCATACTTAGCATACAACAGATGCACTAAAAGTGTCTGAAGAACCCGTCTCAAGTGCTCGGCATGCTCCTTATCAGTTTGGGAATAAATAAGGATGTCATCAATGAAGACAATGACAAACTGATCTAAGAACTCTCTGAACACCCGGTTCATTAAGTCCATAAATACGGTTGGAGCATTTATCATCCCAACTGGCATGACTCAAAACTCTTACGACCCATATCTCGTCAAGAAAGCAGTTTTCGACACATTGCTCCCTAATCTGTAGCTGATGGTATCCCGATCTCAAATCTATCTTTGAGAAGAAGGCAACTCCTCTCAATTAGTCGAACAAATCATCGATTCGGGGCAACATATACTTATTCCGTATCGTGACTTTGTTCAACTCTCGATAGTCTACACACAACCTTAATGACCCATCCATCTTCTTCACAAATAAAATAGGAGCACCCAAGGTGAGGTATTCCTACGGATGGAGCCCTATCCCAACAGTTGCTCTATCTGATCTCGTAAATCCCTCATCTTCGCTGGATCCATATGGTATGGTGCGTGAGCTATTGGCTGAGTGCCCGACATCAAGTCTATAACGAATTTTATTTCTCGGCTAGGCGGTAGTCCCGATATATCCTAAAACACGTCGAAAAACTCACAAACTACATGAATCGAATCAATAGGAATCATAATATCCTTAGAGGTCTCCTCCTCTATATAATATAAATGGGTGGACGATCCTCCCTCAGGATGAGGCATCACCACCAGAAACATCTCCTGGCCCAGTATCGCAAAGATAATAGTCCTACTGTAACAGTCTATTATGGCTCTATAAGCTGCAAGCCAATCCATGCCAATGATGGCGACATGCTCGTGCATATCTAGGATTAACATATCCGCATGTAAAATCAAACTCCCGATCTCTATACTTACCCCCGACATATAAAGAAAATCAAAGACCCACTACCCAGGAGTGAGTCTACACTAGTCACTGTACTCTCTGTTGTGGCTAATAACCCGGTGGCCTGTGCAAAGCTAGTGGCAATAAAATAGTGTGAAGCACCCGTGTCAAATAAAATGCACCCCATAGTAACATGGATAGGAAACTGACCCTCAACTGCGGGTGGTGCCTGCTGGGGTACTGCCTGGTGGATGTTATAAACATGTCCATATTGTAACTGTCCGGGCTGAATTCCACGGTGCTGGTAAAGCTGGGACCTGTGCTGGTGCTAGTAGGGCGGCGGGAAATATGGGTCTCTAGGGATCCTGCTGGGCTCCCTGCAGCTGGGAAACCTGCCCTTGTCGGGGAAATTATGCTTCCTACGACCAATCTTGCTATAAAAAAAGCACCTGCCACTGAAGTTACTCCCCCTCTGTCCCTTGCCACCCCTCCATTGGCCCTAGTGGCCGTGCATATACCGTTGTTGGCCCTGCTGCTGGCCCTGTTGATAACGATGTTGGCCGTATTGGCCATGCTGACTAGACTGGTCCTATTGGCCCTGTCTATAACCCCCATATCCCTGCCTAGAATTTCCAGATCGAAATTGCTTAGCAGGGTCCCCTGGTGGGAACTCTTCTCACCCTGACAGGTTTGCCCCTGAGCTGATGGTGCCCTATCGGCACTACTACCTCATGCCCGACCCTACTGGATGGACTCCCCTACTCATTTGCTCCCCTGTTGGTGGAAGCGATGGTCCTGGAAATGTAATAGGGTGGCGTTCAGTACATCAGTGAAAGTACCCAACGACAGATTACCTATGAGATGCTGACGAATTCTCTAGTTCAATCCATCCATGAACATCAGAATTTCCTTCTTTTCCATAGGTGCCTCATCTGGCACCATAGTAAGCAGCCTCGTGAATTCCTCCTCATATTCTGCCACTATCATACCCTCCTGCTTCAGATTCAACAGTCTCCACCTCATCGCTGTCTGCATGGTGGAGGGAAAGTATTTACGGTCAAATCGCACCCAAAATCTCTTAATAGACATATTATCCCTCTCCTCCAAGGTGGTAGTGGATTCCCCCACTATAAAACATCCCCCACTAGCTTGTAGGAAGCTAGAAACTGCCTCTGAATGTCGGTACACTCGTACATGTGAAGATGCCTCGGATATCTTTCTTTCATTGGCTCGCTATGATGATGTCATATGCGCCCGAGAACTCTGGGGGATGTGCCCTCTAGAAAGTATCCCTGAACCTCTCCCATGTAGTGGGAAACTGAACCGGAACTGGTGCCACAACCTATACCTAGGGTGGGGCCTGTTGCACCACTACTAAGGTTGCATTTACCGCCTGAGCAACAATGGCAGCAACGTCGACTACGTTAATCATTCCCTGAGCCTAAGCTGTTGGCTGCTCTGGCTGGGCATTCCTGTTTCTCGGGGCTCGTCTCGGAGGCATCTGAAACGAGAAGGGATTTATTAGTCTACAATTATTATTGAATCTCAAATAGCTGAAGACATAAACGTATAAATAAGAGTACAACAATCCTAAAGATAGGGCTCTAAATCAAAGAACGTTAAGCGAAAAACATGTTAAGCCATACAGATCCTAAAGGACACTAGAACCTGATGCTCTGATACCACCTGTGACACCCTGCCTAATTAAATACCAGGTGATCGTTCCTTTATTAAATTAAAATCAAAGTGTCCAGTTGGTTCATTCCTAGCATCATTGTCGAAAAAAAAATTCATTATTAATCACCTAATAATTAATTAAGTTAAGTGTCAAAACATTTTCCAAATTAATTATACCCAATTAATACATTAATAAAATTCCATGATTTAAAATATAAGCCATTCCCATTCTACAAGAATAAATACTGAACATGAATTAAATACTGAAATAAATGAGACTGGATAAAACATTCCAGTTCAAAGTCTAAAACCAATAGAATCATAATACTCAATCCAACAGGAAAAGAAAAGCTAAAAGAAAATACAATGTCTGAAATAACTAAGCTGTAAATGGGCGATACATGCCCTAACTGAAATGTCTGAACTAAGAACTGAATGAAACGAGAGAAACATCTTATATCAATAACCTACAACTTCCACAATAGCTATAGCTCGTCGAATGATCCACGGGTTTAAGTCTGGTGGTGACCCTGTGACTGGACACATGGTATTATATATATATATATATATATATATATATATATATATATATATATATATATATATATATATATATATATAGCAAAAGAGGAGAGAAATAGCAAGAAACGAGTCAGAGGCCGATTTGTAAAAATATTTATTTTAGCAAGCATTTAAAACTGCATTAATGCAATTATTTTGTGCATATTAGTTTCGAACTCTCGCCTGAGATCCTCACCCCTCTACAAATGTGCACACCTAGCGTATGTCTACCCCAACCTAGTCATCTATAATATTCCCAACTAGGTTATTGATATGAACTCCTAAATATATCTCAAGGGAGTAACCCGTATCGCCCATACAATACGCTAATAATATTCTTTTATGCCAGTTACCCATTTTGTATTCACTATTTTGATAGGAAGTCTTTTACCCACTGGCATTACTTTACTTACCCATACTTATACATTTTCTAATTTCACAAATTAGAATTATTCATTCTCAAGTATATATATATATATATATATAACCTGCGCCCCTTAGTTAGGACCATTTGGCTCAATGCATACTCTACTATCGTGTCCCAGTGCATCACTCACTGCATAAAGGATAATTGGTTCGACGTCTCTCACAAACTGTAAATCCCATAACAAAAATATTGGAGGCGAGCATACTCACCAGCTAAATGGGCCACACACATACCTACGCTCCCATTCAACCGTCGAAACGATCCTATGTAACAGATAAAATGTATCCAAGTTCATATGCTCTGGGTACAAGTCAAATATCCCCCCATCGGGTCACCAAGATAAGACTGTCCACTGCGCGAAACCTCCGCCCGATAGCAAGCAGCGTAGGTATGCTATACACACAATAATGATAAACCTATAATAATAGGCATTCCCAAAGCCTTACAACAATTTAGATATTCACCTAACCCATATTTATATTTCTTCACATAGTATATCTCTCATTACTACTTACGCAATTTACTCGATTATTCACACTCTCGAATTTCCCAAGGTTAATTCACCTATTCAATACTTAATTTTCATTATAGGATTATTTCCCAAATAATTCTGCACTACGTTAACATTGGTAAATGGCAATATACCTAAGCATAATCAACTGGGTAGCATGATCTGGGGAAAATGGAATTTCTAGGCTTTTGGGGACCTGTCGTTCGAACGAGTTAGCATGTCGTTTGAACGAGACTCCATCTCGTTCGAACGAGATGGGGTCTTTTTTTGCTTTGGCCAGACCTGTTACGTTTTACTGTTCATACTTCGTCTTCCCCAAAATTTCAGTCCTAAAACCTCTAAATTTCTCAACCCCAACACCAAAACATCAATCCTAATTAATGTTCTAACATATATAAATGATTTCCCTTAACTTTGAACCATTAATTCATCATAAAACAATTATAAATTCTAAAATACCCAATTTAACAATTCAAAACCCTAGTTCATCAAATTTCTAAACATGAACTCTAATTCAGATTCATCCATTACAATTAATCAACAATTTGGGATTTCTAAACTATCTACATGAGGGATTTATCCTAATTCATTTTTCATATTTCAATTCATAACCTTAAATCTCCAATTTCATCAAAATTCATAAATCAAAAGTGTATATAATCTACCTACACCAATATGAACATATTTATTACTATGAATCGTAGGTAATAAACACCTACCTTAATTACGACTGTCTAATTTGCTGTTGATATGGGTATGAGTGTGTTCCTCGTCTCGCGATCTACACTTGGGTATAGTTTTTGGTGTGTGTTCTTGAGTTAGGCACCAAGAACACCCATAGCTTCTTCTTCCTTCCTCTGTGCCTTTCTCTTTTCTCTCATGTAGGTCTAGAGATGATAACTCCCCACTAACCCATGTACATCTAAATTTTATTTCCCAATTTTTGCCCATATTATTACTCGAAAATTTCGAAGGACAAAAATAGCCCTACGGTTTGCCGCTTAGTCCTAAAATTACCCCGGAGTCCAAATAAAATACTCGGGTAGAGTTTTTTTTTACTATATCAGCCCTTTCGGACTCAATGGTGCACTCAAAATTACTGTACAAGTTATACAAAAATAATTTATCTTTTTATTCCATGCAATTAGTCCCGACACAACTCACATGCACATCCTGACTTAAAATACCAAACTGTCGTATTTCGCACTCCGACAAATTATGAAAATTATACAATTCCATATTACATATACACACAGTAATAATCAATGATTTCCATCAATAAGTGTTAACCCTTGGGACGCTAGTTAATAATTATTTTAAATTCAGATTAATTAACCATTAAATTTCTCGACCTTTTTAATTTAATTAATCCAGCAATAATAATAAATCCCATAATTATTTAATATCATAAAAATGCGGGGTATTACAAATATGACGGGTAGGTCTCTAAAGTTGGTTATGATGCTTTTCGGTGCCAAATTGTCCACTACAGATAAATGAGGACTCGATTTTGAAAGTGATGGTTCTACATCTAAATAAAATTTCATTTCATCCCAATCCATTTTTTCATCTCCTACTGGTGAATCTTCAATTCATTTTTTACCCAAAAAAATCAAAGGGAAGGTTACCTTCACACGTTTCTATCGCAACAAGAAGGAAATTTTAAGGAGTTTTGTTGTAGATTTAGTAAGCAACAACTCGAGCACCCCGTCGACCTACAACCCTATAGGTTCACACATTATCGTAAATTAAGACACCTTAAGAAGTTTTGTATTTTTCTTCAACCTGCGTCACGTTTAGGTGATTTTGACAAGGGTATAAAGGTCGATATGAAAGGGAAAAAAAGGTGGAAGCCCCTCAAAAGGTTTCTTCCAAAAGAAAGGGGAAATAAAAAATGTTGTATCCTCCCATAATTCTCGACTCGGTTCCTAAATACAACTCTTTAAGACTTGAAATGGATAAGGTTCTGAAACAAACTATTGATAAAGGAGAGATAGCATCTCTAGAAAAATGTGCCAAGTCTTGGTCCTAATTTAAAAAGAAATAGGATTATTGCGGTTTAGGTTTCTTAAAGTCTTTGTTTCACTCTTTTTTATAGGCATCCTGATTTGTCTTTATCACTACTTTTATTCTTTTATTCTTTAATTATGATCTTTGGTTTGTTCATACCTTTAGAATTTAGCCTCGTCCAATATTGGTCTTCTATGCTTGTTAGGTAATATTTTATTCCATGAGCTTAAATGAAAATCTACATACTTAATTATTATACTAATGGTTTTATTTATGGGTCTTATTACTCCATGCTTAAACTTTATAGCTTGAATTGCCTTGATAAATTGAGCTTGCTATTTTATAGCATTTTCATAACTCATGCACTTTTACACTTCCATGCAAAACATAATGAAGGGATTTATTTTATACTTCTACCAAAAATTAAAAGTTTTATGTGACGTTTTGATGAAAGGGTGTTATTGTTAATCATTTTGTGTATGGGAATTTTTATCATTGCTGTAACACCTGTAAATTTTAATGATTTTTATATGGGGATTAATTAAATTAAAAGAGGAAATCAATTCGAATTAAAATAAATATTAATTAGCGTGATAAGTATTGATATTTATTTGTATGAATTATATTAATTATTACTTAATGAACGAGTAATAAATTAATGAGAAAGTATTATGATTGTCGTTAGTGAGAAATACGACAACTACGGTAATTTAGTCAGGATGCGCGTGTGAGTCATGTGGGGCCTTAAAACGTATGAAATAAAATTTGAATTATTTATGAGTTATTCAAATGGTCATTTCGAGTGCGTCAATGTGTCCAGAAGGGTCAAAATAGTTAGAAAAGTGTACCCAAGGGTATTGTTTGGATCCCAGAATAATTTTAGACTAAATCGGCACTGTATAAGGGCATTTTAATCATTTGGTAGCCTAGGGTTAATAGAGCTACGAATTTACAAAGGTTATATCAGTTGGTAGATGGGAGAGGATAGGGTTAAGAGGTTATAAAGCCAAAGGAGGCTATTAGAGAAGGAAGAGAGAACATTCTTGGAGGTTTGAAAAGGATTCTTGAAGTGTTATTCATTATTCTTGCACCCACCAACTTTGGATTAAGGATTGGAGGAGAAGACAAGCAATCCATCATCTTAATAATGAAATTATATCATACTCACAAGAGGTAAGTGTTTATTGTAATTTCTTTTGAAGTTATAATACCCATGTAGTGTAAGGTTTTATATTTGATGATTTTAAATGAAGCTCTTGGAAAATTGATGAATTAAACACATAATCTTGGGTAGTATTACACGTAGATTGATATATGTATGTAGAGGATACGAAACTAGGTGATCTGTGATGATTTAGATGGGGAACATCTAGGTTTTATATTGAGTATGAATGAAGAACAAGAAAATCTAAGGTTTTGATAAATAGATGATTTGATCTGTTCTTGAATAAAAATCATAGTGTTTTGATGTTATAATTATGTTACAAGTCATCCTAACATATAGATAATATTTGGGACAATTGGTTGTAAGTTTGGTGAAGTATCATGGATGTTGTGTAAAAGAAAAATGGTGAAAAATGCTAAAACTCAATGAAGAAGACTGTAACACCCCGTAATTTTGAGGATTTAATATTTAGTTATTTTTGGGAGATATAAAAATATTTAAATTGGAGAAAATTAAATTTATTATTTGGAGAATTTATTTGAGTGGAAGAATTATTTATAATTGGCGACTTTAAGTATAATTGTCCGAATTAATGTGTATCGCATTTTGAGGTCAAATTTTGGAAATGTCTAAAAGTATTTCGGATGACAATTCTGAGTATGCGGTTGAGTCCGGATGGGTCGAGATAGTAAAAAAAGAGTGCCCGGTGGTAGTAATTGGGTCTCGAGGTATTTTTGGGCATAGTCGGGCCCACACGGGGTGATTTGGCCTATGTTAATTAGGTCCATGTGGCCAAAAATGGGATTAAGGGTTTTAACCTAATTTGGGGAAGTGTTAAACGGAAGTAAACACTAATTCTAAAATTAGGGCTTGAGAAGGAAATTGGGGGAAAACAAATCAAGAGCCAATTTGGGGATATTGGAGCCAAATTAAGGGACTACACCAACGGATCAGACTCTACGAACAGTTCCAGGCAAGTGGTTAACTTGCTGTAATGTTTAAATTGTGATATCCAACTCATATTTTAGTGACGTGTAAACTAAAATTTGTTTTGGGAATAAATGGGTACAAAATGGGGTTTTTGTTAATGGAACAATTGAATGAGATTCAAAGTAAGAATTAGTGGTGTTATATATTTCTGAGTATAGAGATCTGATTGGAATGAAAAACTCGGAACATAAATGGTGGAATTTGAATCTGGACTTGGGATTGTACCATAAGGATTTGTGTTCTTGAGTGGGTACATATTCGTAATGTCAATGATGCTAAAAGGTTTAAAAGATGTTTAGAGTTCATGATAGATGTAATCAGATGAATAATAGGCTGGTTTGAGGTTGGGATTTGAGAAAATAAACCTTAGTTTTTCGTCAATGGCCGAACAGTAGGCTGGAGAAGACGAAGTCTGGGACGATCGATCGATCGACCCAGGGGGTTCGATCGATCCATGATGCAGAAATCTGGGCAGTTCGGCCAGTTTGTTATATAAAGGGAAGTTAATTAGAAATTTAAGTTCCATACATTAATAAGTGATAAATAATTATGAAAGACATATTCCTAGCAATTATAGGAGAAAGTAATTGGGACTAGGGAGAATTTATGTGGGGGACTTTATGGATGGATTTGAGAAATTGTATTCCAAAATAGTGAGATACGGGTCAAGTGAGCGAGTCCGAGTATATTGGTCAAGCGACCCCAAGGTAGTGAATTAAGTTTGGAGATAAACTAATTAATTTAGAGTCGGGATATAGACTCGGGAAATATTTAATTTCGGGCCAAGTGATTGAGCTCGGGTATAATGGTTGGTGACACCAAGTATTAAATTAATTGATGTGTTAATTAATATAATTAGAGTCGGAATGTAGATTCGGGAAACATTACGTTATGAGCCAAGTGAGCGAGTCCGGGAATGTTGGTTGAGTGACATAAGGTTATCGATGAATAAGGTGTAAATTAATTAAATAAGAGTCGGACCACAAACTCGAATTGGTATTAATTAATTAATGTGTAAATTAATTAAATGAGAGTCGAACCACAGACTCGGCTAAGTTTTAATTAATTAATGTGTAATTTAATTATGTAAGAGTCGGATCATAGACTCGGATGATTATCATATAAATGAGTGTGTAAAGTATTTATATTAGAGTCGGACCATAGAATCGGGGAAAATATTAACTTGATTGCGGTGTGAATTAAATATATTAGAGTCGGACCATAGGCTCGGGAAGATGATAAATTATTAAGTGAGTAAATTAATTAAGTGAGTCGGGATAGAGACTCAGGAAGTTTCAGGCTAGTGTTACGGGTTGTGAGTACACGGTGAAGCCGGAGTTTATTTTATATATATATACGGTGTAGTGATAGTATATATATATATATATGTGTGTGTGTGTGTGTGTGTGTGTGTGTGTGTGTGTGTGTGTGTGTGTGTGTGTGTGTGTGTGTATATATATTGTGTGTGCTATTAAATATCGGTGGTTGGATATTTATTTAATTATATACTCTAGTGCTATCAAGGGAGGTTGCATGATGTGGGTGAATCCCCTAGCTTGAGGAGTAGGGTGAGTATATTCCCAGGTCATAGCGTCCGGTATATGGGTGAGGGGCTTATATCACTTTCAGGGAAGGAATATGACCGCCTCCACTTCGTTTATGTTTGGGGCCAGGTTGGTGAGCGAATCCAACATATGTAACTAGGTTATGTGAGCACACTTAGTGAGATGGCACTTTAGAGGGAATCGTCCGACGAGGGTATACTCGGAGGGATGGATATACGTATGATATATGTGTGGATGTTTTAGTAAAGGTACGTATATAATGGTATTAAATATTATATGCGGGTAATAATACTGTGTGTGATGTATTTACTTTATATAACTTGTGACACACTTATATGCTATTATTTAAGAAGGAATTAATTAAGTTAATTGGTGAGACAACTTACAATTCATGAATAATTTTACTTGAGTTAGAGTAATATGGCAAGGGAAGGTTATACCAGGACTAGCTGGACGGGGTAGTACAACTAGGTGGGGTTAAGGTAACCGTTAGGTGTGCACATTAGTGGAGGAGTGAGAATGTTCACAAGGGAGTGCGACACTAACTTATATATGCAGCGCATTCATGCATTTTAATTACTGCAGTTAATTCACTCGCTAAATATTTTCAAAATGTTTTGGGTTCTAACCCTTGCTATAAAACTATTTTCAAAACCTTTTAGGTGTCCAGCCACAAGGACTCCAGGATTGATATTCTATTCTAGGGACATGGAGTTGCGGCATATGTGGATGCTATCGGGAAATTTGGATTAGATGCATCGCTCATTCATTCCTAGAGTAGGAACCCTTTCTCAGTTTCAGTTTTATTTAGGGCCTGTCGCCCAGACTTTTCAGTACAATTTTCAGATTTATTTTATTCAGGTGTTGGATGTTTGTATTGGACTATTTACTTGGTGGCCAATGGTTTATTCGGCATGTCATTTTATTTTTTTTGAGTTGATTTAAGTTAGTTGTGTGAATGGTTGATATTTAATTCCGCATGTACTGTTTTGTTAATTAAAAAGTTAAAAATTTGGCCCCAGCGTTTGGAATACTAGGTGGTTAGTAAGTTTTAAAAAGTTTTCGACAGTGATGCTAAGGATGAACCAACTGAGATTCATGTTTTAATTTGGTATAGGACTGATCACCCGGTATTTTATTAGGCGGGGTGTCACAAAGACAACTTGCTATTGTTCAAATCGATTCGGCCCAAGGGCGAATCGATTCAGTTTTCCCGAATTTGTGTTATTTCCCTTATTAAGACGTTAAAAAGTGATTTGTAATTGGAAAAACTTTTGGGACATCCTTATAATATAATGAGGGGCATATTGGATGACAATAGGACTATGATAGGGTTGTGACTTAGTCTTAATGAGAGAATCAAAGCGAGGATTAATCGGGATTAAATCGAATGGTAATTTTTTCGAGAGTACGAGGACGAGTTACGGGGATTTCAAATGAGTGTAATATATAAACCAGTAGACTATGAGTGAATTAACTAATGAATTAATGTAAGGGAGTAACTAGTGCCCTTCGAATTGAGAATAATACTCAGGAGTTACGATAAAGGGTTATAATTGTAAATTGATAAGTACGGTAAGTATTCAATATATATATATACTATGTATGAATGATAATTATAGGTTGAGTGTAAACCTATACGGATTATATTATTGGTTGAGTGAATATCTATACAAATTATATTTATAGGTTGTGTGTATACCTACAAAGATGTTATTTATAGGTTGTGTGTATACCTATACGAATTACATTTATAGGTGGTGTGTATGCATATTATGTACTTTCTTATGTATGTGAACATACCTATGCTGCCTGCTATTCGAAAGCAGCCGTGAAGAGGGGCATCCCACCTTGACGGTTCCAGTGAGGTCTGGATTTGTGCCCCAAAACATGGAACTTAGGGCAAATCACTATGTGTGCGTATTAGTGTGGCTGGCGTGTCGTTTGGGTACGTTAGGTATGTGCGTAGCCCAAGGCTTAGAACCATGTTCGCCTCCATTGTGTGTTGGTTTATTTTTGGTTCAACGAGACATACTGAACCAAGAGTTCTTGATTGTGTACGAGAGGTACATGGACTTGATAGCAAATTATGCAAACTCGCATCGTGGTTCTTAGCCCGGGGATGATAGAGTTATGTATATAGATTGTGTGACATATCTATACATACATATGTATTATTGTACTTGTGTGTGAAACTAGTAGCTGTAGATAATGTATATCTAAATGTGATGTAATTAAGAGATATTTAACCTAATGTGTGATGGTAATAAAGTTAGATATAGTTTATCTAAAAGATGAATTAAGTAGAGTAACTTAATGAAATGGTTTAACGATAATATAAGTGAGATGTTAGTTATGGTTAATAATAACGTATGAGACATGTTATTTAGTAATTTCATGATAGCGTACTGTATTGGGGGTACGAGAGAAGTTAAAGAGATATTTAACTAAGGACTTAATGGGTAGCGTACTAAATGGGGGTTATGGGAGATTTAAACTCTTTATCGGTAGTTAGTTATTGATGAGACCTATTTGGGCTGGGTAGCATAGCTAGGCAGGAGACGTTAGGCGTGCACATTAGAAGAGGTGAGGAACTCAAGGGATTGTACGTTGAACTAACATGTGTAATCTATAACTGATTTTGAATTGTGATAAATACTTGCTAAATATTTTCAAAAGATTTTCTTGGAATCTGACCCGTCTTGTAAAAAAATATTTTCAAAACCTTTTAGGTGTCCAGCCATAGGGACGCCGAGACTAATATATGTTCTAGGGATGCATAGCTGCAGCACTTGTGGATGCTTGTAAGATTTGAACTAAACGCTTCAGTTGCTTCAATCCTAAAGTAGGATTCAAGTTCAGTTATTTCGTTTGGGCATGTTACCCTTCAGCTATTTCTTTCGTTCAGTTTATCAGACTTTGTATTTGTGGACTCAGTTTATATCAGTAGATATTTAGTAGTACTTTTGTATTGGCAACTGATGGTTTATTAGGTATTATATTTTTTAGTATTTTTTCTTGTCATGGATTTATATTACTATTGCGTGGATAGTTTGGTGATTGTATTTATTTTCCGCATGTTGTTATTATTTAATAAAAAGATAAAAAAATTTCAATGGTTTATTTAATACACAAGTGGTTAGTAATTTAAAAAGTTCTCAACAATGATGCTAAGAATGAACCATATGAGAATCCTTGTTTTATTTTTATAAAGGACTGTTCACCCGGTATTTAAATAGGCGGGGTATCACTATTGGTTAGAGTAGAAAATATATGTTACAAATCATGAGTGATGATGTGGTGAGGGATGTAACTTTGAGTCATGAGAACAATCTTTAAAAATAGAAAATAGTTTCCCACCCTTTGTAATGAATGAGCGAAAGCCACCACATGATTTTTTTTTTTATCAAAAGCAATGTCTCAAAAAATTTATCTATTGAAAAAAAGTGAAATGTCAACGACATGAGACTAAAAAGGTTATAATCATTAAATGATATTTGAGGGAGAACAGTGATAGTTGAAAATTTATTTGTTTTTAAGAAAAAAGGCTTCCTTTTTGTTACATAAAGAAAAAAAGTGAGTTCAAGCATTGATCTTCATTCTTCGATTTTACGATTTAGTGTTCATTTTATTCATTTTCTATCACGAGGTATGTCTTTGAAATCACTTATCTTTTATATGGCTTTAAGTTAATTTAAATTGAATGATAAAACCATTATTTTTGTAGAGTATATGGCATAACCAAGAATAATTATATGATCTTTTTATAGTTTGTTTGGTCATTCAAATGATATTTTTGGGATTAAAATGTATTTTCTTTATAGAGAAGAACCTATATGTACATTTCCTTTTAATTTGTGTTGTTTTTACACATTTTTCGATCGCTGAAAGTTTGCGCGACTTCTGTCATAGGAGCTTCACTGCAGTGATACTGGCACGGTCTGTGAGAACTTTCTTGCTGCAACGACATCACCTGGGAATGATAAAACCCTCAAATTTATATGTTTTAATATTTTACCCATTTTTTTCTCAAACCCTTTTTGACCTCTTAGAAAAACATCCTATCTTCCTCCCATTTCAGCTCTTGTAATTCTTTTAGGGTTGTCTTTACCTCATTCTAGTGGATTAATCTTCATCTTAATAAGTTTTTGTTCTATATATTTTTTGATTTCATTCTTTTTAGATTTAGGACTTGGTGATAGTTGTTTGGATAGATTTCGATGAAATCTTTTCTATGATTGATGAGTTTCTACTTATCTTGAGTTTTAATTTAATATGTTGAGTATCTTTTAGTGTGCATAGGTTTTTCTTTACATTTTTAGGGTTATCCTACTCATAGTGATAATATAGGATACTTGGTTTATTATTTTCATAATAGGATTTATGTGCTTATATGATGGTGTGTGATTTCAGGTTATCTTATGGATCCAAAATCAAGATCATGTGCCTCGACTTCTACTAGTTGTTCTATATCTAATGAACTCCTCGCCACATGTTCTGTGAATTGGGAGAGGTAAGTTTATTTGGGTTTCTTTTTCGGCACCCATTTGTACGACTTTTTGGATAAAAGAGATTGGTTTGGTATTTTCTCTCAAACTGAACCATGTTACCCTAACATGGCGAGAGAATTTTATTTAAATCTTATGGATGGTAAGGATCACGAAGGCAATAGATTTCTTTCTTCCAAAGTGAAGTGAATTCAAGTGAAACTTTCTTCTAAGTGGATAAACAACCCCTTTGTTATTCCAGAAGAAAAATACCTCAAATATCTAACGAGTTATTTTTGAGTGGACCTAGATACCAGGATGTTATCACTCTTTTGAGCGATAATTATTTCCAGGAATAAAATGGTAGGACTTTTTAGCATGGTTATATTTTTAAAGACTTCTATACCCTGAATAAGATTGTTTTTTTCTTATATTTGACCCATATACCACACATATAACATAACTCTTAAATGTGAAAAAATTATTGTTCACCATTAGCACAAGTTTAGTACGTATTTATGTGATCTTATTCGGAACATATTTTTTTATCACACTAAGGAGAGTTTTAAGTCTCACACTTTGACATACTATCGTTTGATCATGCATTTGATTATGGAGTTTGGAGTTCCAATTTTTCTCAACGAAGAAGAGGAAAAGTCATAATATGTCTTAAATATGGATTCATATTTCAATTCAATTGCTCAGTTTAACGACCTTGATGACCCCACTATAATACTGCATGTCTCTCCTCCACGACCTCTTAATCCTTCCCCTACATCATGGGCATCCATTTTATGCCCTATAACAAGAAATGAGTTGTATTATACCATCTCATGGATATCTACTCGACTAAATTCAAGTTTGCTTCCACCGTTTTGTCCGATGAACTCTTCTTTCTATGATGATTTCAAGCACCAGTTTGACACTCATGCGCAGAATGTTAGGGACGCCTTACATGACATTAACAATGATCTCATTAGTTTATGTATCTTTAGGATGTTAAAAAGGAAGAAGTAAAAGTGGCGTAATTTGTTTATTTTTGTCACACCTTGAGTTATGGCCATAAGTTTAAGAAAAATATTGTAAATTCGACTCATTTGTTTTTATTCTATGAAATTTTATCTTGTCAACAAAATTCCAAAACTTGATTTATAGAAAATCTTTAAACCAACAAGAGACCATAACTTTACGTGCAACATATTTTAATAATTTGTATTCTAAATATCAAGGGCAATTACAAGCACTATAATATTTCACTTGTTAAATTTTTTCTCTCAAAGTACTATGCATAATGACCACATGAAGAACAAAAGTATAAAAAAATGTGGGTTCTCATCTTCAATACAACTCTGTCTAAGAGCTAAGAAAATCAACTGATTCGACCACTGCCTCAACGTGGAAAAATATTTTTCATAGCATCATGAGTAACGTGACCCAAATCCTTCTAATCGAAAATAAACTATAAATGTACCAATAGCAATTAATAAAATCATCGAACTTATAATATGCAACTAATCATGAGTAATGATGTAACTACATGAATAATACTACAATTTCTCATATAAAATTTCTTACGATACCCGGGGCTCTAGTATCCACCTGCAAGATTGAACAAAATAATGGATATATATACCAAACACTTCTAGTATATAATTACCCTCGGCCACATCACATATGCCAATGTGCATATGCGAATAACTATACCCCCAAACAACTTCTGATAATATAAACTATATTAGTGCACTAATTATAGGGCTATCTCAATTCCAGCCAACTCAATATGAACCTCAACGATTCGTATTGAATATTGCATATTTTTGGCCTTAATCTTTATGCATTCTAACACTTTTACGGTTCTTAATGCCTATATTTATGCTCATTAACCAGACAACCTTGGATTTGGATATATATATATATATATATATATATATATATATATATATATGTGTGTGTGTGTGTGTGTGTGTGTGTGTGTGTTTTGTAGGGGCTAATTGTGCTTTTGTACGTATTGGAACGCTAAAAGTGAGGTTCGGTTGCATTTCAGAGAAGTTCTGTCGTCTAAAGCTACTTCAAGGGCAATATAATCTTTTCAAACTCACTATTTTTTATGGAATTAAGTTACCAACATGTATATCATCAAATTATCTTGTTGTGGCCACTGATCGTGCCTCATTCTGACTCCGAATAAGGAAGTTATGGCCATTTTTGAAAGGTTTTGGTATTTTTTTCTACTTCAAGGGAATTTTGGTAATTTCATACTTCATAATTTGGAGGGTTTAAAAACAGAATCATGTAGATAATTTAATTATCTTAGCTTCGGTTCCGACTACGCATCATTTTGATTCCGTATGAGGGAGTTATGGCCATTTTCGTGCAACGCATCAAAATTGGTTCGGAGAGGAAAGGGGGCTGTCAAAACCGTGGTCGACCGGTCCCAAACATGAGGTCGATCGGGCCCATCAGATATGGACGAAAAATGACTTATTTTGGGTTTTTTGACTTGGTTTTGTTGGGGGTTTATTTTGGGGTATTAATAGAATGTTGTAGGCTTTTATTTGGGAGAGATAATTTCATTTTTAGGTTAGTTTTTGGGGATTCTTTGTGGAGCTTCCCTCTCATCTATTCTCTTTGGGTTTACACCCATTGGTGTATGTAAGTATCACTATTCATGTTCTTCTCCATTAATGTAATTTCCATTTTTGTTCTCTAGCATTGTAACCTAGATTTATTTGCTTTCCTTCCTTGCATTTAATTTATGTCTTTCATTATGTTGTGTAGCTAATTTAGCCTAGGTTGTGATGGATTGAACTCACCTAGGGTTGACATGTTGTTTTGCTTTGCTGATGGATTTTTACGAGTCTATTTTGGGTGGGTTGTCCTAGTCATTACGCCTAGGAGATTTGATGGGGCATATCATGTATGCTCCATGCTTACGACATTGCGTGCGTAATTTCTGGGGTATTTGTTGACGCCAAAATCTTATTAGACTTTTATGCGAATTTATGGGTGTGATAACTCTTGATTTAATTAACTGTCGAAACGAGACACAATCTTAATAACTCTCGACCCATGTAATCATTTTATACTAATTAACTCGGGTGAGGGATATTCGACGCAACCTATAGTTTTCATTTGCTTTGTTAACGTAGTTTAAATACACTCGCCTAGTTTAATCATTTCTCTTTATTATCTTTTCCTTTTTAGTTAGAAAAATATCTTTTACACTTTTATTTTAGAAGTATTAAACCAATCAAATTCTAGCAACTTGTCTCTGTGGATTCGATACCCGGACTGGCCGCTATACTCCCTTAAAAGAGTGTAGTCATAGTTTAGGTTTTTGTATAGAGTTGTTGAGCCGAATATAACAAACGAACGGTGCATAGGTGATTCTTGCACCACGGCAAAACTCAGTTTATCACTCAAGTTCAACAATAACAATAACAGATGTTAATATGATCACAACTTAAATAATGACCTCAAGCCATGGTATAGCCAACTTGTATATACCCATTTAACAACTTGAATAAGAGTAAGCACATATGCATTTGTTATGAGAATAAACATACTGTTGAATAGAATCACAATATAAAATCCAATTTACTCGTTACATGAAATCAACTAATATTCTTCACAATATGTCAACATGCCATAAAAAATGGCCTTACTCAAAAGTTATTTGTATATAACTTTGGTGTTAACATAATAACATGCTTTCACATTAAAGTTTTATTGAAGAATTCACTTCTTTGTTTTTAGTTTAACACTTTCAAAAACATACAAGCGGTAACTCACAAGAATATATGCTAGTTCCTAAAAATATTATATCATAAGTGTTTGCTTGTGCAATTATCATAATACCAAAATTTAAGTAATGTTATAAACCTAAATTTTACGAGATAAGGTTTCTTTATTAATTCACTTAAATAGTCCAAAAAAAGTAGTAATATGTCTAACATGAAATTTTAATAATAACATCACATGGAATTATTTCACTTATTTCGGAATGGTCTTTACATGCAACATAAATTATATAAACAAATATTACCATTAATAAATTTAGTACAGCAATTTAACATAACTTTAATAGTTTATTAAAACTACTAAATCTTATTCAATTGCTCCAAATAAATTATATAAAGTTCTCATATGAGTTAATATATCACATAAAAAATTCCAGACATAAATAATAAACATAATATTTTTAACAAATTCGAATATAGTATTTTGTCAGAATTTTTAACAAAGAATTTTCCAATTTCTATAATAAATTTCAAAAATTCATATCCCCCTCATTGCTTATCAAAAAATACTATTTTGTTGTCCAACGATAGATAATTTTATACTTTATTTAGAACAATATAAAAAAAATTCAAAGAGTGGCTTACATGGGGTCAAAATTAAAATACAATTCTTTATACCCATAATTTTCAACACAAACATATAACTTAAATGGGACTGATATTTTAGTATATTGCTCCTCACTATTTTAAGGTCCTGAATTAATTATTTTGGATTTTGTTTAGTGGTAAGATGAGTATATTTTAGATTTTTTCTCTCTAATTAGCCATTAAAGCTTCAATGGAGCTTCCATGGCTACCCATTACTAGAATTAGATTTAAGAAAAAGGTTTATAGTAGAAGATGAGTTCTCACTTTAGTTCATAAATGTTGAATCCTCTTCAAAATTCCTATGAGTATTTTAATTTATTTATATCAAAATCCTTGTTTAACTCCTATGTGACCCCTTCTTTTCTTTTATGTCTTTCTTTTGGAGCCTAACCCTTCACCCTTCACATTTTTTTCTTTGGTCTGAAGAGAAAATAAGGGGCGGTATTATCTTTGGTGATTAAATTAGTGGGCTCATGATATGTCATGGAAATCTTTGTTAAGTAAGGACTTGTTTCATAGTTGTGGACAAGTGGAGAGAGTTTTTTTTTTTAATTTTGTGTAATTATGAACCAACACCTTTAGATTCAAAATTTAAGAGTTTAACCCATAAATATTTATCAATTAAATTAACATGGATATAATAAATGCATGTGAATATATATATATATATATATATATATATATATGTATGTATGTATGTATGTATATGTATTTTTTCCATCGTATTTAACAACAATTTGTTCTCTGTTTATGATGGTGTATTTGGGACATAGTTTTAGTATGTGGTAATAAAATATTACCATTTTATCACTTTTTTTATCTTATTCAAAATTTGACACGTCATTAAGGTAACTACAATTTATATATTTATTCAAAACATTTCCTCCAAATTGAGTATTATATATATATATATATGTGTGTGTGTGTGTGTGTGAATATATATTGACACATCACCACTATTAAAAATATTGTGTATACATTCTACCCTCCTTAAAGAGGATATTGTCCTCTAATTTATGGACCTAGTTACCAAATAACTTAGGGTACTTCTTCCTCATCTCAGAATCTAACTCACAATAAGTCTTAGCTTAGTTAATATCACCATAATACATATGAAATAGTAAAAATCATTACAAAAGCAACATGGCCACAAATTGGCATGCATGCATGAAGCTATACAAAATATGTTAGTATAATCTCAATTTAATCCATACAAGTAATTTCATGTACCTTCACATATGTCACGTGTATATATTCTCCACACACATATGTGTCCCACATGTCCCAATTTGTCACACAATCATCTCAACACACGATTGTAGTAATGATATACCCACCATATCTATTACATAATTGATTTAAGCATAATAACAAGCTTAATTTCACTCTTTAATATGTGTCTTTTATAATATTATCTATATAATAATCTAATGTTTTCCATGGACATCCGTACATAAAAAAAAGTACTTAGTTTTATATTTCACACTAGTGATGAGTCCCTTCTTCTTTTAACTGTTGAATTAGTAATTACCTCAACTATTAGTATTAATGATTAACCACACGATCGTGCGATTTCTTCAATCAATAAATCACACTCGCAACAAGGTTCACCAGCACTAATCCCATTCCACGTGGATATATGTTTATTCCTAAAAGTCTATCGTATAGTTTCATGCCTATCCCTAATTAATTACTTTATACCATTAGTCCATTTTCTTTTCCTTCACATTAAAGTTACACTCGACGTGTTATAAATAATTGAATGTTAATCCTTCTCAATAAAATAAATTAAAAGACACTTTTTTAAGCTCTTAAAATATAAAAATCGTTTAAATTTATGTCAATCTCTAACATCGTACTTAACAACCTACGACTTATAAAGTGGAACTCCAAGACACTCTTAGTAAATATTCCAAACCACTCAAAAATTATTAAACCCATAACACATTTTACTCTTTTAATTTTATCGTATTTTAACACATTACCCTAGAATTTTCACTATCAGAACATAACATAAAAGAGTAACCTCAAGCTATAATTTTCACTAATATATATCTACAACATTGTGTTGAGGCCCTAATCTTCAATTTCGTAATTCATATGAAACTTTTAATGTTGTAAGTAATTATTTTTAACAACCTTGACTTCCCATGTCCTAAAACTACAACGATCATCCACAATCCAATAATAACTATAACATACTTGGCAAACTCAAAAATAAGTTTCAATGTGTATCACAATGTGTAACTCTTAAGTATATTGACACCATCCCTTAGTCATTATATTTCATATTCATATCATACCTCCTTGGTACACCAAATTATCCTCGAACTATCATCATATTACTTAACATCTTCTTAATCACGATCCTTAAAAATCATTTCTTGTTACATAAAATTAATTTTTATGATAATTTGGATGGAGGATCACTTGTAGGAATAACATAATGATGCTCTATGTTTCATAAGGACAAGGAAGCCAATCTTGTAGCCCTTTTTATACAGAGACGCCTAATAGAACGCACTTTTAATAAAATTAAGTTCACATGGTACGTCACCTCTTTAATGTATTCCAACATATCACAATCAAGGTCTAGGAAACCTTAAACACGTCAATATAATATCATTTCTTGGGAAGACATAAAGATAAAAAATCACATAGTACACAATAAGAGTTTCTTATCTCATTGGATAAGCATGCATTATGTTTACAATGGGTGTTAGAAAAAAATAATTGGTAAGTCTTACTTCCCAAGCTTTAACTATCGATCTAGTGCCTTAAAGGGATTTTCCTAATATCATAATTAATTCACATAAAAGCATTCATATGATAATAACCATTATATAAGAATTCAATCAATGGATCACTACACAATTAACGCCATATCAAATTAGCCTTAAGTTTAAGAAATTATGAATAATCATCTCATCTTAATGATCCAAATATGATTGAGCTTTGAAAAAGATAAAAGACACATAAATAAAAAAACATTTAAAGATGTAATAGTACAATGGCAAAATAAATAAGTTGTTGCATACCTTATAATAAATAACTTAAGGTTTGATAATATGGCCTCGATCAACTAAGTTTTATGAATAAATCTATTTGCTAAAACATTTAATCACTATGAATATATAACTCTAATTAAATTAAGTAAGTGATCAATATTATTGAATATTGCTTATCATGCATACCACTCAAAATCACTAATGCTAAGATCATTAAATATTCATTATTATCATCTCTGGGTAGCCCAACCATCATAAAACTTCAAATTTGAAATCGTGCGTTTCTTTACTAGTTTCCAAATACTAATCATGTGTGTCCTATAGAGTAATAAAGTCACAACACTTAAACTAGTGGTGTCACCATAACCAAAAACCAAATTTAAATCATTTTCATGTGATCAGTTATCCTCAAGCAAGAAATTTATGTGTGACACCCCGCCCAATTAAATACCGAGTGATCAGTCCTGTATTAAATTAAAACAGGATTCCCAATTGGTTCATTCTTAGCATCACTGTCGAAAACCATTAATTACTAATCACCTATTAGTTATTTAAGCTGGTGTCCAATTTTATCTTTTCATTTGACAGATAAAAATATTTGGAAACTGGATTAAACCATTCACACATTAATAATGTCTAAACCATCACAGGATATAAATAAATAAATGTCTTAGCGAATAAACCATCAGCCGAAAACCCCAAATCCAAATGATAAATCCAACAAATAATAAATAAATCTCAATACAAGTCTGAACTGAATAAACTGAATAAAGTGTTGTTGGGGCAACACGCCCAAAATGAAATACCGAGATAAGGAGATCCTAATCTAGAAATGAACAATTGAAGCGTCTAGTCAAAATCCTGCATGCATTAACATACGCTGCAGCTGCGCATCCATGAAATAGATAATCAAGTCTGGCATCCCTGTGGCTAGACACCTAAAAGATTTTGAAAATATTTTTGGCAAGGGTTAGAACCCAAAACATTTGCAAGTGATTAATTTTGCAGTAATTAAAATGCATGAATACTTTTCATATTTAAGCTAGTGTCGCACTCCCTTGAGATAATCTTTAGCCCTCAACTATTGTGCACACCTAGAGCTTTCTTCATAACCCACCAAGTTGTACTACCTCGTCTAACTAGCCTTGTTATGAACCCTTCCTTATCCACGACTCTAGCCCGAGTAATATTACTATTGATTATTAAGTTATTTCACCTCATAACTCTTTTATTCAAGTCAAATAAAATCATATAAGGTTTTCACTAGTTATATAAATAATACAATTTCACTTCACGTATTTTACTTGTATATAAATATTCACATGACTATATACGTATAACTATACTAAAACATTCACACACATGCCGTATATAATATCCATCATCCCGAGTAATAACTTACCAGATGTTTTCTCGAAAATGCTATCACCCCAGGTATACTCAATCCAACCTGAATACGACGAGACTGTTAACTCATACTGAATCAAGAAATAAAATAATAAATGCAGTGGAGGCGGTCATAGTTCTCCAATTATGAGACTGAATCATACCCAAGACGTCTCACCCCAAAAATAAGCACAACATATTATACCCGACACTATGACTTAGGGATTATACTCTTCCTGCTTTCACGAGCTAAGGGATTCACTCACATCGGGCAACCTCCCATGATAGCAATAGAGGGGTATGTATTCCTATAAATATCATTTACACCGATATCTATAATAAGCACACACACACACACACACACATATATATATATATATAAAATTAAACCTAATTAAGTCCGACTAACCCGTGCCTAACTCTCTTGGCACTAGCCCATGATAACTGAGTCTACCTACCCGACTCTAATTTTTCTTTATTATATTCGTTTACAATTTGGGTTTACTCACTCTACCCGAAATCTCATCTCGATATCCGAAATTCTCTCCATTTCATAATATGCACATAATGGTCCTAGCCTTGAATTTCTCTCAATGTGGCTAAACAACTCCCTTACTATAGCCTACTGGAATTAAATAGGTCCCTCCCAATATTTTAAAAATAAGCAAAACATTTCTCAATAATTAATCTTGCTTTTAGGGAAAAAACACAAAACTTCCCCCTTTTCTGGGCAGGCGAATTGATTTGGCCTTATTCCGAATCAATTCTCCTTGCCAAATCGTTTCGTCTTGGGAACCGAATTAATTCGCTGCAAGCAGGTCTCCTTCTTCGCATACTATATTATGAATTCCACCATTGTTAACTTTTAAAGCTTTTCTATTTTAATTCAATTCTCAACCAAAACTTTACTAATGATTTATATATGTTCTCAACCATTAATAATCATCAAAATCATCATTTAACCTTAATGATTCTCACATTCATCCTATAATTCACGAATTAGGTTTTTTCTCGTTTACCTAATCCCCTTACTAAATTTGATTTCATATCACCAAATCAACACATCTAATTATGGATATCTCATCACCAATTTCTCGTTTAATGTACTAATTTGCATTCAAATCATAAAAAACCATTTTCAAAGAATAACCCACCCAAAAACGGATTTTGGATTACACCCACTATGATATGACCTGAAATTATTCAAATTAGAAATCAAGTTAACCACTTTCCTAATTAGATTCTTAGAGTCTGATTTCTTTGAGGTAGAAGATAAATTAATGAAGAACGCACCTAATTCCTATTTATTTAGCTCCAAAAGATCCTCACTTTCCTTCTCTTTTCTTTTCTCAAGTTCTTAGGGTTAGAATGTGATTAACTACCGTTCAACCTTCTTAGATTTGGGTTAAATAATACTAAACCCAAAATTAGTCTCATGAGCGCTGCCTAAATGCCCCGAACACTCCCGTGTGGGTCCGGTTATGCCTAAAAATATCCCTATACCCAATTACTACCCGGGTACTCTATTCTGACTATCTCTACATATTCGAAATTAGCCGTGCACTCAGAATCGTCATTCGAGTCACTTTACTACAACTCTCCATCTCGACCTCAATATAGTATATACCTGACTCATGGTTGAGATACAATAAAATCCCATCGTTTAACTCTCTACGACATATAATAATAGTCACATATTATTTACTACACACTTAGTAAATTTTATTCCATTTATATTAAGCATTATCTCTCCCGATTAATAATTAAATACACACATGATAATTAATTCAATTAAATTACGACAGACTTGTAATTTAAATTTATCGAAATTAATTAAATATTTAATGCTCAGAAGTGTGGGGTGTTACATACTTCCCCCCTTACAAAGGAATTACGTCCCCGAAATTAGGTCATACCTGCGATGAATAACTCTGGGTACTGCTCTTGCATGTCATCCTCCCGCTCCCATGTCGACTCGTCAACACCATGGTGTCCCCACTAAACTGTTACTAATGGTACCACCTTAGACTGCAGCTTATGATCACTACGATCCAGAATAGTCATGGGTCTCTCCTCACTTGATATGTCTGGTTATAAATCGATCTTCTTGAGTGGAACGTGCCAAAATTTCTCTCTCTCTCCTGATTCTTCTTTACCGATGCCACGTGGAACACGTCATGTATCCACTGTAGATGCTCTGGTAAACACAATCTATATGCTACTGGTCCCACTCTCTTAATAATAGGGAAGAGTCCCACATACCTCGGTGCTAGCTTCCATTTCTTGTCGAAACTCATGACCCCTTTCATAGGAGACACCCATACCAACACCTGATCTCCAACCTCTAACTTAACGTGTTACTGGTCTGCATCGACGTTACTCTTTTTCCTATCACGAGCTATTTTAATACCCCCGAATCATCTCGATATTGGCATTAGTTTCCTGTATCATCTCTAGCCCCAATAAATTATTGTCCCCTATCTCTAACCAACAAGCGGGTGAATGACAAGGTCTCCCATAAAGTGACTCAAATGGTTCCATACCGATGGTGAATTGGTAAGAGTTATTATAAGCAAACTCTACCAATGAAAGGTATCTCTCCCATCCTCCTCCAAAATAAACTATACACATCCTCAACACATCCTCGAGCATCAGATTAACCCTTTTAGTCTGTGGATGATATGCGGTACTCAATCTCAAGTCCGTACCCATGGCCTCTTAAAAACTCTACCAGAAATGAGACACAAAGATCTTGTCTCAATCAGACACGATGTTAATTGATACCCCGTGCAGGTTAACTATCTCCATAATGAATAGCTATGCATACTGCATCGTCTCAAAATCAGTGTGAACTGATAAAAAATTGGCTACCTTGGTCAGCCTATCCACTATCACCTAAATGGAGTCGTGACCCCTCTGAGATATTGGTAACCCTAAAATAAAATCCGTTAAAATACTCTCCCACTTCCACACGAGAATCTATAGTGTCTATAACATCTCTAAACGCCTCTGGTGGTCTACCTTAACTAATTGATAAGTAACACACTTTGAGACAAACTATGTTATGACCCACTTCATCCCTGCCCACCAATACAGTCTCCTTATGTCCTAGTAATTCATATTACCATCGGGATGTACCACAAATCTCTAACCGTGTGTCTCCGTCATAATCTCATGTCTCAAGTCCTCATCCCTGGCACCTTAAGCCTCCTATTAAAGTGTAAGTCTCCCTCTGAACTAACCGAATAGGACTCCGCTCCCTCGACTAATAACTGGCATACCCTATTCTGATTGAACTGATCCTTCGCATGTGCTTTCACTACCCGCATAATAATCTCAGGAGTGGTAGCTAGAACTGACATCCATGCTCTGGTGATCTCATTGTCATGTCAAACTTCCCTCCACTTCGCCTTCTATACCTCTGCTAACTCCCCCGTAGGTCGTCGGCTCAACGTGTCTTCCACCATGTTAGCCTTACTAGGATGATACTAAATGTCAAACTAGTATTCTTTCAGGAACTTGAGCCACCTTTTTTGTCTCATATTTCCTTCTGGGTAAAGAGATATTAAAGAGATTTGTGGTCCGTGAATAGCGTAAACTGCTCCCCCAGAAGATAGTGCCTCCATATCCTCAAAGCAAACATAGCCGCTGCCAACCCAAGATCGTGTGTGGGGTTATTCTTCTCATGGGGCTTAATCTTGCGAGATACAAAAGTTATAGAACTCTCCTCCTACTGTAATACACCCCCAAGTCCCTGTAAGGATGTATCTATATAAACCCGGTACTCCACCCCTTCTATAGGTAATGCTAGTACATGTGCTGATGTTAATTTTTCCTTTAGCTCATCAAAAGATAATTGAGAGTGATCACTCGACAAAAAGGGTACCCCCTTGCGAGTCAGATTTTTCAACGGACCCGTAATCTTTGAGAAACCTTTAATGAAATGATGATAATAACTTGCCAACCTCAGAAAGTTGCAAATCTTTATCGGTGTCATGGGCTATCCCCACCCCCTCACCATCCATACCTTACTCAGATCAACAACAATGCCCCTATCGGACAGGATGTGGCCTAGAAACTCCACCTCCCCTAGCCAAAATCCACACTTCTCGAATTTGGCATACCACTGGTGGTCTTGTAGTGTCCGAGAACCCTACGCATATGCTCTGCATGCTCCTCCTCCACGTGAGAGTAAACCAGGATGTCATCTATGAATATAATCACGAATTGGTCCAAAAACTCTCTAAATACCCATTTCATGAGATCCATGATGTATTGGTGAGTCCAAATGGTATCACCCTGAACTCGTACGACTCGTACTGTGACAGGAAAGTAGTCTTAAGAACGTCTTCCTCTCGAATGTGCAACTGGTGATATCTCGAACTCAAATCAATCTTAGAGAAGTACGCAACTCCTCTCAACTGGTCAAACAGGTTATCGATCCTCAGTAGTGGTTAATTACTCTGTATCTTGACCTTGTTAATCTCGTTGTAGTCTACACATAAGCAAAACGAACCATCCCTTTTCTTCATGAATAACACTGACGCACCCCACGATGATGTACTCCACTGAATAAAACCCTAACCTAAGAGTTACTGAATCTTCTCCCTCAACTCCCGCATTTCTAAAGGAGCCATGAGATACGATGCTTGGATAATCGAGCTCGTACCCGATGCTAAGTTGATAACAAACTCGATTTTCTGACTAGGTGGAAACCCTAGTATCTCTTGAATTACATCCTCGACAACTCTCATAGTTAGAATTGTGTCTAATGGGATAACTACCTTATGTGAGGTTGTCTCCTCAATGTAGAATAAGAATGTGCGCGACCATCCCTCAGGAAGAGGAATCTCCACTAAGAACATCTCTTGTCTAGGAATAAAGAATACTATGGTCCCCTCATAGTCTACCATCACTATGTAACTCGCCAACCAATCCAGGCCGAGAATAACATCATATCCCTCCATATCTAACACAAGAAGGTCTGCTGCTAAGCTTAGTCTCCCAATAATGATGTCTACCCATTTACATATCGAGTTTATAAGTGACCCATTACCCAATGGTGACTCTACACACTTAAGGCGAGTATTGGTTGTCTCTAAAAGACTGCCTACTCATGCAAATCTAGTGGCAATAAAGGAATGAGACACCCCCGTATAAAAAATTAATCCTACTCTCATGCCCTGGTGGTATGGGTATGCCCCGAGGTTTTACACATGCCTGTAATTCATCTGCCCTTGTGGTTGTGGGGCTGGTGGAGCTGGTGCAATCGAAGGCATCTCTGCCTGTTGCCCCTGTTGGGCACTCTGTTGTTGACCCCTAACTCTCTGTGGACATTCTCTCTTTATATGACCTGTCTGGACACAATCAAAGCAACACCCCTAAAAGTCCCCCTGTCTTTGGCCTTACTGATGCTGACGAGGCTGCCCCTGATACTGCCCCTGGTGGCCCCTGTCTTAGTGGCCTCCCCCGTTGTTCCCTTGGCCCTAAGAAACCTGCTGCTTCTAGTTAGGACCCTACAGGGCTTGACACCCTGCCTAATAAAATACCGGGTGATCAGTCCTATACCAAATTAAAATAGGAATCCCAGTTGGTTCATCCTTAGCATCACTGTTGAAAAACTTTTAAAAACTTACGAACCACCTTGTATTCCAAAAGCTGGTGCAAATTTTAACATCTTAATTAAACAAAATAGTACGTGCGGAAATAAATATAAACCATTCACAAACTGAAATTAAATCAAATGAATAATTAATTAAACAATTTGCCGAATAAACCATCAGCCACCAAAGTAAATAGTCCAACAACAATCAACCCAAAATCAATACTTATGAATTATTTCTCGAAATTTATTCCTCTTATGGCATATAATTATCACCCTCCTAAACCCAATTATATCCCCTTATAATTGCTAAGGAATATATGCTACATATGTATTTATCACTAAATAAAACGTAGGGAAAAAACCTTAATTTAATTTCCCTTTAAAATTAAACTAGCGAAACTGCCAGAAAATTGGGACCGTCGATCGATCGATCGAACAGGTCTGCTTCTTCTTCGAATTGTTGTTCATCCATTAACGAAAATCCAAGCTTTCTTTTCTCAAATCCCAACCTCAATCCAACATATTTATCATCTCTTTACATCTATCATGAATTATAATTATCATCTAAACCTTTTAGCATCATTGATATTACGAATCTTTACCCACGCAATAACACAAATTCCTATGGTAAAATCCCAATTATCATTCACAAATCTGATCCCACAATCACAATAAATTCAACTTTAGCACTGGTTTTCTGTTATGAATCTTATACCACTCAATACTGAATACTTCTATAAAATTAATTTGACTGTCAAATCACCCAACAAATTAAATTTCATAAAAACCCATTTCATGCAATAGCCTACCCAAAAACGAATTTAGGTATTTAAACCTCCCATAATATGAATTGATTATAATCAAGAATAATTTCAATAGTTAACCACTTGCCTCTAATTGTTCGTAGAGTCTGATCCGTTGGTGTAGAGTGTAATACCCCGTATTTTCTATGATATTTATTTTTGGGGATTGATTGAATTAAATGTTTATTAATTGGAAATTAATCCGAATAATAATATTAACGAGATGTGAGTTAGTATTTTATTATAATGTGTATACTTGGCATTATATGAATATTGGAAAATATTGAAATTGTCACGAGATTGAAATACGGCAATTTGGGAAACTTTGTTGGGACGCGCGTGATAGTCGCGTCAAGAATATAATTATTTGAATTAAAAAGTAAATTTTATTTTTATCACCCGTATGTTCATTTTGAGTGCGCCAACGTGTCTGGAAGGGTCGAGATAGTCAGAAAACACTAGCCGGGAGTTTAGTTTGGGTCCCGGGGTATTTTTAGGCCATACCGGCATCATAAAGGGTATTTTGGTAATTTTGTATTTTTGGGAATTAAAAGTGACGAAAATTAGAAATAGAAATCTGACTTCTTCTTTAACCCACTAAACCCACTAACTACACTAAGAGACTTAATGGGCTACGGGAGAAGTTGAAATATAGTCCCAACTTACCAAAAACCAAACACACCTCCATTGTCATCATCCTTGGGAAGAACTTGTAGAGAGAAAGAGAAAGGAAAGAATTATGCAGAAAGAAAGATAGAGGACAGATTCAACCTTCAAATTCAACATCAAATTCAGAGAAAGATTAAGGCAAGTGGTTTAAATTCAGTTGATTCAATCTATGCTTTCCATGTTTAGGAATTTTCGAAATTGATCTTGGAAGATAATTTAGACCCATATATTGGAAGTTAAAAGTTATGAATTATGTTAGGGATTGCATGTAGTAATATTCTGGATGAATTATATGTTCTAAATAGAACCATTGATGATCTAAAAATGGAGTTTAGAAGTAGTTTATTGATGTTCTTGAATGGGGAAGAAATCTGGAAATTTTTGATGTAGTTTTGATCTAAACAAAGCCTTTGAATGATGAATTATGGGTTTTGGAATGTTAATACTGTTGTAGAATGATAGTATAATGATATTGTAACCTTGTCTTAGAGTTTCATTCTTGAAAATGGTGTTTTGGGACGAATTGGTAACTGCAAAACGAAGCAGTCCGTAACCATACCTGGTGCGTTCAATCGATCGATGTTCTTCAGTCGATCGATCGACCACTATCGATCGATCGAAGGTAAAGGTCGATCGATCGACCTTCCCAGAATGAGTAAAGTTTTTCCCTAATTAAATTTTAATGGTGTTAATCCTTGAATGATATTATTGGAGACCTTATGAATACCCTTAACCTTAAGGAAGACCAGTAGGCATGATTATGAGATTGGACCTTAATTGGAATTCAATTTGAGGAATTATTCTAAATTAATGAAATTCGATAATTGAGATAATATTTGGGTTAATAGTGTAAATTTGAATAAGTTGATGAAATAAGGTTTGGGGCAGAAGTAAAGACCTTAGGTGTAAAGATGTTATATGGGGGAATAAGAGGAACTTAATAGTCTATTCGAGATAGGTTTTAAGTTTCAGAAACTACGACGTGAGACGTGTCGACAATTTAATTTCTATATTATCGGGATACTTGAAATATATGAATTTGGAATAATGGTATAAAGATGTAGAGTATACCTTTATTAATATCGAGATATCTAAGATGTGTGAATGCTTAGTATATAATTGTATGTGTATGACATACCTACCATACTTGCTATCACGGGAGGTTTACGTTCGCTTAGGGCCTTCTTATCCTTGTGTTGCACGGATTTAGATTGGTTACCTCGATGAACATAGGTCATAGAAGGACTTATTGGGATATTAATAAGTTTGCTGATCGTGGGAGCGTAGGTATGTGCGTGACCCATGTGATGTGACTGTGTTCGCCTCCACTATTTGTGATGTTGTTATCTGAACGATTCCTGAGAGATTCGGAATGCGTGATCCTTATGTACGTGATGTACCGGGATGGATGGCAGAGTATGTGTGCACCGCAGCTTAGCCTTTGGGTGCTTGTATTGTATATTTATGATGTGAAATACGGTTAAACGAGAAGGAAATTTAATATGTTAAATTGTGAGTATAGTTATGGTAATGTTATGTAGATAAAAAGGGAACTTATATCTATAAATGGTTTCGTTAATAATTGGGAATCCGAGAATTAAAGTAGAACTCTCTATTTAATTGTTAAGGTTGGAAATTAAACGTGAACTGAGTAGTAGTGTTAGAAACTCTTCAAAATTAGATAGTTATGAGATAACACATGAATGGGTACAGGAACGTTAGGAGTGCACAGTTAGACGAGAGGTGAGTACCTCATGTGAGAGCACGTCCTAACATGTATTTTGCATATACTGTTTTAAATGTTTTTAAAGCACTTGCAGGTTTTTAAAATATCTCCACATTCGGGCTCTGACCCGTTGGCTTTCAAATCTATTTTTTTTTGTAAAACCATTTTTAGGTGCCCAGCCACAAGGACACCATGCATAGGATTCTCACTCAGATGACGAGCTGTAGCTGCTTGTGGAAGCTACAGGGATTTGCTTTTAGACGCTTATATCATTTGTATTCCATACTCAGTATTCCTCAGTTGTAGGGCATGTTGCCCAATTTCTATTAGAGACATTTCCATTTCAGTTTTTCAGACTTTCGCATGTATTGATTCAGTATTCAGTATTTCGTTACTTACTTCAGTTGCGGGATTTTGTTGTGAGGAGTTTTTCCTCCAGATTTATTTATATCATGTGTTGGTTATTCTATTATTTCGTTATGGTGAATGGTGATATTATTCTTGCTTTAAATCATTTACTGCATGTTAATCAGGCTTTAATTAAAATTTGGCAACTTACTTTTTAAATACTAGGTGGTTAGTAATAATAAAAATGTTTTCGACAGTGATGCTATTAACTGAGACAACTTGGCATTTTGATTTAATTTAATAAAGGAGTAACTACCTGGTATTTAATTAGTCGGGGTGTCACATAGAGAAGGTGTTGATGAAGAACACCCAATTTGTCTCCAAAAAGTCTTCAATCTGCTCTTGATTTGTTTCCTCTGTGTCTCTCTCAAACCCTAGCTTTAGAATTTGTTAACTGCCATTCAACTTTTCCCCTAATTAGATTTAAAACCCCTAATCCCATTTTTGGCTACACGGGCCTAACTAAAATGGCCCGAATCACCCTGTGTGGGCCCGACTATGCCCAAAAACAATCCGAGACCCGATTACTACCCCCGAGTACTCTTTTCTGACTAACTCGAGCCATCCGGACTCGAAATACTTTATAATATTCTCCAATTTTGACCTCAAAATGAGACACACATTAATTCGAACAATTTAACTTAAAGTCGCCCAATATAAATAATTCTTCCCACTTAGATAAATTCTCCAAATCATAATTTAAGTTTCTCCAATTTAAATATTTTTATTTCTCCCAAAAATAATTAAATATTAAATCCTCAAAATTACGGGGTGTTATAGTGGCCCTATCTGAAACTCTGACTTTCCGGTCGGTAGCCTCCTGGTCTAAACCTCTTGGCTTGATCCCCCCGCCGGAAATCTCACCCCTATTGTCTCACCACCTGCTGATGAGGTACCCCACTGGCACTACTCCTTCCTTCCCTACCTGACTGGCTCGGCTCACTCGCTATCTTGCTTCCCTTTAGGTGGAAGCAGTGGTCTTGGCAGTGCAAAAGTGTGACATTAATGACTTCCGTATACGTTTGTAATGCTGGGTTAGCGAGTAACTATAGCCTGATCCTCTAGGCCAGTCCATCCATAAACTTAATCTTCTTCTTCTTTTTAGTGTTACCTCATCTGGAATAAAGTTAACTAAACGAGTGAATTCTTCATCGTATTCAGCCACTTATCGGTCACCCTGCGTAACATCATTAAATTTCCTCCTCATCTCCATCTGAACTGCTAATAGAACGTACTTGCGATCAAACTAATCCCAGAACTCGACTATCGGCATTATTTCCCTCTCCTATGAGGTGATAATAGTCTCCCACCACCGTAGTGCGGCTCCCACGAGTCTGAACATGGCAAGCATCTATTTCTGAGTGTTGTTGCATGCAATCACACGTAGGTGACATTATAGGTCCTTCTTCTACTGACAAGCTACTATAACATTTGAGTTCCTCAAAAACTCCGACGGGTGGCCTTTATGAAAAGCCTCCTTAACTTTCTGTTAAGACAACGACACCGATTGGTCTTAAATCACTGGTGGTTATGGTCGAGTCTGTGGAAAATGGAGTGCCATTGCAGTCATGGATGCGTTGACTGCGTGAGCCAGTATCTCTGCCACATGTGCAGTCGCCACTAACCTCGGTAGTGGCTGCGACCGTGAAAACTCTAACTCCTGATGAGCCTCTCTAATTTCAACTCTTACAACTACTCTAGCCGGTCTACCTCTATTAGGTGGCATCTGAAATTTAAAACGAGTTGTACGATTTCACAGTTAATACAAAATTTAATAGTAGAAGCACAATATCTCAGACACGTAAAGATAAAAGCAATAGTCCTAACAGTAGGTCTCTATATCAAAAGAACACTACACTAAAATCATAGTAAGCCATACATATCCTATGGACACTAGAACCTGATACTCTGATACCATATGTGACACCTTGCCCAATTAAATACCGGGTGATTAGTCATTTATTAAATTAAAATAGGATTCCCATTTGGTTCATTCTTAGCATCACTGTCGAAAGCCATTGATTACTAATCACCTATTAGTTAATTAATCCGGTGTCAAATTTTATCTTTTCATTTAACAGATAAATTTTTTTAGAAACTTGATTAAGCCATTCACATAATAATAATGTCTAAACCATCACATGATATAAATAAATAAATGTATTGCCGAATAAATCATCGGTTACAAACCCTAAATCCAAATGATTAATCCAACAGATAATAAATAAATCTCAATACAAGTCTGAATTGAGTAAACTGAATAATGTGCCATAGGGGCAATACGCCCAAAATGAAATACCGAAATAAGGAAATCCTAATCTAGAAATGAACAACTGAGGCATCTAGTCCAAATCCTGCATGCATCCACACATGATGTAGCTGTGCATCCTTGGAATAGATAATCAAGTCTGGCGTCCCTGTGGGTAGACACCTAAAAGGTTTTGAAAATATTTTTGTCAAGGTTAGAACCCAAAACATTTGAAAAATATTTGCAAGTGATTAAGTTTGCAGTAATTAAAATGCATGAAAACGTTTCATATTTAAGCTAGTGTCGCAATCCCTTGAGTTAAGCCTCACCGCTAAACTATTGCGCACACCTATCACTTTCTTCATAGCCCACCTAGTTGGACTAACCCGTTTAACTAGCCTTGTTATGAACCCTTCCTTATCCACTCCCGTAAGTCTTTTATATAAGTCAAATAAAATCATATAACATTTTCACTAATTATATAAATAATATAATTTCACTTCACGTATTTTACTCGCATATAAATATTCACACGATTATATACATATAATTATACTACAACATTCACACACATGCCGTATATAATATCCATCCTCCCGAGTAATAACTCACCAGATGCTTTTTATAAAATGCAATCACCCCAGGTATATTCAATCCTACCCTGATACCATGATATAATTAACTCACACCGAATCCGCCAATAAAATAATAAGCGTAGTGAAGGTAGTCATAGTTCCTCAAGTGTGAGACCAAATTATACCCAAGACATCTTACCCCGAAAAGAAGCACAACATAATATACCAGATGCTATGACCTGAGGATTATACTCTCCCCGCTTTCATGAGCCAGGGGATTTACCCACATCACGCAACCTCCTATGATAGCACTAGAGGGGTATGTATTCCTATAAATATCATTTACACCGATATCTATAATAAGCACAATATCTCTATCTATCTATCTATCTATCTATCTATCTATCTATCTATCCATCTCTCTCTCTCTCTCTCTCTCTATATATATATATATATATATATATATATATATATATATAGTTAATTAAGTCCGGCTAACCCATGCTTAACTCTCATGGCAGTAGCAAATGATAACTAAGTCTACCTACTTGACTTTAATTTTTCTTTATTATACTGGTTCACAATTTGAGTTTACTCACTCTACTCAAAATCTCATCCCGATATCCAAAATTCTCTCCATTTCATAATATGCACATAAAGGTCCCAGCCTTGGATTTCACTCAATTTGGATAAATAACTCCCTTACTATATCTTGCTAGAATTAAATAGGTCCCTCCCTATATTTTAAAAATAACCCAAAAGTTTCTCGATAATTAATCTTGCATTTAGGTAAAAAAAAACATAAAAATCCCCCCTTTTCTGGGCAGCCGAATCGATTTGGCCTTATTCCGAATTAAAATTCGCTGCAAGCAGGTCTCCTCTTCGCGTACTCTGTTACGAATTCCACCATTGTTAACTTTAAAAGATTTTATGTTTTAATTCAATTCTCATCCAAAACTTTACTAACGATTTACATTTGTTCTCTACCATTACCATTCATTAAAATCATCATTTAACCTTAATGATTCTCACATTCATCCGATAATTCACGAATTGAGTTTTTCTCCCATTTGTCTAATCCCCTTTCTAAATTCGATTTCACAATCACCAAATCAACACATCTAATTATGGATTTCAAAGAAGAAATAAATTCTAACCGTACTACATGATATCTCATCACCAATTTCATGTTTAATATACTAATTTGCATTCAAATCATAAAAACCCATTTTCATACGATAACCCACCCAAAAACGGATTTTGGTTTACACCCACTATCATATGAATCGAAATTCTACAAATTAGATTTAAATCAAGTTAACCACTTACCTGATTAGATATGTAGAGTCCGATTCCTTTGAGGTAGAAGATGAATCGATGAGGAACACACCCAATTCCTCTTGATTTGGCTCCCCAAAGCTCCCCACTTTCCTTATTTTTTCTTTTCTCAAGTTCTTAGGGATAGAACGTGATTAACTTCTATTCAATCTTCTTAGATTTGGGTTAAATAATACTAAAACCAAAATTAGGCTTATAGGCCTTGTCACAATGACCCGAACACCCCCATCTGGGCTCAATTATGCCTAAAAATGTCTCGAGACCCAAGTAGTACCCCGAGTACTATATTCTGACTATCTAGACCTATTCGAAATCAACCGTGAACTTGGAATTGTCATCATAGTCACTATACTACAAGTCTCCATCTCGACATCAATATAGTCTATACCCAACTCCTGATTGAGATATAATAAAATCCCGTCCTTTAACTCTCTACGATGTATAATAATAGTCACCTATTATTTATTACACACTTTGTAAATTTTATACCGTTTATGTTAATCATTATTTCTCCCGATTAATATTTAAATACATACATAATAATTAATTCAATTAAATTACGACACACTTGTAATTTAAATTTATTAGAATCAATTAAATATTTAATGCTCAAAAGTACGTGGTGTTTACATAAGTCCTATTTTAACATAGCTAACTCAGTACTATATAAACACCATCACTTTGACCAAGTTTAAATTTGACACCCCGCTTAATTAAATACTGGGTGATCAGTCATTTATTAAATTAAAAATCAAGGTGAACGGTTGGTTCATTCTTAGCATCACTGTCGCAAAATAAAAATTTTGAATTAAACACCCTAAATAATTAAGCTAAGTGTCAAAACAATTTAAAGTCTTATTTATATTTTTAAATTTCAACTAGAAAATCTTTTTAAATAATCAACAGTCTAAGAATCACATAAGTGCTACGGATAGAAATCAACACCAAAGAATAATCCATCTAGATTAACCAAAACAAGTAAAATAACCATACATGAAATCATCTTGACAAAAGTTAACTACCAAGGAATACTGAATACTGGAAATATAAACAAACGTAAATCTATGAAAAATCCAAACTGAATAGGAAAACGGGCGACACATGCCCTAACTAAGCAGAACTAAAACAAGAATAGAATCAATGAAGAGGCCGTCTAAAGCAACGACCTACAACTCCCACATCAGCTGCAGTACGTTCAATCCAAAGAACCTATGCATGATGCCCCTATGGCTGGGCACCTGTAACACATACATATATATACAAGAGAGAGAAAAAGACAGGAAACGGGTCAGAGCCCGAGTGTAAAACAGTTTAAAAATAATTTAGCAAGTATTTAAAATGCTTACCGGCTAATGCAAAGTCTCTTGAGAATTCTCACCTCTCATTAGTGTACACGCCTACCGTACTAATAATTCTCGTAAGTTTCTCGAACTTATTCTCCATAAGTTTTTATCACGTGAAAATCAAGGTTATGATATTTACTTTAGGAAATCATTCTCTTTGAGATTTCTTACGTTATTTAGAACAACTCATTACCGTGATAAAGTTCCCGAACCCTTATAATAAAGTTGGAGAATTTATTCCTTACTTATATACTTATACGCACAGTAGAAAGCTCCCATATAGATATAGGTATATATATTAGTCACACATATAATATATAGACTAACGGCACCCCACATAAAATCTATGGTGCCGGCATACTCTGTTATCAAGTCCCCGTATCACTCAAACTAAGGGAAATACTAGTTCGGAATCACTCTCGAACTGTATTAACACAAAACACAAACAAATGGAGGCGAAGCATAGTTCCAGGTCCTAAGAAGTCAGCACATACCCTCACGTCTCTTAGAACATCTGACTATCATTCTCATATAGCCTGTATTGAGGATACTATCTTCTAGGGTACAAGTTAATATCCCTCATAAAGGCCCAATCGAGATAAGACTGTCTCGGCGCGGAAATCTCCATGATAGCAAGTAGCCCGGTTATGATTTTTACACAAATACATAATATATACACAGTCACATAGTCATATATATAAATATTCACATTTTCTAAATTAGGTGTGCCCCTGACCCATAATTATAATTATCCGTTCTTAGCATAAATTACTCAATTTTATCGCATAACGGATTCATCTCTTTTATTCCCATTTATAATATATTTCATACATACTTCTCAACACTCAAAGCATTCTCTTGCTAAATACAATTTCAGTAGGTACACCCTCTCTAACCTTCTGGTCTAAGACTTTCACGAGTCCCTCAATTTTATTAACTAACCTACGCACAATCTCTAATGTGTAACGAAATTCCCCATTAACCTACAATTTCATCCCATATTAAATTTCATTCAACGGAGTCTATTTAGACCCAACTGGTCCTCCTCACGACTCGTTTTACTCTATAAATAATAATCAAGGGTTCCCACTTATTTAAATCGGATTAAACAAAAAGGGGACAAATATGCAGTTTTCCAGGAGGGGTCGATCGATCGAGGAAAGGGGGTCGATCGATCGATGTTCTTAGGTCGATCGATCGATCAAGCAGTTCTTGCCCGGAAACTACAGTTTCAACCTACGAGTTTCATCTTCCAAATTACTCCAAAATGCCATTATTGACTCCCAAACAACATTTCTAATAGTTACATATACCTTTATACATGATTTCCTACGTGAAACATGTCAAAATTCATCAAAGGAATTGAATTTATGGGATAATATAACATAATTATCAAGAACCCTAATTTTACCTGAAATATTCATTCTTCTAAATCTTTTCCAGATTTCTTGCTTCTAAATCCCTACTAATTCGTGGATAATTCTCTACATATGATGGTTATGTCCATAATACATTTAGCTTCTAAAAAAACATGCGATTTTAAGTTTCTAAATCATCAATTTCTTTCAGAAAACATGTTCTTAACAATCGTAAACTAACATGGATGAGACATTAACTAAAAACAAAGCAAGATAAATACTTGCTTGAAATTTAAGGTTCTGATTTTTGGATTAAAAAGGCACGACTGCGTTCCTCATCGTGCGATCTACGTTTTGGTGGTGGTGGCGGTGCAAGCGGATGAGTTCTTGGCCTTGGATTGCTTGGAAAGCTTCCTATCTTCTTCTCTAATGGTCACTCTAAGGTTTTGCGTTTGTTAACCCTAAAGGACAACTCCTAATGGCTGATATAACTATTGGAAATTCGTGGGTTTAATTACCCAAAAATACAAAATGTCTAATATACCCTCCCGGGATGTCAATTAGGCCTAAAAACGCCCTGAGACCCAAACTAAACCCCCGGGTACACTTTTCTGACGATCTCGACCCTTCCGAACACTTTGACACACTCGAAATGACCATACGAGTGACTTATAATTTATTCACTTATAATAATAATAATAATAATAATAATAATAATAATAATAATAATAATAATAATCTAGTCCCGACACGACACAGCTGCGTCCTGACTTAAATTTCCATAATTGCCATTTTATTCACTCGTGATAATTTTAATAAAATAAATCTTATATATTACTTTACTCAATTAGTAATATTCAATAAATTCACAATAATTACTAACTCTCGTCACGCTAGTAAACATTTTGAATAAATTTCCAGATAAATATTAAATTAATATCTTAATTTAAATTTAATAAATCCCTAAATTTAAAAGCCATAAAAATACGGGGTATTACATACTTCTCCCCTAATAACGGAATTTTGTCCTGAAATTTTGAAAATAAGGCATACCAGATAAAAATAATTCTGGATACCTTATTAATATGCAAAGTAACTTGAAAGTAAGGCATTCAATCACTATAGCCCCCATTTTACATCAAGCTTATTTAACACTCTCATTAACGACACTTCATAATATGGTCCTATACGAAAACATTCGCATAAGACGAGCCTATACATCATTGACTCCCATTATTTCAATATTATTGGGAGGCCGCACTTCACTACAAGACAGCTACTCATATTTATCTAAACACAAAACTCCCATTCTGAGAGAAACTATACGAACATCTGACCACAACTTGCTCACCTAAAATAGTCGTGGTAATTTCACTATAAACATCAGACTCTAACTCGACCAATCCAAAATGTTGATTATCCTCCCATCTCTTAACATTCAGAGTGAGAAAAGTTAAGGTTTTTCCACACCCGAAACCTGAATAAGCACCTTGTTCACAATAAGCAGGTACTAGTGCTCCCACGGAACCCTACCTTTAGGTAATATCTTCCCCCAATTACTTTCACATTGCTCCACTAATCGTTAATCACCGTTCGCCTACTCCCCGGCTATGGGTGATACATCCTACTTAAAACATAATGTTATCCCCGCTGCTTCCCGAAATCCCATTTTGAAGGTGGAATTCAAAAATCTCATCCTAATTCAGATAAATAGCGTGTAGGACCACGTACCAGCGTGATCCTTCCTTTCAAAGGAAGACTAGGACACACAAGCTAATATTGTAAATCACTTCAAAGGAATGTCAATCACTTCCTTCTTGGTCATCTTATTCCACATATTCGAAGGAACTCTTGATCTTACTTTGAGGTTGGCAACTCATCTAAGAAATTTTACCGACTTTATCGGCCTCTTCCATTATAGGAATTGTCAATAGCCACAAAATTCTCTGGTTGATCCTCTTATTCTAACCAATTTCTATCTATGAGTGGTGCATGCAGAGACCACTCACTATGTCCCGCTCCATCGACTTCTACTCGAAATGTCTCACATTAAGTGTCACGTAATACCACCCTTCTTTCCTTAGCGTATACTGAAAGTTTCGATTCGTGCACTTTTCTCCACTATATGCACTTCTGAACCTTTTATACCATACTAACATATTCACTCTTTGTACGCATCATTCGCTCTCAACATTTGACTAATTATAAATCCGCTCCGAGTGTTCTCCATAATAATTAAACTCTACCCTGCTCAAGGAATACCCCCTTTTTAAATGTCTTCCCACAGCTTTCTAACCATATTCGGGTGTGCTACTTTAATCGCACACGTATATAAGAATCATCATTGTTCACGCGACGCTTAATCCACTCTACCACTTCCACCTCGTTATGTTAGTCCCACAAACATATATTCCACACATTTATTCCCATATCCCTACAACTCGAACAATTCTAACATCAACTAACTAGGATGCCCACATTTTGTAGCACCCCGCCCTCCCGAAAAGAGCGAACGGCGTGCTACTCAACGATAAAACTAACCAAATCCATCAAAATACTAGGTATAGAGCATCTATATCCCATAACTACAAAAGAGAAACCACTAATCTCAAATCTCTTCAAATAAGTACAACAATTCTCTCGAATAAATACAATAACTAAAATAAATCATCAATACTCTATACATCAAAATAAATACAAGTCTTCTCTCTTCTATTAAAAATTCTTCCCAAATAATCCACGCTAAAAATCATCCCAATTATTTATTTCCCTTGTGCTCAGAACGTGCTCAGAACGCGATTACAACACTTGGGTATTCTCAATCATCCCAAGAAATAGAAATTTTAAATTCTCCTTATCATCGTCCCACCCTTCAACTCGTGGTGATAAAACAAAACTTTCAATGCTTTCTCACCACACCACCGACTCCACTGGCCTTAAATCATAATTCAACTTCCAACTTATAGATATAATTACCTGCTCCTATTACGACCGAGGTACCGAACTCATGGACTAATGACCAAACATCTCCTTATTTCCAACTTTATGCTAAGTTTCATGCGTGGGATGTCTCGCAAAGTGAAATCCAAATAAGGAACCCCCCCCCCCCCCCCGATACACTACTACCTAGCATTGTCGATTATCAAAATCCGTTATGCCCTCCGTCCATAGCATGTACACCTTTATTCCATCTCTTGACAGAAAAGTTACATCTCCACCCATAATTACACTTAACAAATAATATTTTACCAATTTCACTATCGTTCAGTATTGGTGGTAATCACATTCCATAAACCTCGAATACATACAGTCGGTATTCTCGAAGTCCCGTCCCCAATCATATGGCTATAACTCTCAACTCCCACATCTCTAAAGGATAGATATATTAATGCGCTCTTCCTATCACTAAGTACTGAGCGTTAAACATAATAATGAGTTAAATCTTTTCGCTCAACAGTAAACCCAATACATACTGAAGAGTAACAACAAAATCCCTACACACACCGGGATCAAATATCTCGAGACCACTATCCCCCCGAAGTCTCTAAAATATATAATATAAGTGCGAGTCCGACCCTCTCGTAGGTGAGGCCTCACCAGAACAAAACATGCTGCACTAAGGCAACCACTTCGATAGCTTTGCAATAACTGCCTACTATCGTACTAACCATTTCTATAAAGTTGTAACCAAGACAATATCATACTCGTATATCGTATTACTAAAATGATTAATCTTAATAAAATATATAAGACTATTAATACACCCATTCATCCTCTACGGGTAGCACTAAATATAATACCGCTACAGTAGGGAAATATTCACGTAATGATAATGTTTATAGTTATACGCATTAAAATTGTCTCACATCCTAATCTAGCAATGAACAAAATATAGTGACTCGCTCGTTTTACATAAAATATGCCTCATCCTTCGAGGATAAAACTCATAGTTCTACCCTGCCAATCGTCTTGACTGCACAAATGGTCCCCGGACGTAAAACGCTTGTCCAAACCAAACCAAAAACTACTTTAATCATTGTCCTTTACTAGGCATCCTACTCTTGACCCTTTACTCACTTTGGGAAGACATTAATGCATGTGATTTCACTCTCCACAAAATTCCTCTACACATAATCCACTTATCACGTGTCATACTAACCATATTAGGATTGTCCTTCTCTCGGACTTAGGTAGGCTCGATTCTGGATGGCTACCCCGGTTGTTCCCTTAGCTTTGTTGTCCCTAACAAACGTGCTACTGGCTTCAATAACCCTTATTCAATTCACCATCGCTTGGTAAGAATTCAGATATCCGAATCATTTAAATGAGCCCATTGATGGGTCTCCCCCTTTCGGTGTTTTACTAACTACTTTTCATCTAGACTCACTCTCCAATAAATCCTTAGATTACTTTATCTCCCTTTATAAGAGCGTTAACATCTCTATGGACAATGCATGACATTATCACCATATAGATCGACTGTCTAACAAAATTCTCTTTAAGTGTTGCCAATCTTTCCTCGTGAGTTGATTTCCCACTTTAAATCTTCTCTAGCATTGGTATCCACTCCCACTGATACAAAATTTGCTAAAAGTCTAAATCCATTTACAAATGGACCCCTGTCCGGCCCTTTTGAAATGGGTTCAGTACGACGTTCATATCTGATCCTAAACAACTGATGAAAGAGCGTGCAATTAAACTGTACCTAAGGTCCTTTCATTGACGCAACATTTCACTACTAACGGTGGTGGTTAACTCCCACTATTGTAACTTTGCTCCACTGAGTCAAGAAAAATTTTTACCCCAAATTTTCAAATCTAGTTAACCACACTCCACTAGATTTCCAAGCTCTTGAATATATTAACTTCGTTGAGTAACACACACAATTTCTGCATGTCTAGAATTTTCGCTGATGACTCTCCTCAATTTTACCTTTCGACCCTCTCCCAAGCGCACCACGTTGGGTGGGTCAAATTTGTCCTCACTTTCGACTATAACAGCACTTGGAATTTGTAGGCTGCATCCTAGCCGCCTTTACAGTCTTGTCCTCTCGTTCCCTAATAGGGGTGACCTCGACTACGGTCATCATCCTCGAGTATACTTTACAACCTCAACTGAGCCCTGCCTCCTAATGTCCGCCTAATGGCACTCATATGACATCCTTCATTGCTCGGCACACGCACACATCCGAATGCAAATAGAATTCACTAATATACATATGTTATAGCAGGAGAACAAAATCTTACCATAGAAATCAACAATCCTAAACTTAGGGATCTATATCAAACAAAGCAACGCTGGAAGCATAACAAGTCGCACAGATCAGAAAGGACACTAGAACCTGATGCTTTGATACCACCTGTGACACCCCGCCTAATTAAGTACTAGGTGATCAGTCCTTTATTAAATTAAAAATCAAGTGTGACAACCCGCTCCAAATAATAATGGGTGGCCAGCCCTAAACTACATAAATCAGGTATCTCAGATGGTGCGGTCTCAACATCAACAACTAAACACTATAATATAAGGCTAACTACCCAAAATCATAAAGTGCGAATTGCCAAAAATTAAAAATTTTGTTTTTAACAACAACAACAAAACCAATAATGCACACAACTAACAATATACATCTAACTATGATGTGAAATGTGCATGGTCCAATAATAAAAGAGTACAATATATTGTACAACAAAAATCTCAATAATGAAATACCCGAATATGCTGTCGAGCAACAGACAATACAATAATCTGATAAATAAAATATGAAAGTGTTAATCTACAACACTTGAATACTAACTCAATACAACTGCATCCTAATCTAGATGTACAATAGATAGTAATCGACTAAAGCAAAGTGCCGCAACAGTCCGCTACAGCCACAGATCCACAAATCCTGAATGGAGGAATATCAAAGGCGTCCTTGCGGAGGAACACCTGAAGTAATACAATATATACATGGAGGAGGAAAATATAAACGGGTCAGAGCCCGAGTTTTGAAAAACAGTTTATAGCAAGTGTATTAAAATGCATAATAATTATAAATGCATTATTACATGATTTAGTTGGAATCGAACACTCCATAAAAAATCAACTCACCTCTCATCTAAAGCACGCACTAAGCGTATGCACGTGTCTCCAAAAGGATGTCCGATTCTAATTAGGTAAGAGGATTCTAACTTAAACCCATATAAAGTATTTAAGTGAAACCATCTAACCTATCTGCCAATTCTACATTTATTTCTATACTTTAAGTTATATACATCATCTTTAATGTAATAGTTATAGTTATCTTTATAATGTTCATTTGTTGAACATATAAAGTTACATGATCCAATCATGTCCACATCATCAACATACACCATCAATCTCAATTGCTAGAATTTATATTCTAGTGATGCCCATATAAGGCATGAAACCATATATATAATTATTATAGATGAGTTATTAGCATCAAGAGTTAAGGACTAAACTCCTCCCGATTCTCAACACGGTACTGCATTTCGTGCGTAGGACATCTCGCCGAAGCGAAATCCAAACAAGGACCCCCCCCCCCCCGTTACACTACTCCTGACCGTATCGATCCTCCGGGCTCATTATGCCCTCAATGCAAGATGCATGTAACCCAAATGATTATTTTCTAATTTTAATTAATTAATATTCCCAATTCTCAACAGTACACGGCGTTTCATGTGTGGGACGTCTCGCCGGAGCGAAATCCAAACAAGGAATCCCCCCGTTACACTACTCCTGGCACTGTCGATTGTCGGGATAGGTGATATATTTATATATATAATTATGAGCATTAGGGACTAAACTTCTCCCCGAGTTCCAACATTACACTGTAGTTCGTGCGTGGGACGTCTCGCCGAGGCTAAATCCAAACAAGTAACCCCCCCCCCCCCGATACACTAATCCTGGCAATGTAGACCATTGAGGTCCATTATGACCTTGACACCCAAATACAAACACAAGCAATAATAACCATCCAACGGAGCTATAACTCGAAGGACGCAGGCTCACATGCTATCATCTTCCAGCAGCCCATATACATAGCAAACTGGGGCCACCTGGTGGGGTTCAACGACACCCGCCTCGTGATTTACTCACGCACACGACGTACGGGAAGCGGTCATAGCTCCTAACCGGCAAGTGAGAGCCTCACATACCCCCGACCTCTCACCCCCAAAATAAATAAATATATATATCATATATGTCATTTGCTGACCACAAAGGACGACTATGACTTGGGGAATATCCACATCCTGCTTTTGTAGTCAGAATGCACCTCTACGCACGAAACTTCCCAATGATAGCAAGGAGGGGGTATTCTTAACATGTATATACACCATCATATAAGGTATACATACATCCCACATAATAAAGATATAACCTTATATAAGGTATACCTGAAACATCATATTCATTTTCATTATACGCTCTTAGGCGTAATTTGATTAACATCATTTGTTTAGTATATTTATCTCAAGACATACTAACGTTCCACCTCACACATTCACCCCACTTAGTACATGCTATACTAATTCTCGCTTGAAGCTCTCATGTCGCTTCTATTATGAATTGTCTTTCAATTCTATTTAAGTTAAGGATATTCTATATCCTATTGCACCTCAATTAGCATTTCTCATTGTATGAGATATCTCCCAAGTCAATCATCAATAAGGATATTTCTATATCCATATGCACATCAAATAGCATTTATTATTTTCCATTCATAATAGGGTTCAATTCATTTTATGAACCTTTTTAAAGTTATCCCATTTGGGATTTGGATCCTAAGATCCGGTATCTCTAAATTATTCACATTTTTTCCTATGAATTGAATTTATTACCTCCAAGTATAACCTCCCGATCAAGGTGGGCTTCCCCACTTAGAATAAACCATAATATCCAATCGGTATTCCTCAAATTTAGTCAATATGACTCCAATCATTTCCTATAAGGGAAACTATCTAAAAGTCTCCAAAACATACTCCAATTAACTCCCATAGAAGTTCCCAATTGATAACTTTAGACGAAATGGGATGAAATTCTTCCTAGAAAAACATCTCCAAAATCCCTTGTTTTCGAATCGATTCGGCCCATCCGAATCGATTCGGCTCCCAAAAGAGAATCGATTCGGTCCAAAGGACCTGGGAGTCTGCTACATACCAAATCGATTCGCAAGGGGCGAATCGATTAGGCCCTAAAGACCTGGGCAATCTGCAACAGACCGAATCGATTCGGTAGGGGCGAATCGATTCGGCAAGGGCAGCAAGCTACGAAATGGGTTGTTTTATTCTTAACCCAAAATACCCAAAAATCATTTATATCATCTTCCAACCATTTTCATCCAACCCAATCACATATATAACATTAATATTCATTCTAGAATACTTATAACCCAATTTCTAACCTTAAATCCATTTTAAGCACTACAAATCTATGGTTTTTCCCAAAAGTTAGGTTTTGTCAATTTAAACCTAAAACCCAAAATTCAATCCACAAATCATGCAATAATTGATACACAACAATTATTTAGCAAGTTTAATCACTTGCCTCGGGTTCGTAGGGTCTGAATCCGCCTTGAGATCGCATATTTTCCTGGAAATCCTCTTTTTCTTTCCTTTCTCCTTCCTTTTCTTCTTCTTTCTCTCTTTCTTTCTTTCTTTCTTCTATTTCTCTTTCTCTTTTTGGAGAATTAAATCTCCCGTAGGCTTTTTAAGCCTAAATCCCAAAATACACATCTTTAAATGATAATACACACTTTAAATGACTCGGTGACTTTAATTCGAGTCAAACGGTCCTAATTTATTTCGGAACCCAAATAGACCCCAAGTACAGTCATTTTGACTTTCTTGACCCTTCCGAAAACGATGGTACCCTCAGAATCGACATTCGACACTCTTTCTAACAACTCTAAATTTTGACCTCAATTGCCAATTTGATTATTTCCCCAATAAAATATTATTTATTTCTCCCAAAATAAATAAATTGTCGACTCCAAAACCTCGGGTTGTTACATCAAGGTGAACTATTGGTTCGCTCTTAGCATCACTATCGCAAAATAAAATTTTCGAATTAAACACCCTAAATAATTAAGCTAAGTGTCAAAACAATTTAAAGTCTTATTTCCATTTTTAAATTTCAACTTGAAAACCTTTTTAAATAATCAACAGTCTAAGAATCACATAAGTCCAAATCAACACCAAAGAATTAATCTATCTAGATTGACCAAAACAAGTCAAATAACCATACATGAAATTATCCTGACAAAAGTCATCTCCCAAGGAATACTAAATACTGGAAATATAAACAAACGTAAAACTCTGACAAATCCAAACTGAATAGGGAAATGGGCGACACATGCCCTAACTAAGCATAACTAAAACAATAATAGAATCAATGAAGAGGTCGTCTAAAGCAACGGCCTAGAACTCCCACATCAGCTGCAGCGCGTACAATCCAAAGAACCTATGCATGATGCCCCTATGGATGGGCACCTGTAATACATACATACATACAAACATACATACATACATACATACATACATACATACATACATACATACATACATACATACATACATACATACATACATACATACATATACAAGAGAGAGAAAAAGACATGAAACGGGTCAGACCCCGAGTGTAAAACAGTTTTAAAATAGTTTAGCAAGTATTTAAAATGCTTACCTGCTAATGCAATAACCATGTTAGTATGCGACACTCTCTTGAGAATTCTCACCTCTCATTTAGTGTGCACGCCTACCGTACTAATAAATCTCATAAGCTTCTCGAACTTATTCTCCATAAGGTTTTATCACGTGAAAAGCAAGGTTATGATATTTACTTTAGGAAATCATTCTCTTCGAGATTTCTTACATTATTTAGAACAACTCATTTCCGTGATAAAGTTCCCGAACCCTTATAATAAAGTTGAAGCATTTATTTCTTTCTTATCTACTTATACGCACAGTAAAAAGTTCCCGTATAGATATACGTATATATATTAGTCACACATATAATATATATACTAACGGCACCCCACATAAAATCTATGGTGCTGGCATACTCTGTTATCAAGTCCCAGTATCACTCAAACTGAGGAATACTAGTTCGAAATCACTCTCGAACTGTATTAACACAAAATACAAACAAATGGAAGCTAAGCATAGTTCGAGGTCCTAAGAGGTCAGCACATAACCTCATGTCTCTTAGAACATCTGACTATCATTCTCAGATAGCCTGTATCGAGGATACTATTTTCTAGGGTACGAGTCAATATCCCCTATAAAGGTCCAATCGAGATAAGACTGGCCGGGTGCGAAAACCTATGTGATAGCAAGTAGCCCGGGTATGATTTTTACACAAATACATAATATATGCACATTCACACAGTCATATATATAAATATTCACATTTTCTAAATTAGGTGTGCCCATGACCCATAATTATAATTATCCATTCTTAGCACAAATTACTCAATTATCTCGCATAATGAATTCGTCTCTTTTATTCCCATTTATAATTTATTTCATACTTACTTCTCATCTCTCAAAGTATTCTCTTGATAAATACAATTTCAGTAGGTACACCCTCTCTAACCTTCTGGTCTAAAACTTTCACGACTATTTCAATTTTATTAACGAACTTACGCACAATCTCTAATGTGTAACGAAATTCCCCGTTAACCCACAATTTCATCCCATATTAAATTTCATTCAACGGAGTCTATTTTGACCCTACTGGTCCTCCTCACGACCCATTTTACTCTATAAATAATAATCAAGGGTTCCCACGTATTTAAATCGGATTAAACAAAAAGGGGACAAATATGCAGTTTTCCAGTAGGGGTCGATCGATCGAGGAAAGGGGGTCGATCGATCGATCGATGTTCTTCGGTCGATCGATCGATCAAGCAGTTCTTGCCCAGAAACTGCAGTTTCAACCTACGGGTTTCATCTTCCAAATTACTCCAAAACGCCATTATTGATTCCCAAACTCCCAAACAACATTTCTAATAGTTACATATACCTATATACATGATTTTCTAACGTGAAACATGTCCAAATTCATCAAAGGAATTGAATTTATGGGATAATTTAACATAATTATCAAGAACCCTAATTTTACATGAAATATTCATTCTTCTAAATCTTTTCCAGATTTCTTGCTTCTAAATCCCTACTAATTCATGGATAATTCTCTACATATGATGGTTATGTCCAGAATACATTTAGTTTCTCAAAAACATACGATTTTAAGTCTCTAAATCATCAATTTCTTTCATAAAACATGTTCTTAACAATCCTAAACTAACATGGGTGAGACATTAACTAAATACAAAGCAAGATATTACTTGCCTGAAATTTAAGGTTCTAATTTGTGGATGAAAAAGGCATGGTTGTGTTCCTCATCATGCGATCTACATTTTGGTGGTGGTTGTGGCGGCGGTGCAAATGGATGAGTTCTTGGCCTTGGATTGCTTGGAAAGCTTCATATCTTCTTCTCTAATGGTCGTTCTAAGGTTCTGTGTTTGTTAACCCTAAAAGGTAACTCCTAATGGTTGATATAACTATTGGAAATTTGTGGGTTTAAGTACCCAAAAATACAAAATGTCTAATATACCCTCTCGGGATGTCAATTAGGATTAAAAACGCCCCGAGACCCAAACTAAACCCCTGAGTACACTTTTCTGACTATCTCGTCCCTTCTGAACACTTGGGCATACTCGAAATGACCATACGAGTGACTTATAATTTATTCACTTATAATAATAATAATCTAGTCCTGATACGACATAGGCACGTCCCGACTTAAATTTCTATAATTGCCATTTTATTCAATCGTGAAAATTTTAATAAAATCAATCTTATATATTACTTTACTCAATTAGTAATATTCAACAAATTCCCAATAATTACTAACTCTCATCACGATAGTAAATATTTTGAATAAATTTTTGGATAAATATTAAATTAATATCTCAATTTTAATTTAATAAATCCCTAAATTTAAAAGTCATAAAAATACGGGATATTACATTTAATTTGTATTTGTAAATTTTAAACAACATGTAACTTGAAGGTGTTATTTTGATCATTGTTGCTGTAGAAATAAACTCAATCAACTTCTTCACTTTAGCCTCTAATGGATATTCATATACATCTCTTAATAACATAGTATCCTGACAAAGTCTCATAGGGTCACCCTAACTTTCTAGAATATATACAAACATTAATAAGTTGAAACTAATAATTAAACAAATTTTCTTAAGTTTTCCTATTGAATCACCCCAAATATTCTATTACTCAAAATATTGACCATTGCTTATCACTCCAATACCAATTACTCTCACCACCATCATTAATTATTATATATACAATATCATTATCATATATATATATACATGCATGTAAGCTTACATCTTATATATGTTTAATCCATGGTTGCAAGTTTTTTCTTAATAAATAATCCCACTAGTTCATCCATTGATATTATAAGAACCGTAAAAGATAATATGAGTTACATGATAATAACCTTAAACTTGCAGTAATGATTCCCTAATGTTCACTATATTGACATTTTTAATATGTCACGCGATACTATGACCTCCACCTGCCATGAATATTTTCTCAATATCTTATGCACATAATAAAATAGCCCTAAAATATATGATGCCAACACTACCTAAAAAACTTCACTAAATCGGTGTATTACTCTCTATTATGTGTGACAACCCGCACTCCGAAATAAGGGGTGGCCAACCCGATACTCCGACATATACGGTAATCATGGACGAAAATCATTCTCAGCACCACAAATATAGTAAGAGTAACCAAGAAAACCACCCAATAATTCAGAAAACGGGTTGTCAAAACAATTTATGTAATTTAAAAGTTAAGTTAAGAAAAAACAATTTAAACAACCATTTTAGAACAATAGTGGAATTCAAAGAAACATAATTAACATACGACTAAAACCACAATATACAACGAGAAGAACCGAATATGCTGTCGGTTCACAGCTACACAAAAGTAATCACAACACTTAGATGTTATGCTTTACATTCATTACACAATTACAAGATTGGGCCACTCGCCCGAGTGACAGATCCTATCATAACTAGATATCAAAAGAATGACGGCGTCTAACAAAACATCCTGTAATATCCGTAATTTCATACAGCTCCTTAAAAGCAAAAAGGTAGGAATATCAACACGGGCGTCCTTGCGGAGGAGCACCTGGGCGAATATAATAACAAGCACAACATAGAGGAAAAAGAACGGGCCAGGACCCGGTTTATATATAGTTCCCAGATGAACAAAAAGCATGCTAGATATGAATAGCAAAACATGGGTATAGAAATCAACACTCTAACAACCTAAGGATGAATCATAAGAAAACAAGTGAAAATGACATGATTAAAAGAGACTATGCATGAAGATGAAATTATGCAAAATTAAATTAAAACTAAATTAAAAGCTTGTACCCCAAATTCCACTTTAATCCAGTTTCAGTTCCTTATCAGGAATATACTAACATTATCTTTTTATTACGTTCCAATTCCCATTCCTTAGCAGGAATGTAATGGTCATAATATCATTTAGTGGAATTATACAACCCTCAAGTCCCACTTGAGTTTTAGAAAAGCTATATTCTTATGCATATAACGATTCTAAGACCGCCCCTTCGAGTTTACCCTCTGGGCGGGCCCGAAATGACTATCATCTTCCAGGGGCCCATCAAACAAGGTAGCCTGGGTACCTAACGCACGTCGGGAAGTGGCCATATGCCTGCGAGTGAGTCATAACCACACCCGGAATTACTTCACTAGTGCAGAAAATACATATAATAAACCCGCATATGGCCGAGGACTATAGTCTCCCTGCATTCACTAGTCAAGGAACATCACCTCATGCGCGAGCTCCCCTTATGATAGCATTTAGAGAGGTATGTTTAAGTAAATTAGCATTTACTATAAAAACCATACTTTTCATTTTCATTTACATTTACATGTTTCATTTGTTTGAAACCGTTATCATAGGATAGTTCATTACTCATCCTAGGTTATGCCTCGAATAAATCTCCAAGGGATCATATTCACTTCCCAAACATAAGGTTTTATATATCTCAATATAAGCCCCCAATGTCTCCAAGTATGGGCCTACAATTCCCATCCATATTTATAGGATGGACCAAGAAAAGTGATGCCTTAACATCACTTAGGACAACCTTTCCCCCTAACTTAACCCTAAGTGAACCCATTCAACACTAGGGTGACAACCAACTCAACTAGGACTCTAAAGCCAAAGTTTACTTCATTTAAGAAGAGTCCTAAGTTCCTAGGGGAAGAAAAGGATTAAAAAAAAAGTAGGAAATTGATTGAGAAAACAGGGGACCGGTCGACCGATCCCAAGACCGCGGTCGACCGCGTCTCAAAGTTTAGCTTTTGAAAGAAAGAAGAAAGTTCATTTCGGATGGACCGGTCGACCTGTGGTAGAAACGCGGTCGACCGCTCTCTTATTTTCGTGCCTTTGAAAGAAAGCAGTGTGCCCTCCTCCGAAGGCCCGGTCGACCGGTCTGAGATACGCGGTCGACCGGCCATTGCAGACCTAGACCCATTTCTCCTAATATCTTCTAAACCCAAAATCAATAACCAACCAAAATCATCCAACTACATTTAATGATACCAAAAGATCATAAACCAACAACATTTTTCTACCTCAATCAACAATCTATCTCCACCAAAGATGTTGATACCCATAAATCCAACCAAAAACCACAATTATATTACATCAAAACTATACATATCTACCCATACTAATTATTCATCTTAAACCATATAATAGCAAGTAGAAAACTTGCCTTGGGGCTTCAATAACAGGCTTGGTTGAGGAAGAATGCAAGATCAAACCACCAATCCTCAAGATATCTCTCTTTTTCTCCAATCTTCCACTCTCATTCTCTCTCACTCTAGGGCTAGAACACTTAGGGAAAACAAGAGGAAATGAAAGACTTGGGGAAAGACTTAAAACGTGGCTTAAGATTAAAAGTCTCCAACCTTTAAGTAAAAATACCGCAATAGTTAAGTTCTAATACGCAATATGCCAAAACAAGTCAAAAGTGCCCAAAATCTCAAAATACAATATGGCACACATTTTGACTGTCTCACACCTCCCGGAACTAACTACACCCTCCAAATTATCATTTGGAGATTTTATAAGCCATTTAAGTTCCGGTTCCATTTTAATTCAAATTGCCATTTTAATTCTTCATGACAAAATAGAACACCACATGATAACAACTACTTACACACATGGTATCATGCAACTTATTAGTAAATATTAACTTATCTCATCAAATTAATACTTACCCACATGCAGCATTTTATATAGGCAACTACTCAACATAGTAAATAAATATAAAATGGGCTCCCAAAAGCGAGGGTTGTTACATTATGTCCATTCTTTAAGTCACTACCTTTACTGCATACAACAGTTATCTCGCCAAAATAATTCATGCCCGTCAACACCACAAAAGTCGAACATAGTTTCACTTTCATATCATCATAACACTATTAACAGGCACGATCCACTAAGATACAGAGGTTTATGATCTCCATAGTATACAAACCATTAATGATAAAAATTTCCAATTATCCTCGATTTCTAACACTGCTTATGTTATCAATGATCATTATTACCTTTGGCCTTATGAGGTAAATCCAATATTTATCTCTCAAATTTCTTTTGAATAATCTTATTTGTAACAACCCGCCTAAAATAATAACGGGTGGCCAGCCCTATACTATATTAAATCAGGAATTTCAGATGGTCGAGTCTCAACATCAACTATCGGTACTATATAATATAGGACTAAGTACCCGAAATCATATAAGCGAGATGTTAAATAAATTAAAACATGCAACATAACACAACCCAACACTATAAAACTACTAATGAATAGAAGAGAGATGCAAGAAAGAACTATAAGAAATGAAAGGTATCACTATACATGAATATGCCATAAATAAATAAACCCGAATAAGCTGTCGGGTCACAGCAAATACGATAACTGAATGGAATAAATATAAACATGTATGTAAATATCCCTTGGGTCCAAACCCGATATACAACATGAATCCTACCTAGAATTTTAAAGAAGTAGGAAGCGGCTACATGAAACACCCCGCAACAGTCCCCACCTGTCACGGCTCCCAAGACTCTGGATAGAAGGTCATCCGGCATCCATGCGGTAGGATACCTGTGAAAATATATATGTATATACAAGAAGGAGGGAGAAGTAAACGGGTCAGAGCCCCGAATGTGTAAAATATTTAGCAAGTGTGTTAACCGTGCATAATAAATACCGGTGTACTTAATTTCCTAAATAAGTGAGACCGCACTCTCGTGGAACCCCAACTCACCTCTCATCTAAAGGCGCGCACCTAATCGCGTCCTCAAATTTTAGTTAAATTACCCCCATTGATTTTAGGACAACCTAACTTATCAGGCCTAGCCTATATCCACGAGAGCTACCTTCCCGTCATAATCTAAGGATCCACCCATTTCTAATCCTATTAGATTATGATTACACAACTATGCCATAAAAGGCTTAATGAATTCCGATTAATAATCTCATGAATTATAATTATCATAATTCCTAAAAGATTACCCCTATATATATATATATATATATATATATATATATATATATATATATATATATATATATATATATATATACCTACATAGGCTAAAAACGTAAGAATTAATATACTTAATAATATGCACATGGAATATTGGCAAGACTTCTCTCTAATCCCGAAATTGTACTACGTTTCGTGCGTGGGGAGTCTCGCAAAGCGAAATCCAAACAAGGAACCGCCCCGTTACACTACTCCTGACAAGGTCAAGACCAGAGATCCGTGATGCCACCTATGGAATTACTTCTCTCAAATCTCGACATGGCACTGCGTTTCGTGCGTGAGGTGTCTCGCAAAGCAAAATCCAAACAAGGAACCACCTCGTTACACTACTCCTGGGCAATGTCGATCCTAGAGATCCATAATCCTCAACATACAAGTAAATACTACCATTATTACTAACTATAACTACTAAAGAAAGAAAGAAGAAAAGAAAAAGGAAACAAATAAAATAAAATAAAATAAAAGAACCTCCAATAATATCCTTGGGATGATGTAACCGAAGTAATACCTTATGTGCGATACATCAACCCCCATCAACCTAGTACACCATAATCATCTAAGATGTACTTCATAAAAGTCCATATCCTTTCATCTATAGGATATATATATAAATATATATATAAATATATATATAAATATATATATATATATATATGTATTTATTTCTAACCGTATATATATCATCATCAATCCAATAGCCAAGTGTACATACTACATATGATGTACAAGGCCATGCACATAATATACCCGGCTATATATATCGCCGATAAACTGCATCAATGCTATCATCTTCCCAGTGCCCGGCTCACGTAGCAAAACTGGGGCCACCATGGTGGGACTAAACGACACCCATCTCGTGGTAAACTCACGCACACGACGTCCCGGGAAGCGGTCATAGCTCCAAACCGGCAATGAGACGAAACATACCCATCACGTCTCATCCCAAAATAAATATATATATCATATAGTAACACACGGGACGACTATGACCTGGGGAATATCCACACCCTACTTTTCTAGCCAGGATGCTCACCCTCTACGCGCGCAACTTCCCAATGATAGCATGAGCGGGGTATGCTTAACCAATTAAGTATATATATCATTTACATGCATCATATATATAATCCATATGATCCAATTGTATGATCAAATAATAAACCATCGTATACGGTTTAAATATCCATACCATGTATGTCCACAACATAAAGATATCCATATATCTATATACTTACAGATATATATATATATATCAACACATTTTCACATATCCTTATCTATATATATAAACTAATTCTTGTTCATATGTATAAGATATATATATATACCTGGCTATAAGTATACATAGTCCTCAATATACAAGCCGTCACCACAATTCCTTTTATTTACCCCGATACGTGAATATAATCCCATTCTTGAAACATATTCGATCATTTTCCTATGATGAATAGTCTCCCAAAACCATATGTATATATCCATACCTATATATATTCAACATTTGGGCTATCACCCAAGAGTTTGTGTAGGAATCTTTCACTACACATATCATCTATATCTCCGAGTACATTAAAGAATCTAGTAATCATTTTGACTATCGGTATACATATACTAATAGTCTATCAGCCTCAAGCTCATTCTTTCAATCATAAAATAATCTCATTTCCCTCGATTTCGACTATGGTTCGATCACTTTGGTGAATACCCTAGTCTGAGATCTCTCTAAGAGTTCCTAGCCTCACATCACATCTACACCTACTTTTCATCTACAATTAGGATTCCCAATCCCAAAGGTTTTCCCCAAAATGTCTATACATAACTCCAAATACATACATGGATACATTTCTCCCAAATTACCCTAAGGAGTCCCCAAAATTCTAATGTGTGAGAAACTCCTTATGTGTCTCCAAGAACATATCTCTTCCATCATAAGAGAAGGCCCCAAATCAATAAACCCAACCAAAAAGGGTTTGAATTCACTATGGAGAAAATACCTCAAAATGCCCTGTTTCCGAATCGATTCGGCCTCCCAGGCGAATCGATTCGGGTCCAAAGACCTGGGCTTCTGCAATAGGCCGAATCGATTCGGCTTGGGGTACGAATCGATTCGGTCAATGCAGACCTGCCAATTTTACCAAACCGAATCAATTCGCTTGAGGGGGCGAATCGATTCGGACCTGCAATTTTTGAAGGGTTCATTTGTTTCTTCAAAACCCACGAATTCTAAACCCTAAATTTCTCATTCCAACCCCCAATCCTTCATCAAATCATGATTTTAAGCCCATTAACCAACCCAAAGTTGATCCCAATCATTTCTATGTCATTAATTCTCAATTTAAACATTGATTTCAAGATTTAAACCTAAAATCTAGGTTTTGACATTAATACCCAAAAACCATTTCTTTACCCCACAATTAATGAAATGAAATACACAAATAGCTATTTAGCAAGATTAAACACTTGCCTCAGATTTGTAGAGGTTGGATCGTCCTCGATGTCGCGTTTGGGCCGGGAATCTCCAAGATTTCTTCCTCTCTCTCTTCTTTTCTTCTTCTTCTTCTTACCCTTTTCTTTCTCTCTTTTCTCAAATGAGAAATGGCTTCATCTGTAAGCCTCAAATCCTTTAAAACAACAAACCCAGTTTTAAATGTTAATACACACTTTAAATGACTCGTTGACTCCAATTTAAGTCAAAACAACTTAAAAACATTCCGGAGCCGAAATAAGACCCAATGACAGTCATTTTGACTATCTCGACCCTTCCGGGATCGATGGTACCCTCAAAAATATCATCCGGAATACTTTGAAACGTCCTCTATTTTTGGACTTAAATTCCCAAATTTTAAAGTTCTCCAATTTAATTAAATTTTTATTCTCCCAAAATTTAATTTCTCAGTCTCCAAAGTCTTGGGGTGTTACAATCTTCCCCCCTTACAAGAATTTCGTCCGCGAAATTTAAGATAAGCCTAGGACCTCAATATCATCTAGTCCTTACATCAATCCTCAAGATCATTATGCCGATCCTTTCTAGTTCTCACGTCGAACCGTATAGCCTTTAAAACAAACTAACTACTCAGGGCGCCCATACACCCCGTACCTGAGTCTTCACTCGTAGAATTTTAATCAGGCTCCATTAGCCTCAAAATTGTAAGATAACCCTCGGTAATATAATCTATAACAACATACTAAATATATAAAAGTTTGAAAATTTCCACTGGTTGAACTCTCCTCAATTCCTGACGCTAGCCACCTTCGTGCGGGGGAGGTCTCGCAAGCGAAATCCAAACAAGGAACCCTCCCAATACACTACTGTGTAGCTAGGTCGGGGATTGAGATTAGTTGAACCAGGGTTAAGGTTTTATAAAAGATTTTTCATATTTTAGATATTGCCCGAGGGCCTATACAATAATACAATATAAATATATTCCGCGTCTTTCGACACGCCAAACAAACACCTTATGTTTAAGACACAAGGCCTCAACAAATACAATACTCTAGCCAATATCTAGTTCTCAAAACTAGCACAACTATGAGCTAAATTATCCGCTCAACATACCCCTACTAAACTTTAAATCTCACAACTCTAAAACTTCTTTACATACATTAACGTCTTTCCACATTATAAGTCTCCCCTCTTAGGCGCACTATAATCACATGCCCTACCTACCCATAAGACAATAGTCTTATAGTCACTATTCAGCGAACCTTAACATTCCTCACCTCCGTAATTCAATGTTATAACTCTCGACGTTCCCGGTATCGCACAAAGTATGACTTAAACCCAAAGAAAGGTATTATAACTTATACTTCCATAATCTAATGGTTTCCCCTCACCCTAGAATCTCAACTCAGAGTCCTCAACTCCTTCCAGGAAAATCACTATCCCTAAGCATATTTCTTCACAAGAGAAACATCTTCCTCAAAATCCTTCCTAACCATATTGAAGGGAAAGGCGCGATTGCAACTGTCGGAAACTCCTTCAGTTCTACACAACGAAACTTAGTCTCCAAAGGCATTCTCCCTCATCTTAGAAGGCGATACTCCTAATATTGGGACAACTACACCAACCTCACCTCGGTAAGAGTCACCAACATTAGGTTTCCTAACTAAGGTTAACAGATTCTCAATCTAGACCTCCCAAGGACTACACTACATGTCTTTCCTCAGACTTACTTTACTAAGTCCAAGGTTCGCCATTCGAGTAAATTTCCTTTCTTACTCAACTGCCGATAAATCACCTCGAACCACTGCTAGAAATCTCCTCCACATCTCCTCCGGAACCGGGGAAAACAATTACCCCCGATTAGAGCGTACCCAATATATACTATGGGTATTGTACTTTTAATCCTATCCCTTCCTAGACGACATAAATCTAGGCGACGTCTGAAACGAAACAAAAGCAGCTGTTATCAGAACGTCAATCAAGTGAATATACTTCATAGAAGAGAACAACGCAGTGAACACAACAGTCCTATTTTTAGGGCTTTATGTCAGGAACGTTAACGGAAGAATGCAGAAACTCGCACAGATCCTAAGGACTCTAGAACCTGATGCTATGATACCATCTGTAACAACCCGCCTAAAATAATAACGGGTGGCCAGCCCTATACTATATTAAATCAGGAATTTCAGATGGTCCAGTCTCAACATCAACTATTGGTACTATATAATATAGGACTAAGTACCCGATATCATATAAACGAGATGTTAAATAAATTAAAACATGCAACATAACACAACCCAACACTATAAAACTACTAATGAATAGAAGAGAGATGCAAGAAAGAACTATAAGAAATGAAAGGTATCACTATACATGAATATGCCATAAATAAATAAACCCGAATAAGCTGTCGGGTCACAGCAAATACGATAACTGAATGGAATAAATATAAACATGTATGTAAATATCCCTTGGGTCCAAACCCGATATACAACATGAATCCTACCTAGAATTTTAAAGAAGTAGGAAGCGGCTACATGAAACACCCCGCAACAGTCCCCACCTGTCACGGCTCCCAAGACTCTGGATAGAAGGTCATCCGGCATCCATGCGGTAGGATACCTGTGAAAATATATATGTATATACAAGAAGGAGGGAGAAGTAAACGGGTCAGAGCCCCGAATGTGTAAAATATTTAGCAAGTGTGTTAACCGTGCATAATAAATACCGGTGTACTTAATTTCCTAAATAAGTGAGACCGCACTCTCGTGGAACCCCAACTCACCTCTCATCTAAAGGCGCGCACCTAATCGCGTCCTCAAATTTTAGTTAAATTACCCCCATTGATTTTAGGACAACCTAACTTATCAGGCCTAGCCTATATCCACGAGAGCTACCTTCCCGTCATAATCTAAGGATCCACCCATTTCTAATCCTATTAGATTATGATTACACAACTATGCCATAAAAGGCTTAATGAATTCCGATTAATAATCTCATGAATTATAATTATCATAATTCCTAAAAGATTACCCCTATATATATATATATATATATATATATATACCTACATAGGCTAAAAACGTAAGGATTAATATACTTAATAATATGCACACGGAATATTGGCAAGACTTCTCTCTAATCCCGAAATTGTACTATGTTTCGTGCGTGGGGAGTCTCGCAAAGCGAAATCCAAACAAGGAACCGCCCCGTTACACTACTCCTGACAAGGTCAAGACCAGAGATCCGTGATGCCGCCTATGGAATTACTTCTCTCAAATCTCGACATGGCACTGCGTTTCGTGCGTGAGGTGTCTCGCAAAGCGAAATCCAAACAATGAACCACCTCGTTACACTACTCCTGGGCAATGTCGATCCTAGAGATCCATAATCCTCAACATACAAGTAAATACTACCATTATTACTAACTATAACTACTAAAGAAAGAAAGAAGAAAAGAAAAAGAAAACAAATAAAATAAAATAAAAGAACCTCCAATAATATCCTTGGGATGATGTAACCGAAGTAATACCTTATGTGCGATACATCAACCCCCATCAACCTAGTACACTATAATCATCTAAGATGTACTTCATAAAAGTCCATATCCTTTCATCTATAGGATATATATATAAATATATATATATATAGGTATTTATTTCTAACCGTATATATATCATCATCAATCCAATAGCCAAGTGTACATACTACATATGATGTACAAGGCCATGCACATAATATACCCGGCTATATATATCGCCGATAAACTGCATCAATGCTATCATCTTCCCAGTGCCCGGCTCACGTAGCAAAACTGGGGCCACCATGGTGGGACTAAACGACACCCATCTCGTGGTAAACTCACGCACATGACGTCCCGGGAAGCGGTCATAGCTCCAAACCGGCAATGAGACGAAACATACCCATCACGTCTCATCCCAAAATAAATATATATATCATATAGTAACACACGGGACGACTATGACCTGGGGAATATCCACACCCTGCTTTTCTAGCCAGGATGCTCACCCTCTACGCGCGCAACTTCCCAATGATAGCATGAGCGGGGTATGCTTAACCAATTAAGTATATATATCATTTACATGCATCATATATATAATCCATATGATCCAATCGTATGATCAAATAATAAATCATCGTATACGGTTTAAATATCCATACCATGTATGTCCACAACATAAAGATATCCATATATCTATATACCTACAGATATATATATATATATATATATATATATATATATATATATATATATATATATATATATATATATATATATATATCAACACATTTTCACATATCCTTATCTATATATATAAACTAATTCTTGTTCATATGTATAAGATACATATATACCTAGCTATAAGTATACATAGTCCTCAATATACAAGCCGTCACCACAATTCCTTTTATTTACCCCGATACGTGAATATAATCCCATTTTTGAAACATATTCAATCATTTTCCTATGATGAATAGTCTCCCAAAACCATATGTATATATCCATACCTATATATATTCAACATTTGGGCTATCACCCAAGAGTTTGTGTAGGAATCTTTCACTACACATATCATCTATATCTCCGAGTACATTAAAGAATCTAGTAATCATTTTGACTATCGGTATACATATACTAATAGTCTATCAGCCTCAAGCTCATTCTTTCAATCATAAAATAATCTCATTTCCCTCGATTTCGACTATGGTTCGATCACTTTGGTGAATACCCTAGTCTGAGATCTCTCTAAGAGTTCCTAGCCTCACATCACATCTACACCTACTTTTCATCTACAATTAGGATTCTCAATCCCAAAGGTTTTCCCCAAAATCTCTATACATAACTCCAAATACATACATGGATACATTTCTCCCAAATTACCCTAAGGAGTCCCCAAAATTCTAATGTGTGAGAAACTCCTTGTGTGTCTCCAAGAACATATCTCTTCCATCATAAGAGAAGGCCCCAAATCAATAAACCCAACCAAAAAGGGTTTGAATTCACTATGGAGAAAATACCTCAAAATGCCCTGTTTCCGAATCGATTCGACCTCCCAGGCGAATCGATTCGGGTCCAAAGACCTGGGCTTCTGCAATAGGCCGAATCGATTCGGCTTGGGGTACGAATCGATTCGGTCAATGCAGACCTGCCAATTTTACCAAACCGAATCGATTCGCTTGAGGGGGCGAATCGATTCGGACCTGCAATTTTTGAAGGGTTCATTTGTTTCTTCAAAACCCACGAATTCTAAACCCTAAATTTCTCATTCCAACCCCCAATCCTTCATCAAATCATGATTTTAAGCCCATTAACCAACCCAAAGTTGATCCCAATCATTTCTATGTCATTAATTCTCAATTTAAACATTGATTTCAAGATTTAAACCTAAAATCTAGGTTTTGACATTAATACCCAAAAACCATTTCTTTACCCCACAATTTATGAAATGAAATGCACAAATAGCTATTTAGCAAGATTAAACACTTGCCTCAGATTTGTAGAGGTTGGATCGTCCTCGATGTCGCGTTTGGGCCGGGAATCTCCAAGATTTCTTCCTCTCTCTCTTCTTTTCTTCTTCTTCTTCTTACCCTTTTCTTTCTCTCTTTTCTCAAATGAGAAATGGCTTCATCTGTAAGCCTCAAATCCTTTAAAACAACAAACCCAGTTTTAAATGTTAATACACACTTTAAATGACTCGTTGACTCCAATTTAAGTCAAAACAACTTAAAAACATTCCGGAGCCGAAATAAGACCCAATGACAGTCATTTTGACTATCTCGACCCTTCCGGGATCGATGGTACCCTCAAAAATATCATCCGGAATACTTTGAAACGTCCTCTATTTTTGGACTTAAATTCCCAAATTTTAAAGTTCTCCAATTTAATTAAATTTTTATTCTCCCAAAATTTAATTTCTCAGTCTCCAAAGTCTTGGGGTGTTACATTATTAAAAGCATCTCAGTGACATACCACAGACTAAAGAGTCCATAAAAATTATTTTTACTATACAAGCGCACAACTAAGCTGTAATTAATAATTCAATTTCATATGTTTCGCTAAACATAATATAGTACACCGCTCACGATTTAATTTTTTTCAAAATTATCCACTAAGCCGCATTTGATATCTACATACATACCTACTAGGTTTCATACTTTCCCACGAGTAAACACCAATACCATACCAAAAATCTACATCCCAATTATGTTTCAATTAAAAAAGGTGTTATCCTTCACAATTTACATGTTCTTCAAAACTATGATCTCGAATCGCAGATGAGCCATCCTAATCTTTGGTCCTAAGGTAAGTGAAACCTATAACTCTGATACCAAGTTGTCACAGCTCGAGTTATGATAACAAGTTTAAGAAAAATATTATAAATCTGATTCATTTTTTTTATTCTAATAACCAAAATATTTAGGAAAGCTTCTAAAATTTCATCTTGCCAAAAAAATTCCAAGACTTGAATTATAGGAAATCTTCAAACTAATAAGAGGCCATAACTTGAAGTCCAACATATTTTAATAATTTGTATTCTAAATATCAAGAGTAACTACAAGCACTATAATATTTCCATCGTTACAATTATTCTCTTAAAAAACTATGCATAATGACCACATAAAGGACTAAAGAATAAAAAGGGTTCTTGTCTTCAATGCATCTCCGTATAAGAGTTAACCAAATCAACTAATTCGACCACTGCCTCAGCCTAAAAAAATAATTTACATAGCATCATGAATAACGCAACACAGTAAAAAAATCCTTCTACTCAAAACTCAACTATAAATGTACCAATAGCAATCAATAAAATCATCGAACTCATAATATGCAACTAATCATGAGTAATGATGTAACTACATGTTTAATGATACTATTTTTTATATAGAATATCTTACGATACTCGGGCCTCTAGGATCAACTTGCAAGATTAAACAACATAATGGGCATGTATACTAGAGACTTCTAGTATACAATTCTCTTAAGTCACAACACATATGTCAACTTGCATATGCATATAACTATACCCCGAGACAACTTCCAGTAGTATAAACTATATTTATGCACTAATTATAGGACTATCTTAATCCTAGCCGACTCAACATGAAACTCAAGTTTGAAAACATCAATAATTGATGTTAATATAATCACAACTTAAATAACGGCCTGAAGCCATGGTATAGCTAACTTGCATATACCCATTTAACAATTTGAATAAGATTAAGCACATACGCATTTATCACGAGAGTAAACATACTTTTGAACAAAATCACAATATAAAATCGAATTTACTCATCACAAGAAATTAACAAATATTCTTCACAATATATCAACATGCTATAAAATAAGGTCATACTAAAAAATTATTTGTATATAACTTTGGTGTTAACTTAATAATATGTTTTCACATTAACATTTTATTGAAGAATTCACTCCTTTATATTTAGTTTAAAACCTTCAACAACACACAAGCGGTAAACCTACACATAAACTTACTCATAACAATATCTTTTTGCATAACTCTTAAAAATATGCATCATAAGTATTTGCTTGTGCAATTTTCATAATACCAAAATTTACACCATGGTATAAACCAAAATTTCATGAGATAAGGTTTCTTTATCAATTCACCTAAATACTCCACAAAAAATAGTAATATATCTAACATGAAATTTAATAATAAAATTACATGAAATTATTCCACTTATTTCGGGATGGTCTTTACATGTAACATAAATTATATAAACAAATATTACCATTAATAAATTTGGTACAACAATTTAACACTCCAAATAAATTTTATAAATTTCTCTTATGAGTTAATATATCACATAAATTTTTTAGATATAAATAATAAACTAAAAAATTTCAAAAAAAAATCGGATATAGGATGTTGTCAGAATTTTAAACAAAGAATTTTCAAATATATGTAATAAATTTAAAAATTCATATCCCACTCATTTATTATCGAAAAATTACAATTTTGGTGTTTAAAGAAAGCTAGTTTTACAATCTATCCAGAACAATGTAAAAAAATTAAAAAAACGGCTTGCATAGGGTTAAAATCAAAATACAATTCGCCATACTACTAATTTTCAATAAAAATATATAACTCAGATGGGACTGTTATGTTAGTATAATGTTCCTTCTATTTTAGGGTCCTGAATGAATGATTTTTTATTTTTTTAGTATTAAGATGAGTATATTTTTTACCTTTTCTCTCTAAGTATCCGTTAAATCTTCAATGGTGCTTCCATGGCTACCCATTACTAGAAATATATTTAAGATTTATTTTTTTAAGTAGAAGATGAGTTCTCATTTTAGTTTATAATTGCTAAATCCTCTTTAAAATTCCTATGAGTCTTTTAACTTCTTTTATCAAAATTCTTGCTTCACTCCTTTGTACTCCCTTATTTTCTTTTCTCTCTTCCATTTGGAGCCTAACCATTCACATTCTTTTTTTTTGGTTGATGTAGAGAAAACAAGGGATGGTATTGTCTTTGGTGATTAAATCGGTGGGCTCATGATATGGCATGGAAATCTTTGCTTAAGTGAGGGCATGTGTCCTAGATGTGGATAAGTGGAACGACTATTTTTTAAAGTTTTGTGTAATTATAAACCAACAACTTTAAATTCAATATTTATGATTTTAAGCTATAAACATTGAGTAAATCTATATGGCCCGCCTGTTGTCCCACCCAGCGATCGCCTTTTTTTTTATATATAGTTTTTTACTGTTTTGTTTTTAACTTTTAATATAAAAATAGTTTTTTATATTAAAAAAAACAGTTTTTATATTATAAAAACAGTTTTTTATATATAAAAAAAAAACAGTTTTTACAATTACTATAAAAAAAATATGTTTAATTAAAATCAACAGTTTTTTATTAAAATTAAAAATAAAAAAATACATTTTCGTAATATTGTGATTAATTAGTGTTGTTTGTAAAAATATCTCGATTAATTAGTGTCGATGGTGCGGACGCACATTCCCGGACCCACATCATTTGTTGAATGTGGGTCCGCGCCAGCGACACTAATTAATCGCGATATTTTTTCAATAAAATATTGCGATTAATCAGTGTCGATGGTGCGGACGCACATTCCCGGACCCACATCATTTGTTGAATGTGGGTCCGCGCCAGCGACACTAATTAATCGCGATATTTTTTCAATAAAATATTGCGATTAATTAGTGTCGATGGTGCGGACGCACATTCCCGGACCCACATCATTTGTTGAATGTGGGTCCGGGCCAGCGGTACTAATTAATCGCGATATTTTTTTCATAAAATATCGCGATTAATTAGTGCAGCTGGCACGGACCCACATTCCCAAATAAACATCATTTGTTTAATGTGGATCCGCGCCAGCGACACTAATTAATCGCGATTAATTAGTGTATCATTTTCGGACCCAAATTTTTTGTTGAATGTGGGTCCGCTCCAGGGGTACTTATTAATCGCAATATTTTTTTATGAAAAAATATCGCGATTAATAAGTGCCGCTGGCGCTGACCCACATTCAACAAATGATTTGGGTCCGAAAATGTAGGTCCGCGCCAGCGACACTAATTAGTTGCCCAGTGTCGCTGGCGTGGACCCACATTCCCGGATCAAATCATTTATTGAATGTGGGTCCGCGTATGAGTCATAAATATTTGGGGATGAGATACACGGCAGTTAAGTCATAAATAATTACTACGCGTATGAGTTGAGTCATTATTATGTAGTTGGGGGTTCAAAAAGATAAATTACTTTTGTATAACTCGGACGACTATTTTGAGTGCACTAGAGTGTTCGTAAGGGTCAAAATATTCAGAAAACACTACTCAGATATTTTATTTGGAGTCCGGGGCATTTTAACCCAAAACGACACCCCGGAGGGGTATTTTGGTCTTTTGGAATTTTTGGGTAATTAAATGGACGAAAATTGGGTTTAATTAAAAGAAGTTAGGGTTAGTGGACTATTAGTTCAACTTACGTAAGATAGAGAGGCAAAGAGAGAGAGAACCAAGGAAGAAGGAGAAGACTCCATTAGAGCGGTAAACCAAGAACTCAAGCTTTCTCACAAAAAAATACACCAACGCGTAGATCGGGTCAATAGGATCGTTCCCATACCATTTCTAATCGCGAATCAGAAGTTACTTTTTAAGGCAAGTGATTATCTTTCTCTTTCTCTTAGCAATTATTATTCTTGTTAACATATGTTGAGATTTTAGAACTATTAATACTAAAATTTGGTTTACCTATGTTGAGACTGTGTAGATATCTTAGAAATTTGATAGGGGTTTGCATGTAGAGGATTTTCCCCTTTATAGAAGTGTGAAATAAGGAGAATTAGATGCTAATCACGAGCTAAAAATGTAACTTTTATGGATTTATAATTCCGAGTTATGTTAATATGATTCAAAGAAAATTTAGGAGCTTGTTGAATTTATTTGATGACTAGAAGGATTCGTCCCCCTAAACTATGTCAAGAAATCTTCTAGAGTGACTTAGAGTAGTTTATTAACCTTGTACTTGGGTTGGAATGGGTTTAGGTTGAGATTGAATAGGAGAAAATATGGAAAAATGAACTTTGAAGATGAACTGGGAAACTGCGGAATTTTCGTTAGAAGTCCAGCCCAGGTCGTTTGAACGAGACTTGTAACGAGTTTCCAGTGGCCCTTCTAACGAGTTTGGCAGTTCGTTTGAAGTGGGGGGGGGGGACCTTCGTTCGAACGACCCTTATTCGAACGACCTTGTTCGAACGATAATCCTTGGGTCTTCTAACGAGATTCCAGAATGACTCTTAAGGCCCGATTTTGTTTCGAACTTCATGTAGGCTTATTTATGCGAGTGTTAGACCTGTTTGAATGTCGAGTGACTTAAAATTATAATTGTTGATACCAAAATTAATATGCTGATATAGACGAATCATAAGAAGACACGTGTCGATCTACGTGGCACAATAGCAACGAGGAAGTCTATTTCCCCGACCAGGTCATACTCACTCCTAGGAACTCCAACACTCCGAGGAACTCCTGAACGACGAGCAACGAAGGCGGTCCGAGCTGCATCTCGGCCACAACATTGATTTCCAGATAATCAACAGTTCAACTATTCATTGAATGCTTATCATACAAATGTATACTCTTAAAGGCCATTAATTGTTTACCCTTTCACATGTACAGCCTAAGGGCTATAAATACATTGTATCACCCTCATTCTAAGGGACCGGATTTTCATGATAGAATTACATATCGAGAACTCCAAAACACTTGGCAATAACAGAAACAGTGGACGTAGGCCATTCTTATAAGGCTGAACCACTTTAAAATTCTTTGTCTCATTTACATTTATCTGTGATTAAATAATTAGAAGCAATCTAATTTTTTACATCAACAGATTGGCGCCGTCTGTGGGAAACGACTATTGTTATCATTTTTCACCAAAAAACATTTATCATCAATGGCAGATAATCCGGAATCTAGCAATCAAAACGCTGGAAATGCTAGAAATCTTCCAAATCCCTCTGCACCTCCAGATCTGGCAGGAATTATGACGAATCTGGCCCAAGGACAAACCGCCATGCAAGAAACAATGCGGTAACTCATACAAACCCTTCATGGCGGTGCACCAGCACATTCGGGACAGATAAGTGGTCAGAGGCAAACCTATTTACTTTCTTCACGATCCAGGCGTACTGAGTCATATCGTAATGAGGAATCTGATGATTTCTCTTACCAACTTGGGCGAACTTCATCAATACGGGCTATAGATACTGATCAACGTATCACTCTCTCTCCAGAAAGACCCAGTGCCTTGGAAAGACTGAGCAGGGTGTCTCCTTTCAGTCGATTAGGACCTAGGAGGAAGAGGAGTCCACCTAAGACCACGTCGAGGAGTTTCCGACAACTATCATATCTAAGAGAAGGATCAGCACAATCACGACCAGTTGCTCGTCAAGATAGATCTCAAGAGGCCACTTCAGAACAATCAATTGCTCGAACTAATAGGCCCGAGGAAGGAAAGGATGCGTGGAAAGGGTCCATTCAGCGGTTGGAGGATAGATTGGGAGAAATGGCTAAGGCGAAGAATCCCCTACAACGAACTTTTGCTCAAGGGACACCATTTGTCCAGGCCATTGTGGATTTTCCTACACCGTCAAAGTTTAAAGCCCCTGTGGTGACCCCCAAATACGATGGAAAGACAGATCATGTTTTTCACATAGAGCAATATCAAGTTGCTGCCGACATCTATGATGTTCCCGACGAGATGAGATGCAGAGCATTCTCAGGAACTCTTACTGGATCTACCCAGATATGGTACCACAATCTTCCTCGGGGTAAAATTTCACCTTTCTTTCAGTTGGCCGAGTTGTTCATCGGCAATTTCTATTTTGGAGCAAAGCCAGTAAAATGAGTAGCACACTTGTTAAGTGTTAGATAAAAATCTGGTGAGAGTACTAGAGATTACATAACTCGTTTCAATAACGAGAAGCTGGAAGTCATAGATTATGAAGAAAAGACAGCAATCACCGCCTTGATGAGTGGGTTATTGCCTAACAAGTTGTATTACACTTTGGCGAAAGATCCACCTACAACTATGTCAGAGTTGATGGCAAAAGCGGCCAAAATCATGAATGCCGAGGAGGCTATGGCTGTGAAGAAGAATATGGATAAAGAAACCAAGGTGGAAGTCGACAAATCTAAGAAGAAAGAGCATAAGGGCAATGGCGGTGACAAGCATTCCAAAAATAATAAGTCGTCATGGGAAATCCTGAAGAAATTCGATAATTATACTCCTTTGAAAATGGGTATTAATCATGTCTTGGAAGAAATCAAGAATAACGAGGAAGTAAGGTGGCCAAAGAAACTAAGGTCGGACCCTGACAAAAGAAATAGAGATAAATATTGCGAGTTTCATAAGGATCATGGTCATATGACTAAAAATTGCATAGCCCTCCAGAACGAGATGGAAACGCTCATTGGACGGGGAAAGTTGTCAAAGTATGTTGATCTTAGAAGTGAAAGAGGAAATGAAGACCGAGAAAGAGAGAGATCTAGATCTCCTCGTCGGGCAGAAGAAAACAGGAAAAGATATCATGAAGATGATACAGAGGATGACCCCGATCTTCCCAAAAGGCCAAGGCAACCAAAACGCGATGTATTTTCAATACGTTTTGGAACATTTGATTGTAATGTTATTACAGGCGGAGATGAAGGAGGAGGAGATATTACTGCAGAAAGAAAAGCTTACCTCGGTGAGGCTCAGGCTTGATCATACATTCAACGGATAAATTTGGCTGAGGAAGATCGCCCGAGGAAGGTAACAAAGAGAAGTTAGTCATTGGTTTTTCAAAAAATGACCTTGCAGGTGTTCTTTACCCTCACGACGACCCGTTGGTGATCAAAATGAGGATGAAAGAAGTAATGATTTCAAGGGTTCTGGTAGATAATGGTAGTTTGGCAGACATCATGTTCTACTCATGCTTTGACAGTTTAAATTTAAAATTATCTCAATTGGAGCCTTATCACAGACCTCTCCTGGGTTTTGCTGGCGAGAAGGTTTTTCCACTTGGGACGATCAAGTTGGATACATTCATTGGAACTTGGCCTCCTTGTCGAACAGAAAGAATACGCTTCTTTGTGATGGATAAGTATGTGCAACCAGCTTACAACATCATCATGGGAAGAGTTGGTTTGAAGAAGTTCGAAGCAGTTCCATCTACAGTACATCAGTGCTTAAAATTCCCAACAAATTTTGGAGTAGGAGTTGTGAAAGGTGATTAAAAAGTAGCTCGGAAATGCTATTATTCATTTGCCGAGCAAGAGGAGCTTGAAGAGTCAAGGAAAAATACTACTACCTACCAGGTGGATGAAGGTACAGAAATTGAAACACTGGATCCTAGAGATGAATCCCAACTTGTAAAAGGACAGGTGGTGGAATCTACAGAAAATGTTATTCTGGACAATGAACACCCTGAACGAACAACTCAGATAGGTTCGTCATTGGATGCTTCAATAAAACAGGAGTTGATAGCTTTCTTGAGAAACAGAAAGAAAACTTTTGCATGGAGTCATGAAGACATGCCAAGAATAGATCCAAACTTCTTATGTCATGAGCTCAATGTGAATAAGGAGATCAAGCCTGTAAAACAGAGAAGAAGAGTATTTAGTCCCGAGAAGAATCAAGCCATACAAGAGGAGGTCGAGAAGCTCCAGAAAGCCCAATTCATTGAAGATGTGAAATATCCAGACTGGTTAGCAAATGTGGTGATGGTAAAGAAGAAAAATAATAAATGGAGAATGTGTGCTGATTTCACCGATCTCAACAAGGCATGCCCAAAGGATCACTTTCCATTGCCCAGTATTGATCAACTAGTGGATGCTACCTCGGGACACGAGCTGCTCAGCTTCATGGATGCTTACTCTGGCTACAATCAGATCAAAATGAAACCTGAGGACAGGGAAAGTACTTCTTTTATTACCCCTAGGGGAAATTATTGTTATAATGTTATGCCTTTTGGTTTGAAAAATGCAGGAGCGACATACCAGCGACTGATGAACAAGGTTTTTGCCGAACAAATCAGTTACAATATGGAAGTCTATGTCGATGATATGCTGACAAAGAGCAAGAAAGCTGTTGATCATCTAGTTGACTTAGGTCAGACCTTTGATCAACTGGATAAATACCAAATGAAGCTCAATACGATGAAGTGCACATTTGGAGTACGAGAAGGAATGTTCCTCGGGTACATCGTCAACCAGCGAGGCATTGAGGCGAATCCAGAAAAGATCAAAGCTCTTTTAGGGTTGCGATATCCAACGACGAAGAAAGAGGTGCAGAGTCTTACAGGACGAGTTGCAGCGCTCAACAGATTTGTATCCCTAGCAACTGATAGATGCCTCCCATTCTTCAAAACACTTCGAAAAACTTTCGAGTGGAATGATGAATGTGAAAAAGCCTTTCAAGACTTAAAGAAATATTTGGGAGCACCTCCACTGTTGTCCAGACTAATAATGGGAGAAAATTTATACTTGTACCTGGCAGTATCAGAGAATGCAGTCAGCTTGGCATTGATCAGAATGGAGAATGGAGTCCAGAAGCCAATTTATTACACAAGTAAGGCTTTTCGAGGTGCAGAGATCAGGTACCCAAAGCTGGAAAAATTGGCATTGGCATTAATTGAGGCAAGTAGAAGAATGAGGTCATATTTCCAGGCCCATACCATCATCGTGTATACCGACATGCCCTTGAGACAAGCCCTTCATAAGCCAGAAAAATCAGGGAGACTGATGTACTGGGCAATAGAGCTCGGTGAATATGATATTGTGTATGAACCCAGATCATCACTAAAAGGGCAGGCTGTAGCAGACTTTATAGCAGAGTTTACATATCCTGATACCCCCCAGGAACAAAAGTTGCTCGCTGATCAACCTGTGGATGTTACAGGATCAACAAACACAAGCTCAGACCAACTCCAGTTGGTAAAAGGGCGAGTGGATGTTAAAGAATCAACAGACATAAGCTCAGACCAACTCCGGTTGGTAAAAGGGCTTGTGGATGTAGAAGGATCATCAAATTCGAACTCAAACCAACTCCAGTTGGTAAAAGGGCGAGAAGAGATGGTCAACGAAGAGCGAGAAATACCAGGGGAGGATGAAAGGAAACAAAAAATATTTCATCGAGGAACTCTGTCAGATAAGAAATTTGAAGACGAGTTACCTACATGGAGATTATATGTAGATGGGTCATCTTGCACAACAGGTTGTGGAGAAGGGATTGTCTTGAACACCCCAGACGATATTGACATGGAATACGCCCTGCGATTCCAATTCAAAGCCTCCAATAATGAGGCTGAGTATGAGGCCATGATAGCAGGTCTTAATTTAGCAAAGAGTATGGAAGCGCAACAAGTGATGGTATTCAGTGATTCTCAATTAATTGTGAATCAGATGATGGGAATATATGCAGTTAAAGGAGAATTAATGGTCAAGTATCATGCAAAGGTGATGGAGTTGTTGGCAGAATTTGATGCCATTCAGTTGATCAGAATACCAAGAATGGAGAATGCACGAGCAGAGGCATTGGCCCGACTAGCATCAGCTACTCATACCGAGCTGCGAAGAATGATACCAATTGAAGCATTAGAAAGTCGGAGCATAGATGAAGACCTGACAATGAATATTATTACCCTTGATTTAGGACCATCTTGGATGGATCCCATCAGGGCATATATTGAGGAGGGAAAATTACCGGAGGATAAGCTCGCTGCCAAGAAATTGAAGTTTAAAGCTGCTCGGTATGTACTAACTAATGGTGTTTGTATAGACGAGGAATTATGGCAGGTTTGCAAAGATGTGTACATCCCTCCGAAGTGAAAGAATTGATTGAAGAGATCCATAAAGGGTCCTGTGGAGCCCATGTAGCAGGTCGGACACTTTTGCAAAGGGTGATGACGCAGGGATACTACTGGCCAACAATGAGGGCTGATTGTATAGCCTATGCTAAGAGATGTGATAAATTCCAACGTTTTTCCTCCATCCGACGAACTCCACAAGCATTGTTGACACCCATAACTTCCCCTTAGCCATTTGCCATGTGGGGAATTGATTTGGTTGGACCACTGCCGACGACCCGAGGAAGATTCAAGTACCTCGTCGTCGCAGTGGATTATTTTACTAAGTGGGTAGAAGCTGAGCCTTTGATTGATATGACATACGAGAAGGTGTACCAATTCGTTTGGAATAACATCATCTGCCGATATGGTCTCCCTCGTGCCTTCATCACAGACCATGGAACATAATTTGATAACGAGGAGTTTGCCGCCTATTGTCATCAGTCAAACATCTTGAAGGTTCATTCAGCACCAGGCCATCCTCAAAGCAATGGACAGACTGAAGTGACGAACAAAACATTACTAAATGGTTTGAAGAAGAGGCTAAGTGAGGCTAAAGCTAATTGGATTAATGAGCTACAGTCAGTATTGTGGGCTTACCGAACAACTCCCCGAGCAGCAACTGGAGAATCACCATATATGTTAGCGTTTGAAAGTGACGCCGTAATACCTGCCGAGTTGGGTCTTCCAACACACAGAGTGCTGAATTTCAATTCCCCAGTCAGTGACTTAATGAGGAGATTAGATTTGGACATGCTCGAGGAGGTTAGAGAAGAGGCAGCCATTAGGAATGCTGCTTACCAATAGCGAACAGTTATGTTCTACAACAAGAGGGTGAAGAAATGCGACCTAAAAGAAGGACATTACGTGCTAAAGAAGGTCATTCAGAAGCACAATAAGTTGGAAGCAAACTGGCATGGACCTTATCGAGTTACAGAAGTTGTTCGACCAGGAACTTACCGAATAGCAACTCTAGAAGGAGAGGAATTCAAGAATGCATGGAATGCTGAACACCTACGCAAGTATTATCAGTGATGTAAAATGTAAAGCAGTTCCATCAATATGAATAAAACGATGATATTTCGCCATTTTCTCTCCTTTTATTGAAAGTTTTTCGGGGAATACTAGTGTTACATACTACAAACTATGATAGTTCAAGCTCAGACCAACTCCGGTTGGTAAAAGAGCAAGGACACGATAGTTTAAGCTCAGACCAACTCCGGTTGGTAAAAGAGCGAGAACACGATATTCCTAAAAATACCAACTCCGGTTGGTTAGGAAACCATACTCCTTTGGTTAGGAGGCTGACACTGGCTCAGACCAATTTTAGTAAAAGGGTAAGTGAACATGATAGTTCGAACTCAGACCAACTCCAGTTGGTAAAAGGGCGAGAACAACATTCATAAAAATGCCAACGTGTTTGGCTAGGAAACAAGATATGCTCTCAAATGCCAACTTATATTGGTCGGGAGGTAAGATTATTATAGAAAATACAAAAGTTCCTCTAAGAACAAAATATTCCAAACTGAACCAAGTATGGTTGGTCGAGGATAAAAATCCACTAACTGTAGTTGGTCGACAAGGAGAAAATATTCCAAATAGTACCAAGTATAGCTGGTCGGGGATAAAAACCCACTAACTGTAGTTGGTCGACAAGCACAATTTAACAACCTTGGTTGGTTGGAAAAATTTTCAACATTTTTATACTCACTACTAAGCGATCGAGCAACATTACTAATACTTGTAATTTTTTATTATTAAGTTGGTCGATGAACCACACAATATTGTTATGCAAGCACAAATATAAAGTGTTTGACAATTACAAGACAATAGCAATACAAATTTGCGAACAAAAATGAAACTCTTTCATTAAATTCAAAATGAATTACACAAATTTATTACATTTATATTAAATTGTGTACTAATTATTACATCAGAATTCTACTGGTTTTTCCCTTCTGCTTTTGAAATAGGCTCCTCGCCAGCAGGAGGATCTTCCAGGCAAAGAGGAGAATTAATGAAGTTAATATCTCGAAGCATTCTGACGTTCATTATTGAAGGTGTGTCCAGTAAATGCTCGGGATGAGATACCTCGATCTGAGAATGCAGATTGTAATCACCAAGGTATTTTACAATTAAGCTCCGAGGAATGGCACGAGCTGGGATCCATTCCATGTCCAAATTATATGGTGGCACAGGCAGGTCAAGAACCCCAGGATCATAATAGTCCCACAGGTAGTGTCCCTGTTCGAGCTTCAGCACGCCCAAGGCATTCAGCCAACCTTGCTTGTAGCCCTCGTTATTGGCATTCTGGATACGATCATCCAAATGGAATAGTGCCTCATTGTATCCAGCCATCTAGAACTCCCTGGGCTGTTTGTGAAATTGAAATGTTAACCTTTCAAGCTTCTCGTGAAGACTCTGGATGAAAAGTTCATTAGTCTCCAACACTGATTTATTTAAATAGAGTTGTTTTTCCAGTTCTCTAACTTTCTTGGACAGTTCAGACAAAGCTTGGTTCTTAGCCATTAATTGGAATGCTTGGTTTTCCAATGCTGATTGAGTACGAGCTTCTTCAACAGTACGATGAAGACCTCTTGGTCGTCCCCGAGCAGGTTGAGTACTTTGTTCCTCGTCAACATTCTGAGTAACTCTTCCTCGTCCACGAGAACCTCTTCCTCATCCCCGAATAGCAATAGAAGGCCCAGCTCTTCTCAAAGCCTCTAACTCTTCTCGCAACTTAGCATTTTCCACTTCTAAAAATGAGAATCCTTCATCGGTGACTGGTACCAAGGCAGTATAAGATGAAGCTGCAGACTTATACTGTGCTAGCTCTTTCTGCAAATTGTTATTCTCTTGCTCCAGCAGCTCTGCAATCTGTCTACATGCTTCAACTTCACCCTTTAGGGTTCTCTCCCTGACATCGTACCCAGCAAGGAGCTTTTCGTGGCCCTTCTCGGTAGAAAGCTGCTGATACCTCTTCTCATACCCCTCGTGCAACAGGGCAGTTGATTCTTTATATTGCTGCTGAAGTTCATCGAGAGTACCTTGCAAGTCTTCAATCATTTCGTAATAAGACACATTGTTGGCCACAGATCGATCAAGTAAGCCTTTCACGTACTGATAAGCTTCAATTGTCTGCTCTGAAGCATCACGACCAAGGATGTCGGCAACTTCTGATGCACCCAATTCTGTGTGACCAGCCTTATAATATTCATGGCATTGCTGCATCATCTTTGTATCATTAGCAGATAGCATATCCATCCTGGCCAGAAACTAGCAGAGAAAGAAAAAGTAATCATCAAAAAGAAGATCAAGACAGAGTACAGATAGAAAAGAGACAATCATATGGAAGAAAAGAGCTCAAATTTTATTAGATCATAGTACAGAGTTACAAAGATCTTGGTTACTCTTGAAAAAGAAGAAAAATAGAAAGAGAATACCGAACAACTTCACACCTTTTCCTTGTCTCCCAAGACTTTCTAGGGAGGCTGGGACGAGGATCTCGGTTGCTCGGTTGGAACAATGAGTTGGTCGGCTGAAGCTGGAACTTGTTCAGGAGGAGTAGGCAGAGATGAAAGATCCTCGTCGGCAGGCTGAGTAAGGATTGGATCACCCACTGCCATTGAAGATTCTTCGGAGGAAGCTTTGTCCTCCTCTTCATCTTCAATAACTGGGGGAGGACCAGGGAGATGCTGTTGAAATAGCTCTGAATCCTCATTAACCTTCAATTCTTGCAGGGCAGCCACCCAACCATCTCGTAAGTATTTCAAACTCCCATACTGCACCTGAGTCATCATTGCAGCTACCCCCTGTCCCATCCTTTATCCCAACCAGTACGGAAAGATTTTTCACCACCATTTTTCTTTTCATTTTCTCCGAGGAGAGCTTCTCGGATAGAAGATCCTCGGTGGCCTTCAACTTAGCTTCCACCTCTTCCTTCTGGCGGTTCGCTTCTCGCAGAAGGGACAATTCTTCTTCTGCCATTTTCATCTTGGCCTCAAGCTCCCCAAAGCTCTTGAGCTTCTCGTCATACTTCTTTTTCTCTCCCTCCAAATCTTTCACTTTATTTTCCAGCTGCACCTTTTTTGCCTCAACTGCAGCCAACTTCTTCTCCCATTCAGCCTTATCCTCGTCATACTTTTGATGGGAATCTTTTAAAGATTTGGTTAACCACAACAAAGCATCCTTCACTCCATACGAGGAGATAGAAGCCTTGATTGCTTCATCTTTCTTCACAATGGTGTTAAAACAACTCACCAGCTAAAAAAAGAAGATAATGATAAGTCATCACAGAGATACATGTATTGATGGAAAGAAAGAAAATTCAGAATAAGATAAACTTACTAAAACAATGTGACGAGTAGCCAGGGATGTAAGCATATCCCTAGACATATTCTCCTCAATTCCTTGGACCTCAGGAATAATCCAAGTCTTTACCGAGCTCATCGCAGAGCTCGGAGGAATAATAGTTGGAACACCAGCTCCACTAACTTGGAGCTGGGGAATGGTTTCAACCAAATTGATCGAGGAGGATTTCTTCAGTCTCCTCGGTGGCATTTCAACAGTCTCAACCAAAGAATAACTTTTGGTTGGAGAGATGGTAACTACTTCCACAGGTGCATTTTTCTTGCTCGGAGCCACTGGGGGCTTTTCGGCAGCCTTCTGATGAGCAACAGAAGGGGCAGCATCTATTTTCTTTGTCCCTTTTGGGACATCAGTTTTGTTTCTCTTCCCATCTCCAACAGAGGTAGTCTCCTCAAAAAGAGCAGGAACTCTTCTTTTGCCCATTTTCTGACTAAGAGGAATGTGAGATTCTGGAGAAGAGTCCTCAGGAATTGACACTGGATCACTAGTACTGACCACAGGGCGAGCAGTAAAGGATGATGTATAGCTCCTGTACTGCAACAAATAGGAAGCAGACCTGATGTGCTCATCTGCAACTTTTCGATGCAAACTCCAGATAAATTTCAAATGCCTGATATTAACTTCAGCTTCTTTTGGAGTTTTTCTCTTACTATCAACTGCAAACAAATACATAGTGAAATATCAGTCATACATTTTATCAAACATAATGAAATCATAATTTCATAAATAAAATAAGATGAAAATAACCTATCCCATTGCCATATGGAGGGCATCTGGGACCTTGATATACTTCATCTCCAATCAAAGGGGCATGTTGCCAATTCTTGATAACTACCCCATGTTCAAAATAATCCCTATTGGCATCAGGGAGGTTGACTACTAAAGCCCTATTCAAAAATCTAGTTTTTAAATAAAAAAACATTGTCTAGAATAGCCCATCTATAACAATACATAATCTCAGGAATTCCTATGCGGGTTCCATGAGTTTGATTTAACCTATACACCCCATTAACTATTCTCCATGTGTTGGGGGCTATTTTTGCAGGGACAACATCGAAATACTGGCAGAACTCTAAGCACAAAGGGTTTGGTGGAAAAGAAAATCCACATTCAGCAATAAAGAGGCTGGGGAACCAGTGTCCCTCAGCCAAACAAAAATAATCTAAAGGCTCAGAAAGATTTTCCAGAGTTACCCAAGATGGAATAGAAAAATCAGAGCGAAATTTCTTAAGAGATTCAATGACATAAACCATGGTGAATAAAAGAAATGAATAAGAAGGAAGAAGATCTTACAGGAAAAAGGGAGATCTGTTGACAACGAACGAAGAAAAAGATGAACGCACAAGAGAGAGAAAGACTATGGAAAACTCGAAAGCAGAAATTGGAAAAGGTAGAAGGCGATGGGATTGCCTATGAAGCTTAAATACTTTGCCTTGGGAAACGGCGAAAGAAATGATTACAAAAGGAAACTATTACGCTATCGGAGGCTAAAAGGATAAAAAGTGCACGAAGATCGAAGCGCTTATAAAAATTTAAAAAGGCGGATTCTGCGAATTTGGAAGACATTCGAACACGGAGAAAATGCTCCTAAAAACCAGGAAGGTCATTTAATATTGCCATATACCGAGAAAGAATGTTCCATACTCCTCAAATTTCGAAATATGAAACATTGGGGGCTTCAGTTGATACCAAAATTAATATGCTGATATAGACGAATCATAAGAAGACATGTGTCGATCTATGTGGCACAATAGCAATGAGGAAGTCTATTTCCCCGACCAGGTCATACTCACTCCTAGGAACTCCAACACTCCGAGGAACTCCTGAACGACGAGCAACTAAGGCGGTCCGAGCTGCATCTCGGCCACAGCATTGATTGTCAGATAATCAACAGTTTAACTATTCATTGAATGCTTATCATACAGACGTATACTCTTAAAGGGCATTAATTGTTTACCCTTTCACATGTACATCCTAAGGGTTATAAATACATTGTATCACCCTCATTCTAAGGGACCAGATTTTCTTGATAGAATTACATATCGAGAACTCCAAAACACTTGGCAATAACAGAAACAGTGAACGTAGGCCATTCTTATAAGGCCGAACCACTTTAAAATTCTTTGTCTCATTTACATTTATCTTTGATTAAATAATTAGAAGCAATCTAATTTTTTACATCAACAATAATTATTAGTGAGCAGAAAATATGTCGACCCTCGGGAGGTGCGAAATTCATAGAATTTAAGAGATACGAAAATACAAGGGAGAATATATATGAATAAGGTATGGGTATAATAGGGGATATTATGCGTATTGCGAATACTAGGCGGTGGGAAAGTCAATGAATTTGTATAAGTTGTATGTATGCTTATTGTTTAAAATATTATGTTTATGACATACCTAGCTACTAGATATCGAAAGGAGGTTAACGCGTTGTGGATGATCGGATCTTATGTGCCTTCAGGGTATTTAGAGTTGTACCACTAGAGCATGGAACCTAGGTACGGGTTATCGGTGAAAATGATAGTGATGATGGTCATATGGGTGCGTAGGTATGTGCGTAGCCCATCGGCTTGGGACTATGTTTGCCTCCAATAGGTGTTTGTGTTTTTATTGGTTCTCGAGAGATTGAACCTATTGTCCTCTATGTGTGAGCGTTACAATGGGACTAGATAGTCGAGTATACGCATCACTAAAGGTTTCTCAACCAGGGGTGAAATATTGCTATGTTGATATATAAATTGATATGTATAAATAAAGAGATTTATGTGTGTACACCGAAATCCTACTTGGAATCTTATATTAATGACTCTATTTTTAAATGTGTACTTATGGTATTAACAGCTGGGCAGTTAAGAATATGAGAATAAACTAAAGTAATTCTAAACCTATATTAAATTCTTAAGAACGTCGGCTTTGGGTAATTTAGGGAGTCTTCCCAACATAATAGTGTGTATTCAGTAGCTAGTCAGGGTATCATGACTAGATTGGGTAATTTGACTCGTTAGACGTGCACACTAGATTGAGGGGTGAGTATCTCAAGTGAGTACACTAAGTTAACTTGGATAATAATTGTGCTAATTGATTCAATTTAAGCACTTGCTATATTAAACTATTTTCAACTCGGGCTCTGACCCGTTTTTCTGTATATCTTTCTATTGTTCCATTATCTCTAGGTGCCCAGCCATAGGGACACCAACCTTAGGAGAAACTATTCAGTTGTCGTGCTGTAGCTGCTGTGGAAGCTGCAAGATAATTGCTAGTAGACGACTCAGCTTATTCTTCTTTTCTAGTTATCTACTTTATTGGACATGTCGTCCCTACATCAGTTTACTTCATGAGATTTAGTTATTTTAAATTCTCTCTTAAATTTGATTTACTGTTAATTGGATTTATTGTATTGGATTGTATCTGGACGTGTTTACTCTAGCCATTATATTACTTCAGTTTGACTTTATTTATGTTACTGTGATGTATGGAATTTGTTGCTATTCTTTTTTATATTGGTTAGTAACAAGATAAAATTTGGACATCACGCTTTTTAAATATTAGGTGGTTAGTTTTTATTAAATTAAAATTGAGTTTTCGACAGTGATGCATTATCTGGACCTACTTGATATTCTGAAATTAATTAATTAAGGACTGATCACCCGGTAATTAATTAGGCGGGGTGTCACAGCCTGCGCATCGCGCGGGTTTATACCTAGTTGTCACACCCCGCCTAATAAGATACCGGGCGATCACTCCAATATTAAATTAAAACAGGAGTTTCATATGGATCATTCTTAGCATCACTGTCGAAAATCCATTTAATTACTAATATCCTATTAGGTGAGCGTTAAAAACTTTTACTTAACTACTCTTTTTAGCAAATAAATTAAAACATCCACAATTAAATGCGTAATGAACTGAAATGGAAATGAAAGGAACTAAAATAACCGAACACTCGGTCCAAAAATACAACCATATCGAATGTTGTACTGAAAGAATAAATAAATGCAATTGAGCCATTGGCTCGAGTGTTTATACAATATCTCATATCTAGAGTACAAAGAAAGAAACGTCTACCGATAACCTGCAAGCATCCACAGCTGCTGCAGCAGACGTCTGACCCGAAAGAGTTTCCATCCAGGCGTCCCTGTGTCTGGACACCTATATATATATAGTATAGAGAAAGAAAGGAGAGTAGACAAACGGGTCAGAGCCCGAATGTTTAGAAAATATTTTGCAAGTGCATAAATGCTTTATTTTTAGAAAAATAGTTTTTATCTCATATTTAAATTGGTATCGCACTCTCATGAGATACCCCTCACCTCTCCTCTAACAGTGCACACCTAGCGCATCCCTATAAACATCCTAGTCAAGCTACCCTGCTAAACTAGTCTAATACCCAACCACTATCTAACCTAGATAGTCAAACAGGTGTACTAAGGGCTAAAATTCACTCTAATCTCGACGCTATGCCATGTTCGTGCGTATGGTGTCTCGCGATGCGAAATCCAAACAAGGAACCCCCCGATACACTACTATGCAGCAAGGTCGATCTTTAAGATCCGCCAGTTCCTCAGTACAGAAAGATATATATAATATATATACCATAAACATTTAATAATATTAGAGCACTAAGGATTAAACTTCTCCCCAGTCTCAACACAATGCCATATTCGTGCGTGGGGTGTCTCGCGAAGCGAAATCCAAACAAGGAACCCCCCCGATACACTACTATGCAGCACGGTCGATCGTCGGGATCCATTAGACCCTCGGCACTCGATTTATACATATACGTACATCTACAATATACGTCCGGATAATATCTCCCGGACTGAGGATTACTTGATACATATAGTATTTATAAATACTTATCCTTTTCATTTCAAAAACTTCCATTCCCTTCTCATATCCAGGAAATGTATTTATAGAAGCCAATTCATTATCATGAATTGCTTTAACAAATCATATACTTTTTGAAAGCCAATTTTATTAACATGAAAATGCTTTTCCTTTATCAATTATCCCATTTCCCTTTTTATACTCAGGAAATGTATTCAAAGACATTTTCATTATCATAAAAATGCTTTGATCATGACATATGCTTCCACATCCCTTATTCCATCCGGGAAGCGTTACCGAAGCCAAATAATATAACCCATTTCCCTTCCTATATCCAGGAAATGTAATTAAAGCAAATCCATTATTATGAACTGCTTTAATAAACGCGTTCTAAGACCGCCCGTCCGGATTTCTCCACTGTGCGCGCCCCTAAATGGCTATCATCTTCCAGGGCCTCCAAGACAACCTGGGATCCTATATCGAAAGACGTCGGGAAGCGACCATGTGCCTGCGGGATAGTCAAGACCACACCCGGAATCTCCTAACCAGCGCAGAAAATATAACAACAAACGCTCACATGTCCTATAGGACTATATCCACCCTGCATCATTAGCCAGGGGGCTTCACCATACGAACGCAACTTCCCTTATGATAGCGATTTAGAGAGGTGTGTATCCTCATTTTTATTATTTATGAAAATCATTTGTCTTTCCATTTTGAAAACATTTATATATTATTTTCAAAATCATTTTCATCATATCATATATACTTTAATCACATAGTATATACATATACCATATATTCATCCTTGAATATACATAAATGACCGTATTTGCCAACTATATATAGCGATGACCATTAATCCCAAAGATTTCCTTACTTTGTTCAATACTAATTACCTCAATCATCTCTTAAAGGTTTATTTATCCTCAAAACCCTTATTTAGGAATCCCCATAAAAATCCCAAATGATAATTCAACTCCCCATACTCTTAAAGGGAGAAAAATAGAAATTCTGGCCTAAGCGAATCGATTCGCCCTTTTAGCGAATCGATTCGGATGGGCGAATCGATTCGGTTCCCAATCCGAATCGATTCGTAAAGTATTCTGCAAACAGGTCTGTAAATGGCGAATCGATTCGGTCTGTACCCAAATCAATTCGGCCCATTGCAGAAACTCAATTCCCCTTAGGCGAATCGATTCGGCCTGTACCCGAATCGATTCGGCCTGTTCCAGGGTCACAGTTTGGGCGATTTCTCAAACTCCAAAATACCCAAAAATCAATCCAAATTCATTTTCATGGTTTCTACTCTACACCAAAAATCATCCCAAACATCTACACAATAATTTCTAGCCTTTATTTTTCCAATTCCCGATTTGATTTCCGAGTTGGTACTTTCAACCGGGAGCTGTCATCTTGTAAAAATCATATCAAATCGTAGAAAAATCAGAAAAAGACGCGGTCGGCGCCCACGCGACCGTATCGGAAATATATACAACTTTCGTGTTTTGGCCGAAGGCTAAATCAATTATTTTCCTGGCCAAAAATGCCCCCTAAGGTGACGGGTTACTATTTATCGTCTCCTCCGAGACGATTTCGGCCATTAAAGCTTCTCCCAAGCTTTTGTCGCCTCACCCAACGTCCTACAACCTCAACCAACTACAACTACACATATAATAAGGGTTCTAAACATCCTAGAACCCAAAACCACCAATTAATTTAGATTAAAACCTAAGTTCCACAAAATTGAAATATTATTGGGGTTTAATTGTTTTAACTCCCCAAAACCCGTTTTATCCACGATAACCCACCCCAAAACCATTAGGGTTTGTGTATACCAAACTACGGTATGAGATATTTATGCAAAAAGATAAATAAAGCAAGTAAACACTTGCCTCGTGGATAAAATCCGACGACCTCGAGTCGAATCCGGCGGAGTTGGCCCGAGATCTCCCATTTCTTCTCCTCTTTCTCCTTCCTCTCTCTCTTCTCTCTCTTTTCTTTCTTTCTTTTTCTTTTCTTTCCCTCTCTTCCTCCTTTTATAAGGAGAAAAGGGTTTTAAACCCTTAAAACCCAAAAACGACTCGTTTACCCAAATACGAGTTACTTTTACCTCTAAAATTACCCGAAACTCATTTTCGACAATCGGACACTCTTTTCCGACTATCTCGGACATTCCGAGAATTATGGCGCAGTCGAAATTCCCATCCGAGGTACTTGACCGCAAATCACTATTCCAACCCAAAATAATTAAATGCGGGTTTTCCAATTAAAAATCGTACCTCGTGTCGCTTTACTCAACGACGACATATAATTAAAATATTTCGACCTATATAGTCCCAAAAATAATTACAGCACCCATCGAAAATCATTCAATCCTCGAAAATTCCAAAATTTACTATTTAGGAAAATTTCCCAAATTGCCACTTAATTTAATTATGGAATTTAATTGTCTAAAAAGGACAGGTTGTTACATACTCCCCCCCTTACAACGGAATTTCGTCCTCGAAATTCAGGTGTAACCTACACCATCTAACTAGGATCACTACAAATCCTAAAACCTCTAGAGAAAGATACTAACTCAATGGTTCCCAACCATAAGCTACATGACTACCACGATCGTAAAGTGACTCTAATACATCACATAATACCCATCATCTATAATGCCTCTTGGCATGGATTTCAATCTTGCGTACTACTCCTATCTTAACTAGGCGGTATACCAAACCACCTTACCAAGGTGCCCATACACCTTCCTAACTTGTGCACATCTGCACATTCGTAGCGAACGTCTGACACGTAACACTCTCTCCCAATAAGGGTCTCCTTTCCTCGGTGTAATACTCACCTATGGGTCCTTCCAACCCGTGAAATTCCAACTCCTAACCTCGGCGCTGCTAACTCTAGCGAACCTACATCCTAACAAGGCTATAATCTATGCGTCACCCTACCTACGCGAAACAAATATAATCCTAAGTATGTCCCTAGTGCCCAAGGCCTCTCTCAACTCCCGACAATTGCTTGGTTTCATGTGTGGGACGTCTCGCCAAGGCAAAATCCAAACAAGGAACCCTCCCGTTACACTACTCCCTCGCGTAGTCGGTCATCGAGATATAGCGACCCAAGGCACATAGGCGGGACTTCCTAAATCCTACAAGGCTATCCTATGAACGCATTCCTACTATCTTATCCTTCCGCCCATACAGAAGGAAACCTAATCAATCGAAGTGCCCACTTTCTGTAAAAAGTGTCACGAACATAGTAACCAAAATTTATCTTCTCAAAGTCTGCCTTTTCATTAAGGATGGTTATTATCCTCAAACAAATTTCTCTAAGTCCAACCTCAACCACCCACTTGTGGCGAGGGGACCACTTTAGTGCTTTTCCATAGCACAATATCTCCATAAGTATATCAACATCATGTGGCTCATAGCCTATAGTGGTTCATCCACACTATAAGACCTTTCCACAAAATCAACATCCTTGCATCCCATAACAGCTCCCCACTCCCGACGCCGTTAAGAGTCATGTGTGGAGTGTCTCGCAAAGCGAAATCCAAACAAGGAACCCCTCCACACATTAACCCTTGACTTCGTTGGTTATGGAGTTCTGTCATTTAAACATGCAACCGGGATATCCCTATCCCCTAATCCAACAAAAAGGTGATATGAACTCCTATCTCTAACTAAGAGTCATACCACCCTGCGCTCGCACTCATTTTTAAGTCCTTGCGCAAACAATAATGAGCTTTATGTTCAGCTTAACGAAAATCCTGCGGCCTTAAATCATATATATAAGGTCGCCATAAACCCAAATCACGATAAGGAAACCTCTTCTCACTGAAGTTCCATTAACCCATAACAAATAAGGTGAACTCAACCTATATCTAGGTGAGACATCGCAACAATAACCTGTTCCCTCGAGGAACCATGGACACGATAGACTTGCCATTCTAAGCCTGCTATCGCTCCGAAAATACACCATAATGTATTAGGCTCCTCATACCACCATGCTCGTATAGACATATAAAACGAGCATCACTAACCAGATATGTATATATATACCATATATCAGCACCCGCCTCTATGGCGAATGAAGAAAAAATAAAACTCCGCTACTGCGGACAACACATAGGCATACATGATATAATGTTGTCGATACCTCCATAACTCAAATTACCCACACGATTCTAGGGCTAACTAATACCGCGACTTCATCTAGTCACGCCTAATATACCTCCTCAATTGAGGTAAAACTCATAACCACAATTTCATTATAACGATTTCCCCGAGTGGATGTCCAACCATGGGGTCCTCGAACATACCCATTCTTTAGTGAGCCCATCCTCCTTGGAAAGGACTCAATATTCATTGCACCTAACTCACTTAGGTACAAGGTTCACTTTGCCATAATACTCTTTATTCACCGTCGGCCCCTGGCTGAACCTTAGGCGAATAATTCCCAAAACTGCATTCTTCTCGTCCTGCTGATTCATGGGGACTCACGGTGAGAAGTATCCGTAAGATCCCTCTGGAACCCTTATCTTCACGGGGAAATCCAACTTTAGTACCACTTTCACAGTAGTACTTGGTTGCTCATAACTACTATACTTTAGTAGTCGTCGCAACATTCCTAAGCATTTGCCACAAGGAGAGTGGCATCTACTAAGATCCTCGTCCCCGTCTTCTACCAGCTCCCCCAGCTAAGCTCCACTCCTGCTGCCCTCCGAGCTCCGCACACGATACTCAACGAGCGCGTAACAGATTTCTATAATCTTCTAATATGGCAGGAGATCGAAATCTCACAATAGAAATCAACAATCCTATTCCTGAGGCTCTATAACAAATCGAGAGCAACGCTGAAAGCGCAGTACGTCCGCACAGATTCCTAAGGACACTAGAACCTGATGCTCTGATACCATCTGTCACACCCCGCCTAATAAGATACCGGGCGATCACTCCAATATTAAATTAAAACAGGAGTTTCATATGGATCATTCTTAGCATCACTGTCGAAAATCCATTTAATTACTAATATCCTATTAGGTGAGCGTTAAAAACTTTTACTTAACTACTCTTTTTAGCAAATAAATTAAAACATCCACAATTAAATGCGTAATGAACTGAAATGGAAATGAAAGGAACTAAAATAACCGAACACTCGGTCCAAAAATACAACCATATCGAATGTTGTACTGAAAGAATAAATAAATGCAATTGAGCCATTGGCTCGAGTGTTTATACAATATCTCCTATCTAGAGTACAAAGAAAGAAACGTCTACCGATAACCTGCAAGCATCCACAGCTGCTGCAGCAGACGTCTGACCCGAAAGAGTTTCCATCCAGGCGTCCCTGTGTCTGGACACCTATATATATATAGTATAGAGAAAGAAAGGAGAGTAGACAAATGGGTCAGAGCCCGAATGTTTAGAAAATATTTTGCAAGTGCATAAATGCTTTATTTTTAGAAAAATAGTTTTTATCTCATATTTAAATTGGTATCGCACTCTCATGAGATACCCCTCACCTCTCCTCTAACAGTGAACACCTAGCGCATCCCTATAAACATCCTAGTCAAGCTACCCTGCTAAACTAGTCTAATACCCAACCACTATCTAACCTAGATAGTCAAACAGGTGTACTAAGGGCTAAACTTCACTCTAATCTCGACGCTATGCCATGTTCGTGCGTGGGGTGTCTCGCGATGCGAAATCCAAATAAGGAACCCCCCGATACAGTACTATGCAGCAAGGTCGATCTTTGAGATCCGCCAGTTCCTCAGTACAGAAAGATATATATAATATATATACCATAAACATTTAATAATATTAAAGCACTAAGGATTAAACTTCTCCCCAGTCTCAACACAATGCCATATTCGTGCGTGGGGTGTCTCGCGAAGCGAAATCCAAACAAGGAACCCCCCCCGATACACTACTATGCATCACGGTCGATCGTCGGGATCCATTAGACCCTCGGCACTCGATTTATACATATACGTACATCTACAATATACGTCCGGATAATATCTCCCGGACTGAGGATTACTTGATACTTATAGTATTTATAAATACTTATCCTTTTCATTTCAAAAACTTCCATTCCCTTCTCATATCCAGGAAATGTATTTATAGAAGTCAATTCATTATCATGAATTGCTTTAACAAATCATATACTTTTTGAAAGCCAATTTTATTAACATGAAAATGCTTTTCCTTTATCAATTATCCCATTTCCCTTTTTATACTCAGGAAATGTATTCAAAGACATTTTCATTATCATAAAAATGCTTTGATCATGACATATGCTTCCACATCCCTTATTCCATCCGGGAAGCGTTACCGAAGCCAAATAATATAACCCATTTCCCTTCCTATATCCAGGAAATGTAATTAAAGCAAATCCATTATTATGAACTGCTTTAATAAACGCGTTCTAAGACCGCCCGTCCGGATTTCTCCACTGTGCGTGCCCCTAAATGGCTATCATCTTCCAGGGCCTCCAAGACAACCTGGGATCCTATATCTAAAGACGTCGAGAAGCGACCATGTGCCTGCGGGATAGTCAAGACCACACCCGGAATCTCCTAACCAGCGCAGAAAATATAACAACAAACGCTCACATGGCCTATAGGACTATATCCACCCTACATCATTAGCCAGGGGGCTTCACCATACGAACGCAACTTCCCTTATGATAGCGATTTAGAGAGGTGTGTATCCTCATTTTTATTATTTATGAAAATCATTTGTCTTTCCATTTTGAAAACATTTATATATTATTTTCAAAATCATTTTCATCATATCATATATACTTTAAACACATAGTATATACATATACCATATATTCATCCTTGAATATACATAAATGGCCGTATTTGCCAACTATATATAGCGATGACCATTAATCCCAAAGATTTCCTTACTTTGTTCAATACTAATTACCTCAATCATCTCTTAAAGGTTTATTTATCCTCAAAACCCTTATTTAGGAATCCCCATAAAAATCCCAAATGGTAATTCAACTCCCCATACTCTTAAACGGAGAAAAATAGAAATTTTGGCCTAAGCGAATCGATTCGCCCCTTTAGCGAATCGATTCGGATGGGCGAATCGATTCGGTTCCCAATCCGAATCGATTCGGAAAGTATTCTGCAAACAGGTCTGTAAATGGCGAATCGATTCGGTCTGTACCCGAATCGATTCGGCCCATTGCAGAAACTCAATTCCCCTTAGGCGAATCGATTCGGCCTGTACCCGAATCGATTCGGCCTGTTCCAGGGTCACAGTTTGGGCGATTTCTCAAACTCCAAAATACCCAAAAATCAATCCAAATTCATTTTCATGGTTTCTACTCTACACCAAAAATCATCCCAAACATCTACACAATAATTTCTAGCCTTTATTTTTCCAATTCCCGATTTGATTTCCGAGTTGGTACTTTCAACCGGGAGCTGTCATCTTGTAAAAATCATATCAAATCGTAGAAAAATCAGAAAAAGATGCAGTTGACGCCCACGCGACCGTATCGAAAATATATACAACTTTCATGTTTTGGCCGAAGGCTAAATCAATTATTTTCCTAGCCAAAAATGCCCCCTAAGGTGATGGGTTACTATTCATCGTCTCTTCCGAGAAGATTTCGGCCATTAAAGCTTCTCCCAAGCTTTTGTCGCCTCACCCAACGTCCTACAACCTCAACCAACTACAACTACACATATAATAAGGGTTCTAAACATCCTAGAACCCAAAACCACCAATTAATTTAGATTAAAACCTAAGTTCCACAAAATTGAAATATTATTGGGGTTTAATTGTTTTAACTCCCCAAAACCCGTTTTATCCACGATAACCCACCCCAAAACCATTAGGGTTTGTGTATACCAAACTACGGTATGAGATATTTATGCGAAAAGATAAATAAAGCAAGTAAACACTTGCCTCGTGGATAAAATCCGACGACCTCGAGTCGAATCCGGCGGAGTTGGCCCGAGATCTCCCATTTCTTCTCCTCTTTCTCCTTCCTCTCTCTCTTCTCTCTCTTTTCTTTCTTTCTTTTTCTTTTCTTTCCCTCTCTTCCTCCTTTTATAAGGAGAAAAGGGTTTTAAACCCTTAAAACCCAAAAACGACTCGTTTACCCAAATACGAGTTACTTTTACCTCTAAAATTACCCGAAACTCATTTTCGACAATCGGACACTCTTTTCCGACTATCTCGGACATTCCGAGAATTATGGCGCAGTCGAAATTCCCATCCGAGGTACTTGACCGCAAATCACTATTCCAACCCAAAATAATTAAATGCGGGTTTTCCAATTAAAAATCTTACCTCGTGTCGCTTTACTCAACGACGACATATAATTAAAATATTTCGACCTATATAGTCCCAAAAATAATTACAGAATCCATCGAAAATCATTCAATCCTCGAAAATCCCAAAATTTACTATTTAGGAAAATTTCTCAAATTGCCACTTAATTTAATTATGGAATTTAATTGTCTAAAAAGGACGGGTTGTTACACTAGTGTCATTATATAATTCACAATTGCCAATTACAACATTCAATATAGAATGTTAATTGTGTGTGGGTCCATATATATATATATATGAACAATAATAATAATTTTTATTAAGGTCAAGAGTTTTGTAGCCAAACTAAAACTCGTATCAAATAATTGTTAGATAATCAAAAAGTGGGTTGGGTAACAAAGAAATTAAATTTAGTAAAAACAAATCTTTGAATATTTAATAATCTCAAAATAATTTCATAATTGGGGATATAGATCTTTTATGAAAAATTATCCAAAAAAATCATGCACGTTGATGACTTTGGATCATCACAAATCATAATTTAATCATTATGCTTTAACCACAAAAAAAACTTAACTATATATATTTCAAATTTGGATCTATATATGAAGGAGGAAATTGGTCAATTAAAGTTAGAACTTTTGGTTCATAACTAATGTATCAAAAGATCATGTTCTTTACCACAGATTAAAGACTTCAGGCTCAAAAATAAGAAATTTAAGGTTTTTAATAAATAATGAGGGCTACTAAAATAAATATGACCAATATATCTTTAGAAAAGTAATGGAAACTATAATTTCTTAATTCAAACATTACAGTCATTGATTAAACGATCCGAACTTCAAATTTTTAATCTAGTATTTTGAAACTTCGGATCTTAGGATAACGATTTAGAATTTGAGGTTCTTAAGATTGGAATTTAGAACTGCATGTTCTTTTGATTGTATCACGTCTAAAAATTGATTTGTGTGTGAGAACTTCTAGTTCTACAGAAATAGTCGAACTTCAAGTTCAATTGTGTTAAAATTTAAGGAAATTAAATTCACTTCCTTTTTTTAAAAATTAAACTTCAGGTTGGATTAGGGGTAACAATGTTAATACTCTCTCAATTAAGTGCCAAATCTATCTATCATCCTTAACTTATAATAATACAATTTATCTTGAAACTAATCCCCAAAAAATATTTAGAGCTTTTGGTCCAATTGATAAATGATTATTTTAGGTATGTTAAATGCCCATACTCTATTACATAAATCATCAAAACTTCAGATTCTGATTTAGGGTATATTGTGTTGGAGGTTAAAGTCCAAATACTTTTTAAATAACATGAGAGTTTCAAGCCTCATAATTTATATAGTAATTAGAAAAAATATATCCTATATACAAATAATATTTTATGAAATTCCGGTTACAATCATGGTTATGGATCTTTATATCACAAATTGATGATAATTGGTTGCCTCTTGTCTATACCCTTTCAATTAGACAATAAAAAACTTCAGGCTTAATTGTGATATATTTTCTTTGACACTTTAGGTACAAAATAATTTCGGAACTTCGAGTCCTAAAATTTGAATGGAAAAAAGTGCTTTTCCAAATATGAATATTTACTGGGGAACTTCAGCTCCCAATTCTAAATAATTAGGGAAACTTCATATCATAACATTAAATATTTAGGGACTTTGAAGGCCCTGCCCAATTATATCCAAACTTCAAGTTTTATAAGGGGTAAAATTATTCAGAATTTCAAGTCCAAAAATAAATAGTAATTGAGAACTTTTAGGCTCAATTTTAAATGATTTGAAAACTTATGTCCCCAAATTAAAATAATAATATGGGAACTTCATGCCCTAAATTAAAATAACAATATGGAAACTTTAGGTCCCAAATTAAAATAGCTATATGGTAACCTCAAGTCCCAATATTGAATGATATTTAAAGAATTTGTGTTCTAAGTCATACAAAATATTTTTAATGAAACTTTAGGACCCGGTCTATAATAGTAAAAAACTGTTGATCCTAAATCCAAATTATAATAGGAAACTTCAAGTCTCATAGTGCTTTTTAAATTTCAAATGCATACAAAAATTAAGGCAAATTGTAAATAACTAAACGTACGAGGTCAATATTTAAGAATTAAACGTGCAGGGTTGAAATATACACACTCAATAACTTTACATAATGATATACTACATATAATGTATTAAAAGATTAAATAATAAAACAATTGAATGTTGCACATATCAAGATGACAATATAGGATTATGTCAATTTAATCTTTTAAGTATTGAGAAACGAATACAAACCCGTAAAGTTATGAAAACATTAATTAATATAGATTATAAAAAACAATTAAGTCTCAATAGTAAAATTTAATATCACATATAAAGAAATTTTAATAAAATTTAGATTCAATAAATTTATGTCTTGATCTCCTACATAAGTATAAACATCGGGTGAGACATTGTAAGTTTGGAAACCCATGGGGGAAAAGCTTCTCTTTTTCTAATGCTTGGATCTTCCTTATTTTAAATAAATGAAAAACAAATGAAGAGTTCTAAGATCATGACTAATTGCTCTAAAATTGAATAACTAGAATGTATGATTTGTTTACAAATTTTAACCCTAGTATTCTAGTAGAGAAAAGGATTGGAGAGCCTTCTTCAACATTTCCAAGGAGTTGTTATTATCTCATGAAGAAATTAGATCAACATGTTCTTGTTCATTCACTTTTACCCCGATATACCTTATGATTTGTTTGCAATATCAAATGGCTTAGTTTTTAGTATTAGTGAATGAATAAATTGGAAGAAGTTAATTTTTTGAAAAGAGAAAAAGGTTGAGTAAATTAAAAGACATGCATGAATAGACATCAGAATAGGTTTTATATATATATAACATGAAATTACTTTAAAACTTTTCTTCCACTGTTTTTTTCTGGGAAGATATGATAAAAAGTAAGGATCAATCATTTACTTTTACAAATCTTACACGGTTCAAGAAATTGACGTTGAAGAAAAAACGTCATAATATTTTTTGAACACCACAATAAGATACTATTTGAGCTTATAACTTGTGATGATAATGTGCTGTTAAATAAATGGGACACTAGATAATTTAGAGGGAGAAAGTTTTTGATTTCATTAGTATTGTCTACTCAAGGGGTATCACCCCTATTTATAGTCCAAATCATGGTATCCCAGGAGACCCTTTAATAATGAGGGATATTAGTGGACATCCATTACAAATACATATTATAATACACACAAACACACACACACACACACACACACACACACACACACACACACATATATATATATATATATACTGCTCATGTGCGAACTGACTCGCACATTAACAGTCCGGACTAGACATGTGGAACCTGGTGGTGAGCCTCCAAAGGAGAGAGAGAGAGAGAGAGAGAGAGAGAGAGAGAGAGAGAGACGATGAATAAAACAGTTAAGTTCCTCATATGATTATGCTTACACACAAACATAATCATAATACCAAAGAATCCAAACTCTAACGGAAAAATAATACGAATTAAATTTCAGAACCAATTACATCATTAATTAATATCTTTCATGGAAAGGTTTTACCATCGTATAAACACCAATCCTAAACATGGGTTCACTGATAAAAAAAAAATACGATATCACATATGTATCAAAGTATTTAAACATATCTTCTCCCAATTTTAAATTTAATACCACAGAACATTCTACAACACTAATCAGTATGAACTATATATAAAACTAATTAAAAGGTAGATTTACATCCTAAACATTCTTTTAATCCCAAACCAATTTAACAACACTCAAATCATAAACAAGTTACAAATTATGTGACGATAAAGCGACATATTTCTTGCCTAAAAATAAGAATGTGTGATTGTACTCTTCGATCTCTTTGTTCCTCTTCAAAGATCTCCTCAAGCTCGCTCAATTCTCTAAGGCTGCCTATTTTTTTTATTTTATAACTAAAGTATCTAATTAATTAAGGTTAACACCCCTTAAATTACCTTAATCCCACACTTCCTTAGAATACCTAATTTGGGCCTCCATATGAGACCAAACCACTACCCTAACTAGTCCAAAACATAGTACTCGCCTCTTAGGCTCAATTCAAAGCATTAAAAAAATACATCTCATGGGCTCCATATCCCTCTATAGTCCGGTATAAATACCTCATAGCATAAGGTAATACCTCATAATTTAAAATAAAATACACAATTAATTATTTTATACGTAACCGCACATAATCAAATCTCATATAATAAATAACACCAATTAATTATATAGAATACTCTACACAAAATCACATAACATGAAAATTTAATTTATCATCTAAATTATGCATATTTATTATTACCATTTCACAGAAGTAATAATTACTTCTATCAATTAATTTATTTTCATAATTAATAAATAGTAAATAAATACCTAAAAAAATATGGGGTATTACAGTCTTCCCCCCTAATAAAGGAATTTCATCATCAGAATCCAATACGTACATGACTAGAATTATTTAGGATATCTCTCTTTCATATCAACCTTCCTCTCCCCCATCGACTTTGCCTCATTGTGATAACCCCACTGGACACACACTAACAGATTAACCTTGGAACGAAGGGTTTGCTCCCTATGATCTAAGATAACAACCAACTTATCCTCGTAACTCATATCAAGCTGAATCTCTATCTCACTTAGATCATTCTGTAGATATGCCAAGTCATTCCTAAGGAATCTCAGCAGCATAGAGATGTGGAATACATCATGCACTAATTGTAGATGATGCGAAAAAGCTAAAATATATGATAATGGTCCCATACGATTAATGACGGTAAATGGCCCCACATATCAGGGAGCCAACTTTCCCTTATTCCTGAATCGCATCACCCCTTCGTGGGAGACACCTTAAGTAACATTTGATCCCTAATAAAAAATTTAGGTGCCTCATTGTAACACTTCGAGAGGTGCTACTAAAACTACGAATAAATTAAAGCCTTATTAAAAAAAATTAGCATGAACATAAACATTTTCCAACGGCTTAAAAAAAATTTCGAAAGCATAAAGAATAAATCGACTGGATAATATATCCCAATTTTATTAAATCTCAAATGTCCTTGTATAAAACAATTTACAATAAACAAAGAGATACATTTAAATTTTGAAAATAAATATTATGAGCCTCTAATGATGATCCCAATCCCAACGAGGCCATAAATATTATCTCACATTTAACCTAAAACAAAACGAACTATGGGGGGATGAGTGGGAAACTTAGTAGTTCGTATAAATGCTCCAAGTGTAACTACACATACTTGTGTGTGCGTGCATCATATACTAGAGTGTATGAAATATGAACAGTCAAACTAAAATCCCAATAATATAATCATAACCTAGTATCTCATCGCGTTCGCTACACAACCCAAGATCATATATTAAAATTCCCGATGTACTTCCCACAGTACGGTATAGACTACCGTCCACTATCCTGTTAATTATCCTCCGAACAATCCAAATGCCCGTAATAATAAATATCATAACTTGAACAAATGGCCCATCATAACTTGACAGCACCTCTATAAAATCTTGGCATCACCATTATAATAACAATTGGCATACTCTCCAATCGGGGCCCATGTCCTAGTCTTTGGATAATAAATAAAATTGTAGTCGACAGCACACCCTGTCCAGCAGATGGTTTGGCTAAGGAATGCCTATGCATTCTCCAATAGTAATCATTATAATATCAGTCTCTCAATTCAAATAAATTTCAGATACAATTCCCATAAATTAAATTTACATGTTTTTTACCTAATTTATATAACCCAGCATGCTCGTAAAATTAACTAGTTTTGTTACCCCAAACTACATGACATGAAAATAATGCAGACGAAATGGGTGCAATAATGAGTATAGTATACAAGCATATAATATATATAAATGCAATATATAGTATGGATATAACTTTTCAATCAAGGTTGAATAGGTGTAGCACACTAAATTAACAATGGGAGAACAAAACTACCTTAAGAGAGTCAAAATTCGCAATTGTAGTTCAGTTTTACAAACCCAAAAAAATCAGATTCAGAAATTATCCAAATTTCTAATTCGACTTCAGATTTGGATTGTACATGAAAAATTGGGCTAGGTATGTGTTTTGAGTTTTTCTCAAATCTCATTCGAAAGCACTCAAAAATAAATATCTAAAACACTCCAAAGTGACTCTTATCATTCATCTCGATTTTACCTCTTAAAATTTTATTTTTGGCCTTTCTTTTTCATCTTATCCATATTATTCCTTATAAAGACTCTCCCTCAAAACCTAGCTTGGAGCCTAAGCTCACACATATTACCATATTGCCCTTTAATTCAAAATTATCTACTTTATATATTTAAACCATTATAAAATGTCCAACAATCATTTAAATTTAAATGTCTGATTCAATTTCAAACCAAAATAAATTATTTTTAAATAAATATATATTTGAAAATAATTTATTTTGCTATGAAATCAAATCAAACGTTTAATTTTAAATTTAAATTTTTTTTGGACATTTTATGATGGTTTAAATATGTAAAGTTGATAATTTTAAATTAAAGGCCAATATGGTAATTTGTCTTAGCTTAGGCCCCAAGCTAGTGTTTGACAGAGGGGATATATAAGGAATATTATGGATAATTATAAGGAAAGGAATATGAAAAAGAGATGCCAAAAATGAAATCTAATGATGCAAAAACGAGAGGAATGAGAAGGATCAGTTTGGAGTGTTTTATATCTTCTTTTTGAGTGCATTCAAATGAGATTTGGGAAGAAATTAAACATATACCCAACCCAATTTTTCATGTAGAACCCACATCTAAAGTCGGATTGGTGATTCAGATAATGTTTGAATCTTATTTTTTAGGGTTTCTAAAATAGGCCTACAATTGTAGATTTTTACTCGGTTGAGGTAGTTTCGTCCTTCGATTGTTAATATAGTGTGCTACACCTATTTAACCTTGATTGAATAGTTATATTCATGTTATGTATTATATATATATATATATTATGCTCGTAGAAAATATTCGTTATTATACCCATTTTGTATGTGTTATTTTCATGCCATGTAGTTTGGGACAACGAAACTAGTTGATTTTGCGAGCATGTTGGGTCATAGAAATGGGGGAGAAAATATGTACACTTTTTTTATGGGAATTGAATCTGAAATTTATTTGAATTGAGAGAATGATATTATGATGATTATTATCGGAGAATAAATTGGCCTTCCTTAGCCAAACCACCCACTAAATGGGGTGTGCTTTTGGCTACAATTTTATTTATTATCCAAAAACTAGGCCATGGGCCCCGGTTGGCGATTCTGCCAAGTGTTATTATGGTTATGATGCCAAGTTATGATGGATCTTGTGCTCGAGTTATTGTGACATCCCGCCTAATAAAATATCGAGTGATCAGTCATATACCAAATTAAAACAGGAATCCCAGTTGGATCATCCTTAGCATCACTGTCGAAAAACTTTTTAAAACTTACTAACCACCTAGTATTCCAAAAGTTGGTGCCAAATTTTAACTTTTTAATTTACAAAACAGTACATGCGGAAATAAATATAAACCATTCACACAACTGAATAAAACTCAACAGAATAATTAATTACACAATTTGCCGAATGAACCATCGGCCACCAAAGTGAAATCCAATATAAACATCCAACACCTGAATAAATACATCTGAAATCTGTACTGAGAAGACTGGGCGACAAGCCCTAAATAAAACTGGAACTGATAGATGATTCCTACTCTAGGAATGAATGAACGATGCGTCTAATCCAAACTCCTACTAGCATCCACATACGTCGCACCTCCGTATCCCTGGAATAGAATATCAATCCTGGCGTCCCTATGGCTGGACACCTAAGAGGTTTTGAAAATAGTTTTATAGCAAGGGTTAGGACCCAAAACATTTTGAAAATATTTAGCAAGTGAATTAACTGCAGTAATTTAAAATGTATGAATGCGCTTCATATTTAAGTTAGTGTCGCACTCCCTTATGGACATTCTCACCCCTCCACTATTGTGCACACCTATCGGTTACCTTGACCCCCACCTAGTTGCACTACCCCGTCCAACTAGTCCTGGTATGACCTCCCCTTTCCATACTACTCTAACCCGAGTATAATGATTCTTGAATTATAAGTTATCTCACAATTAACTTAATTAATTCCATCTTAAATAGTAGCATATAACCGTGTCACAAGTTATATAAAGTAAATACATCACACACTGTATTATTACCCGCATATAATATTGAATACCATTATATACGTACATTTACTAAAACATCCACACATATGTCATACGTATATCCATCCCTCCGAGTATACCCTCGCCGGATGATTCCCTCTAAAGTGCTATCTCACTAGGTGTGTTCACAAAACCTAGTTCCCCAAGTTGGAATCGCTCACCAACTTGGCCCAAACTATACACGTAGTGGAGGCGGTCATATTCCTTCCCTGAAAGTGAGATAAATCCCTCACCCATATACCGGACGCTATGACCTGGGGATATACTCTCCCTACTCCTCAAGCTAGGGGATTCAACCCCATCGCGCAACCTCCCTTGATAGCACTAGAGTATATAAATTGAATAAATATCTAGTCACTGATATTTAATATCACACACAATATATAAACGTATATATAGACTATCAATACACCGTATATATATAATATAAACCCCGGCTTTACCGTGTACTCAAAATCCCGTACACTAGCCTGTAATTTCCTAAATGTGTGGCCCGACTCAACATAATTAATTTTCTCATTTAATAATTTATCATCTTCCCGAGTGTATGGTCCGACTCTATTATAATTAATTCACACCTCAATTAATATAATACTTTCCCCGAGTCTATGGTCCGACTCTAATTAAATTAATTAACACATTTATTAATTTAATACCTCCCCGAGTCTACAATCCGACTCTAATTAAATTAATTATTACACCCATTAATTTAATACCTATCTAAGTCTACAATCTGACTCTAATTAAATTAATTATCACACCTATTAATTTAATACCTACTCGAGTCTACAATCCGACTCTAATTAAATTAATTAACACACTTATTAATTTAATACCGATCCGAGTGTATGGTACGACTCTCATTTAATTAATTTACATATTAATTAATTAATTAATACCCTTCCCGAGACTACAATCCGACTCTAAATTAATTAATCACAACATCAATTAATTTAATACTTTTTCCGAGTCTACCTTCCGACTCTACCTTCATTAATTAACACATCCAGTAATTTAATAACTTGGTGTCACTCAACCATTATCCCCGGACTTGCTCACTTGGCCCATAAGTTAATATTTCTCGAGTCTATGTTCCTATCACAGGGAAACACACAATAGGCATTCACAACCCAAGTAATCCTATAAAACAGTAGGTATTTACACAACCCAATTATTCGTACTTGTACGTAATATATTTCTCTCTAATATTCACCGTACTTGTTTGCTTTACGAATTTATTTCACTTTCGTATTAATTCAAGTATTCACACAACTCTAAGGGTCCTAGTTACCCCTTGTTATATCAATTCAGTAGTTACCCTTGTTAACCCATTGACCTAACGAATTTAAGCTCGCTCACGTTTTTTCGTAATTATATTATTATCATCTCGAATTAGAGTACGTCACAATCAAGCCTATGAATCTCCACTTTAACTCTCTCACAAAATTAAAGTCCAACACTCAATCATAGACCTAGTGCCATGTCATTATTACATCAATATATTTCATCAAGGTCCCAAACACTTCCCCGATAAAATTTTAGACATTTGAGGCTTAAAAATAAAAATCTCAAAGTATCTGGCAGATTAAACACCCTCTAGTAAAATTTTGATTTCTCCCTCTACAGAACTCCGATTGACCCGATTCCAAGTTCATTGGATAGATAAGAGAAATGCCTTTCCAGTAATGTATGGTTAACACTCTAATTCAAAGTAAAATTCAAATCGCACACGTTTAAATTCACGTTAAAATTCTGGCAGATTACTATGTTGCCAGATCAAATACCCTGTAGTAAAATGTCGATTACTCGCTCTACAGAACTCCGATTGACCTGATTCCAAGTTCATTGGATAGCTATGAGAAATAACTTTCCATAAATGTATGGTTTACACTCTAATTAAAAGTACAACTCAAATGGAATACGTTTAAAGTTGTGTAAAAAATTCTGGCAGATTGACATCTTGTGTTAATCAATTAAACCCTAAGTCATTCAAGATTCATGTTCTTCATCCAAAAACTCATAAAGATTCCATGTTAATCATCAAATATATTCAATTTTCATTTTATCTTTACTTAGGGATATATAATATACCTATTTCTTACTTTGAATCTCAGTCAAGTATTCCATTAACAAAACCCCATTTTCACCCATTTATACCCAAAAATGAATTTTGATTTACACGTCACTATGATATGAATTGATTATCATCAATTTAGAAATCACAACAGTTAATCACTTGCCTGGAATTGTTCATAGGGTCTGATCTGTTGGTGTAGTCCCTTAATTCGGCTCCAATAATCCCCAATTGGCTCTTGATTTGTTTTCCCCCAATTTCCCTCTCAAGCCCTAGGCTTAGAATATGTGCTTACTGACGTTTAACACTTCTCCCTTTAGGTTAAAAACTTAAATCCCGTTTTTGGCCATCTGGGCCTAATTAAAATGGCCCAACTCACCCCGTGTGGGCCCGGCTATGCCCAAACATACCCCGAGACCCAATTACTACCCCCGGGTACTCTTTTCTGACTATCTCGACCCATTCGGACGCAATCGCGCACTCAAAATTGCCATCCGAAATACTTTTCGACATTTCTAAATTTCGACCTCAAAATACAACACACATTAATTCGGACAATTAAACTTAAAGTTGTCAATTATAAATAATTCGGCTCACTCAAATAAATTCTCCAACTCATGAATTTAAGTTTCTCCAATTTAAATATTTTTATAACTCTCAAAAATAATTAAATATTAAATCCTCAAAATTACGGGGTGTTACATACTCCTCCCCTTACAAAGGAATTTCGTCCTCGAAATTAAGATGAGCGTAATGTTCCAAGTTTCGCATATCACTCTCTAGTCATGTGCCTCTAAGACCGCTATATCTATCCCATCCGCTTCGAACCATACGTTACACAAGTATGCATTTAGATTAACCTGGGCGCCCATACACCCTATACCCATGCTTAACCGCACGAAATTTGCCTTAATTATCCCGGGTGCCCATACACCCTATCCCCGTGCTTTACCGCACGAAAGCTACCCGACTATGCTAGTCGTAACCCGTAATATAACTTCGAACCCGTAGTCATATCACACATATATATATATACATATATATCTACTGCCCGGGTACCCAACCCATGTACTAACGTCCAAACATCTCCCCACAAAATACTTGTCTCTCAAAGCAAAAGTATATACGCTTACTCTCATGTTACCAAAGACGACATAAAGTATCGCGCCCTTACCATCACTAGTCCTTGCGCAAAATAAACCCCGAGCTATATCTCTTTGCTCGAACATAAATCTAACCACCCTGATTTACTTCAGTAAGCACCCCTACTTACCGGGATAAAATGTGAGAACACAAAACCTCACTTTATGTCTATCGCACCACACAATACAACATATGTACACACATATACATAGGCTATACGCCATCTTAGGTGATACCTAGTACAAAACATATCCTGGTGTCGTGAACACCAAAACTTAACACCACTATCCACAATAGTTAAATTCCATCGCTATCCAGCCGATATTTAGAAAATATTATCAACCCTACTCCCATAATTCTCGAAAGTAGTAACTCCTCGTATAATTCAAACCTTCACTTAGTGTACACCTCCACTCTCCCATGGAGAACACCAAAGAACTCCGCTACCCCACGAAAAGTTTACCCACATACTATGGCTACTATAGCCAACGCACCCACTAAATTTGACTCACCCGCGAACTCTAGTGAAAAATAAGTCTTATATTGTGACATCCTCCTTGTCACTCAAAAATATATCCCATACCCATAGGGTAAAAATAATTACCTCCACACTCCCGCTGCAACGGCTGATTCTCGGGTTCCGGAGCAAGTTCTTCCTGCCCGAATGCGCCCATGACTTGCTTTAGTGGATATACATCCAGGATCTCATCCTGTAGTTGATCCCTGCCTCGCTTAAGAAAATTTCTCTTCATGTGTCTCGCTTTACCCATAAATGAAACACCTTCTAATACATTCACCCTATTACTGGTCCCTTCCATGCAAACCTTGTTGGAAATCCTGGCCATCCTGCCGATATCCTCCACTTATAAATTATTTGGCATGATTTCCCTGCCGAAAATCCTGTCTCTGATCTCCCCCAGTCTGCTGCTGGGATACCCCGCTAGTACTATTCCCTCCTGCGTTATCCGACTGGCTAGTTTCCACTCCCCTCCTGCTTCCTTTCACGTGGAAGCGATATTCCCCGACAGTTTAGGAGTGCTATGTTAATGACATCAATATAAGCTACTAATACGGGATTACCAATAAAATGTTGTATGATTCTCCAAACTAACCCATCCATAAACCTTGCTTTCTTTCTCTTTTCCTCGCTTACCTCATCTGGTACAAAATTTTCCAACGAGTGAATTCTTCCTCGTAATCGGTCACTAAATAGTCTCCCCGAGTCACCTCTCTAAATTTTCTCCTCATTCCGATCTCAACCGCTAGAGGAAAATACGTGCGATCGAACCACGCCCAAAACTCTGTAATAGCTAGTGTATCCCTTTCCTCAACTGTGGTGATCGACTCCCACCACTGTAGCGCTGCTCCCACTAAACTAAAAGTGGCTTGCATTGGCTTTCGTACCTCATTGAAATCTCCCATGCGTAGGTGATGCTGCATATCTCTCTTCCTTGACACGCTAGCACTATATCTGAACCCCCTCGCAACTCTGGTGGGTGCCCACACTTAAAAAAAATCTCGTACTTGCTGCCACCCCGACAGCCCCGGGTGACCTGAACATCTGGTGCCATTAACACTTGTGGCTGATCCCGTGGAAACTACCCTACCATTTCGACTACCGTCGCTTCAACTGCCTGTGCCACCAATTCAGTTACCTGAGTTGCCAAAATCATCCCTGGCAGTAGCTGCGTAAATCTTGCTCCTGAAGGGCCTCTCTAGTCTCATCTCCCCCTGCTGCCCTAACTGATCTCTCTCTCTCTCCTAGACAGCATCTGGAATTAGAATTGAATCGTATGAGTTCACACTCAAATAAGAAATGTGGCATAAAGACGTAAATGCACATACGTATAAGAATACAACAATCTGTAACACCCCGCCCGCGCCCGGGGAGAGAGAGCGGGGCGCCACTACGATAAAACTAAACGAATCCACAATATAACAAGGTATAGAGCATCTAAATCTCATAATAGAAAAGAACCCACTAATCTCATCTTCAAATTAAATACAACAATTCTCTCGAAATAATTACAACAATCTAACTATCTCGAAAACAAATAAATACAAATCTCCAATGCTCTATACATCAAAATAATACAATCTTCTCTATTGTATTAAAAATTCTTCCCAAATAATTCACGCTAAAATCATCCCAATTGGTCCATAGCACTCAAATCCGTGCTCACCTTCCAACTAAGAAAAAGATGGGGAAGTACACAATACGACGGGAAAGATGCTCAACAATAATATGTTAGCGATGAATAAAGCGCAACAATACGAATACGAATATTCAAATCAAATGCGAATCTCAATAGTTTATCAATAAATTTTGCAACAACACATGGATCATAATCAATTCTTTTTCTCCCAAAAATATCATAAAAACTATGTTCTTCATAAAGCTTAAATATGGGTATTATAACTCAATTTATTTTGCAAATAACCACTTGCCTTATGATTTGTAGGGTCTGATTTCGTGGTTGTTGATGATGGTTGATGATTTTGATCCTTCAATCCTCCTTCCCAACAACTTTATGGTGAAATCTCCTTAGAATTTCCATTCCTTCCTTCTTTTGCCTTAGGAAATTGTCTCTCTCTCTTCTCTAATGGCTATGGTGTATTTTCTTTCTTTCTAACACTAGCCTCAACTCTTATAATCTGATATAGGGTTTCAAAATTCGTAGGTCTACTTACCCATAATTGTAAAGAGACCAAAATGCCCCCGAATGGTCCCGGTTTAGCCCAAAAATGACCCGGCACTCAACTAGTACCCCCGGGTACACTATTTTGACTAATTCGACCCTTTAGGAATCAACTGTGGACTCTAAATTATCATTTGAGTCTCTTAAATATTTTTTTTCTACTCTCATCCTTAATTTTTTTCCTACGCGCGACACTCGGTTGAGATAACTCCGGTACATCCATATAGTCACTAGGTCGTACATATTTTTCTATTGTATATGGATTATTCTATTGTATTTTGGTATTTTTAGATGCTCTATACCTTGTTATTTGTGGATTTGGTTAGTTTTATCGTAGTGGCGCTCCGCTCGCTCTCCCCGAACGGGCGGGGTGTTACACAATCCTATGACAGGGCTCTATATCAAAGATTGCTAAGCCGAAATGTGAAAACTCACACAGATCCTAAGGACACTAGATCCTGATGATTTGATACCATCTGTGACACCCCGCCTAATAAAATACCGGGTGACCGGTCCTATACCAAATTAAAACAGGAATCCCAGTTGGATCATTCTTAGCATGACTGTCGAAAAACTTTTCAAAACTTACTAACCACCTAGTATTCCAAAAGTTGGTGCCAAATTTTAACTTTTTAAATTACAAAACAGTACATGCGGAAATAAATATAAACCATTCACACAACTGAATAAAACTCAACTGAATAATTAATTACACAATTTGCCGAATGAACCATCAGCCACCAAAGTGAAATCCAATATAAACATCCAACACCTGAATAAATACATCTGAAATCTGTACTGAGAAGACTGGGCGACAAGCCCAAAATAAAACTGGAACTGATAGATGATTCCTACTCTAGGAATGAATGAATGATGCGTCTAATCCAAACTCCTACTAGCATCCACATACGTCGCACCTCCGTATCCCTGGAATAGAATATCAATCATGGCGTCCCTATGGCTGGACACCTAAAAGGTTTTGAAAATAGTTTTATAGCAAGGGTTAGGACCCAAAACATTTTGAAAATATTTAGCAAGTGAATTAACTGCAGTAATTTAAAATGTATGAATGCGCTTCATATTTAAGTTAGTGTCGCACTCCCTTGTGGACATTCTCACCCCTCCACTATTGTGCACACCTATCGGTTACCTTTATCCCCACCTAGTTGCACTACCCCGTCCAACTAGTCCTGGTATAACCTCCCCTTTCCATACTACTCTAATCCGAGTATAATTATTCTTGAATTATAAGTTATCTCACAATTAACTTAATTAATTCCTTCTTAAATAGTAGCATATAACCGTGTCATAAGTTATATAAAGTAAATACATCACACACTGTATTATTACCCGCATATAATATTGAATACTATTATATACGTACATTTACTAAAACATCCACACATATGTCATACGTATATCCATCCCTCCGAGTATACCCTCGCCGAATGATTCCCTCTAAAGTGCTATCTCACTAGGTGTGTTCACAAAATCTAGTTCCCCAAGTTGGAATCGCTCACCAACTTGGCCCAAACTATACACGTAGTGTAGGCGGTCATATTCCTTCCCTGAAAGTGAGATAAATCCCTCACCCATATACCGGACGCTATAATCTGGGGATATACTCGCCCTACTCCTTAAGCTAGGGGATTCACCCACATCGTGCAACCTCCCTTGATAGCACTAGAGTATAAAAATTGAATAAATATCTAGTCACTCATAATTAATATCACACATAATATATACACGTATATATATACTATCACTACACCGTATATATATATTATAAATCCTGGCTTTACCGTGTACTCAAAATCCCGTACACTAACCTGTAATTTCCTAAGTGTGTGGCCCGACTCAACATAATTAATTTTCTCACTTAATAATTTATCATCTTCCCGAGTCTATGGTCCGACTCTAATATAATTAATTCACACCTCAATTTATATAATACTTTCCCCGAGTCTATGGTCCGACTCAAATTAAATTAATTAACACACTTATTAATTTAATACCTCCCCGAGTCTACAATCCGACTCTAATTAAATTAATTATTACACCCATTAATTTAATACATATCCGAGAATACAATCTGACTATAATTAAATTAATTATCACACCTATTAATTTAATACCTATCCGAGTCTACAATTCGACTTTAATTAAATTAATTAACACACTTATTAATTTAATACTGATCCGAGTACGTGGTATGACTCTCATTTAATTAATTTGCACATTAATTAATTAATACCCATCCCGAGTCTACAATCCGACTCTAAATTAATTAATCACAACATCAATTAATTTAATACTTTTTCCAAATCTACCTTCCGACTCTACCTTCATTAATTAACACATCCATTAATTTAATAACTTGGTGTCACTCAACCATTATTCCCGGACTTGCTCACTTGGCCCATAACTTAATATTTCCCAAGTCTATGTTCCTATAACAAGGAAACACACAATAGGCATTCACAACCCAAGTAATCCTATAAAATAGTAGGTATTTACACAACCCAATTATTCGTACTTGTACGTAATATATTTCTCTCTAATATTCATCGTACTTGTTTGCTTTACGAATATATTTCACTTTCGTATTAATTCAAGTATTCACACAACTCTAAGGGTCCTAGTTACCCCTTGTTATATCAAATCAGTAGTTACCCTTGTTAACCCACTGACCTAACCAATTTAAGCTCGCCCACGCTTTTTCGTAGTTATATTCTTATCATCTCGAATTAGAGTACGTCACAATCAAGCCTATGAATCTTCACTTTTACTCTCTCACAAAATTAAAGTCAAACACTCAATCATAGACCTACTTCCATGTCATTATTCCATCAATATATTTCATCAAGGTCCCAAACACTTCCCCGATAAAATTTTAGACATTTGAGGCTTAAAAACAAAAATCTCAAATTTTCTGGCAGATTAAACACCCTCTAGTAAAATTTTGATTTATCCCTCTACAGAACTCCGATTGACCCGATTCTAAGTTCATTGGATAGCTAAAAGAAATACCTTTCCATTAATGTATGGTTCACACTCTAATTCGAAGTAAAATTCAAATCGCACACGTTTAAAGTCACGTCAAAAATCTGGCAGATTACTATGTTGACAGATCAAATACCCTGTAGTAAAATGTCGATTACTCGCTCTACACAACTCCGATTGACCTGATTCCAAGTTCATTGGATAGATAAGAGAAATAAATTTCCAGGAATGTATCGTTCACACTCTAATTCTAAGTTCAACTCAAATGGCATACGTTTAAATTTGTGTCAAGAATTCTGGCAGATTGACATCTTGTGTTCATCAATTAAACCCTAAGTCATTCAAGATTCATGTTCTTCATCCAAGAACTCATAAAGATTCCATGTTAATCATCAAATATATTCAATTTTCATTTTATCTTTACTTAGGGATATATAATACACCTATTTCTTACTTTGAATCTCAGCCAAGTATTCCATTAACAAAACTCCATTTTCACCCATTTATACCCAAAAACGAATTTTGATTTACACAACACTATGATATGAATTGATTATCATCAAGTTAGAAATCACAACAGTTAACCACTTGCCTGTAATTATTCGTAGGGTCTGATCCGTTGGTATAGTCCCTTAATTCGGCTTCAATAGTCCCCAATTGGCTCTTGATTTGATTTCCCCCAATTTCCCTCTCAAGCCCTAGGCTTAGAATATGTGTTTACTGACGTTTAACACTTCTCCCTTTAGGTTAAAAACTTAAATCCCTTTTTTGGCCATCTGGGCCTAATTAAAATGGCCCAACTCACCCCATGTTGGCCCGGCTATGCCCAAAAATACCCCGAGACCCAATGACTACCCCCGGGTACTCTTTTCTGACTATCTCGACCCATCTGGACGCAATCGCACACTCAAAATTGCCATCCGAAATACTTTTCAACATTTCCAAATTTCGACCTCAAAATGCGACACACATTAATTCGGACAATTAAACTTAAAGTCGCCAATTATAAATAATTCAGCTCACTCAAATAAATTCTCCAACTCATGAATTTAAGTTTCTCCAAATTAAATATTTTTATAAGTCCCAAAAATAATTAAATATTAAATCCTCAAAATTACGGGGTGTTACAGTTATATTATTTATTTTGGAGGGTCATTGGACTGTTACGAGGATAATTGACAGGATAATGGACGGTTGTCCATACCGTACAGTGGGAAGTGCGACGATAATTTTGATATGGGGTACTGGGTTGTGTGGTTCCGGTGGTGAGATACTAGGTTGTGATTATATTATTGGGATTTTAAATTGAGTATTCAAGTTGCATATACTCTTGTATATGATGCATGCCCGCGCGCACACACACACATGAGTAAGAGTAGTTACACTTGGAGCGTTTATATGAGCTACTGAGTTTTTCTCTCCCCCACATAGTTTGTTATATTTCAGGTTTGATGTGAGAAGATATTTATGGCATCGTTGGGATTGGGATCGTCATTAGAAGCTCTAAATATTTATTTTCAAAATTTAAATGTACCACTTTGTTTATTGTAAATTATTTTGTAAAAGGACATTTGAGATTTAATAAAATTGAGACATTCTATTAAGTTGATCTATGTCTTTATGCTTTCACATATTTATGATCAATCTAAATGGTATTTGTTTATAAAATAATTATTTAATTTATCTGTAGTTTTAGTAGTGCATCTCTAGGGGTTACAAAGTGGTATCAGTGCATAGGTCATTCATATTCTCGGGCTTGGGGTTATTGGTTCATTATGTTGTCGCTAAGATAGATTTTATTTTCGTCGTCTCTTAATTGGATGATCTCAAAATTTCGGTTTGAATTTAATGGAAGAAAATTTTGGGTGAATTTCGAGGACAAAATTCCTTTTGTAGGAGAAATAATGTTATACCCTGTTATTTTGAGGGCTTATTTATGAATATTATAAAAGATTTCAAAAATATATATTTCAGAATAATTTATATTGGTCTGAAATCAAATCAAACATTTAAATTTAATTTTAAATGGTTTTTGGACATTTTATAATGGTTTCAATATGTAAAGTAGAAAATTTTAAATTAAAGGGCAATATGGTAATATGCGTTAGCTTAGGATCCAAGATAGTGTTTGAGAGAGGGGATATATAAGGAATATTATGGCTAATTATAAGGAAAGAAAGATGAAAAAGAGAGGCCAAAAACGAAATCCAATGATGCAAAAACGAGAGGAATGAGAAGGATCAATTTGGAGTGTTTTAGATGTTCTTTTTTAGTACGTTCAAATGAGATTTGAGAACAACGCAAAACACTTACCTGAACCAATGTTTCGTGTAGAACCCAAATCTGAAGTCGGATCAGCGATTTAGATAATGTTTGGACCTGATTTTTCTGGGTTTCTAAAGAAGGCCTATAATTGTGGATTTTAACGCTCTGAAGGTAGTTGCGTCTTCCCGTTGTTAATTTAGCGTGATACACCTATACAACCTTGATTGTCTAATTATATTCATTATATGCATTGCATTTATATGTATTATATGCCCGTATACTATATTTGTTATTACACCCATTTTATATGTTTTATTTTCATGACGTGTACTTTGTGGCAACGAAACTAGTTGATTTTACGAGCATGATGGGTTATAGAAATTAGGTAGAAAATATGTACACCTGATTTATGGGAATTGAATCTGAAATTTATTTAAATTGAGAGAATGACATTTTGTTTGTTTTATGTAAAAATTTCTCTCCCACGTGGGCCAATGAACAATATACACATATCCTCATGCGTGGCCACTCAACTATCTTGATCGGCATCAGAGGTACCTAGTCGGTTGGAACGCCAACCAACACCCAGAATGTGAACCATCAGGAATGGAAAATGTTACTTGGATGCAATGGAGACCAATACTGAATATCAATAGTCTTATTTATTATATAAAAACGTAAATTCCTGGAGATATAAAGGCTTTCCGTCTCTAGGGTTCGGGAATAATATAAATGTATAACCTCCCTTAGCTTAGGGGGACAATTTTTTAATCATTCACAAGCACACCCAACTAAGCTAGTGTAACCACCCAAAATAATAACAACAGTGGACATAGGCTTTTTACAGCTGAATGACTTTAAAAACCCTTTTCTCGTGTGTGTTTGTTGAGGCTGCTTCTATTATTTTATCCGTGATTATAAAATTGGACCACTTCATTTTTAGACATCAATAGATTGAAACCATCTATGGGAACGATTGCTTGTCATCTTTCTCTACTCCTTACATTTTTTTGTTCATTCTATCTTGAAGAATGACCAATCTTTCGGAGAGCACCCTGACAACTATAGGTAATAACATAGAAGTATATGTTCCCCCTAGTGATATAGATCTCCAGAGAATTATGCTCATCTTTATCTAGAGGATAAGAAGCCATGCAAGAGTCAGTTAGATAATTGTGTCGTACAATAGAAGACAAACCTTCCAATTCCATGAAGGATATGCCACCCCCACTAGCCAGGAATGAAAGGAGTTTTTATTTCTGGTCTTCTTATGACAGATCATACCATTCTGGAGCAATATTGTCAATTCGATCAACTGATTATTATGATGTAAGATCTTTCTCCAATAAGAGACCAAGTATGTTAGAACGACTGAGTATGGAATCCGCTTTTGATCGTTTGGGTCCCCTAGCAACTAGAGGTCATCGCAGGGAGCAAGAAAGTCTGTGCGAGCACATAGATGGATCAATAAGATCCAGAGCTAGCATGAGAGGCTCTATGTGTACCGAGTAGACTTCTCAGGAAGAGAGAAAAAAAAACATTTCAGCTAAGTCTAAACTAAAGTAACATTCCTAAAAAGGGTCCATGCAGTGATTGGAAGATCGGCTAGGGGTAATGGTAAAAATAAAAAATCCTTTGTAGATGAGTTTTGTCAAAATCTCTCCTTTTATGCAGGATATTATGGGCAACGCTACACCCTTTAAATTCAAACCACCAATTGTCACTCCTACATATGATGAGAAAACTAATCCAACCCTTCATATTGAGTAGTATCAAACTGCTGCCAACATCTATTTTGTCCCCGATGAGATGAGGTGCATCGCTTTCTCCAGTTCTATCACAAGTCCAACCTAAATATGGTACAACAATATTTCCAAAGGTAAAATTTCTAGTTTCCATAAACTGGACAAATTATTTATTGATAACGTCTGCTTCGGAGCTAAGCCGATCAAAAGTGTTACTCATATCTTGACCGTGCGCCAAAAACTTGGAGAAAGTACCCGGGAGTATATCACATGTTTTAAAAAAGACAGCTATTGCAGCATTGATAAGTGGATTTATCACGAAGGATATCTATTATGCTCTAGCAAAAATTCACCCAAAACTATGACATAATTGATGGCTAAGGATCGAAATATTATACACGTTGAGGAAGCTATGGAAGCAAAAGAAGTTTCAGAGATAAAAACTGAAAGTTAGAAGAATAATTTGTTTAGGTTAGATCAAAAGGACAAAAAGAGTGATAAAATCAAGAAGTATGACGAGTATACTCCACTCACTATAGGTGTCCATCACATACTGGAGAAAATCAGGGTCAATTGGCATGGAAAATTAAAGTCACCTCCTAATAGGAGGGATAAGTTGAAGTATTGCTATTTTCACAGATATCATGGACACACTAATGATAGTTGCAACGCCCTAAAAAATTAAGTGGAGACTCTTATTCAGTGAGGAAAGTTAACTAAATTTGTTGTTCAAAATGGTAACTGAGATACTAGAAGAGGATTGTAACACCCCGCTCAATTAAAAACCGGGTGATCAGTCCTATACCCAATCAAAATAGAATTTACAGTTGGTTCATTCTTAACATCACTATCGAAAAACATTTCTGATTACTTAATCACCTCATATCTAATTAAGGAGGTGTTAAACTATTCAAATTTTAATATAAATAAATTTTCACTTTTAAAACATAAACCATTTAATATAATCCATTCACACAATGAATAACAACTTAGTAATATCAAAACTGAATTAAATGAAATTGGAATAAAAATCTCTAGTTTAAATATCTCAATACAATAATTCCATCAAAAGTTAAATGTAACAAAATCGACATAAGATCTTAATCAGTCTAAGATAGAAAAGAAATAACTAAAATCCTCTTGGGCGACATCCCCTAAATGAAAGATCTACTACAGAGCATGAATCAATGAATATGACATCGTCTAAACAAAGTCCAAAACTCCATAGCATCCATAGCTCGTCAAAAGTCTTAATTCTCTATGGTTGGCATCCCTGTGGCGGGACACCTGATATAGGAGATACAACAGAAAAGAGAATATGCAAGAAAACGGGTCAGAGCCCAATGTAAAATAGTTTAGAAAATAGTAAATAAATTCTATATTCAGTAATTATTATAAACATGCTAGATTTATCGGACTCTCTCTTGAGATCCTCACATCTCATCTAGAGTGCACACCTAACGTACCTTAAAACAATACTAGTTACTATTCCCATGCTAACTAGTTCATATATGTGCCAACTAACCATAACCCATATCTTTCCCACGTATTTCTCTTGCAATACACGTAATACATATATATCCAATTTATCTTTAACATGGATAAGCCCTTTTTTTCAATTCAATATAATTAAGTATTTACTTACTTAATTCATTCCAGATTTCATTATCTTTCATGTCTACTTAATTTATCCAATAAACACTACCACAAGTATATATACACATTCACTCTATTATATATATACAATACTGCACCCTGAGGCTCAGCTGCGGTACATGCGTACTCTGTTATCATGTCCCGGTACATCTCGTCACTGTAAAAAGGACCATAGGTTTGGTATGTCCCACGAACCATAATTAACAAATCACAAACAGTGGAGGCGAACATAGTCCTAAGCCTTTGAGCTACGCACATACCTACGTACCCAAAAGACCGTTCAATACCATTGTTCTCACTAATGGCAATCCAACCTAAGTCCTATATTCTGAGGCAACAAGTTAAAGATCCCTCTTAAGGCTCATCAGGATACGACTATCCTCTACCCGTAAAGCTCCCTTCGATAGCAAGTAGGCTAGGTATGTCATACACATAAATTAATAATCAATAGGTATACATATCAACCTATATAGGAATACATACACACTCGACCTTTATCTCAAATTAGGAATTCATCATATCCCAAGTACCCGTTGTATTTCTCGAATACCACCAATACTTGTTAATCACGATTATCATCGTATATTTATTAGGTAGTTATCACTCACATAATCCTAAGTACCCATATATATATATATATATATATATATATATATATATTCTCTTGTGCGGACTAGTCTGTGTTTTAAAAGTGCGGACCGGACATGTGTCACTTGGCGGTGAGCCTAGAAATTATCGATTAAGTTATAGGCACATCTCTCTCTTTTCTGGGCTCACCGCCAGCTAACACATGTTCGTTCCGCACTTTTAAAATGCAGGCTGGTCCGCACAAGAGAAATACTGTATATATATATATATATATATATATATATATATATATATTAACCCATACTTGAACATGACGATTATTCATCTCTTAATCGTATTATTATTATGTAGATATCTCTCACATAATTTTATTCCTCAATTTCATCTAATTTCCCAACATTAACCCAAGTCCCTCATTCCTTGTTAATGTACCAAAATTATTTAGAACCTATCGTGGTCTAAAATACAATTCTCCAAATTATTTAGGGCTGAAACATAATTTCTAGAATCTCGTCAGAAACCCAGAATTCTTATTCAAACGAGATGGCATCTCGTTCGAACGATAGTATGTCCCGTTCGAATGAGATTAACGTCATTCCAGTTCGTCTTCAATCTCAGTTTCTACATTTTTCTTCATGTTCTAACACCCAAAATCTTCCTGGATTATATTCTACCCAAAACCCATATATTCTAACATCGTTCCAACATGTTCAAGGGTGATTTTCACATAAGAGCAACATCAAATTCATATGTTCATAAGGGTATTATCATCAAACCCATTAAATCCTTAAAATCTCAATTCATCTAAATTCCCCATTTTTTTTACTACTTAAAAATCTAGAATTTAGAACTATCATTTCATATCTAAATCATCAAATTTCATATTCAACATGAGTAGGATTCATCTACATGCAATACTTATCATCAATTTCATATCTTCAATAAACATATATATATACACATGTAAATCTATCCATGTTCATGTTCATAGTCTCTACATGTATAAATCTCCAATTATATGAATTTTCCTATCCATTAAACTTGATTTATCAATCATTTTGATTCAAATTCATAAGTTCATCAATCCAAAAGAAAATCCTATTTTAACATGGATAATATAAGCACAAAAATAGAGCAATAATTACACTTGCCTTATGTGTAGGTTTGAACCTTTGGAGAAGACAAGTGTTTGGAACCTCCTCTTACTTTTTTCGGCGGCAATTTGGTGGTGGTACAAGGTGTAAAGATGTTGGTTGTCCCCTTAATTTTCCCTAGGTGACTCTTTCTTTCCAAGCAACTTTTCCTCTCCTCTAGATAACCTTTCACTTTCTCTCTAAGTCTTTTCACCATCTCTCAAAAGACCTCACTTTGTGTTTTGATGAAATGAACAATACGTACAATCTAAACTCACATATATAGTAAGTCTCCAAGGTTTGCTAAAAGACAAAAAATGTAGGTACTATTCATCTCCCAAGAAAAATGACTAAAATGCCCCTTCGGGGTGTCCTTTCATCTTCCAATTGACCCTAGATCTAAATCAAATCCCCGAGTAAACTTTTCTACCTATTTTTACGCTTCCGGACTCAACGGCTCACTCGCAATGATCATCCAAATGACTTAAAAATAAATTTCTTTTTACTTCCCAACTTTAGTCTCGACATGACTCCTAAGCGCGTCCCGACTTAATTTCCATTGTTGCCATATTTCTAGCTTTCGAAAATAGTTATTAAATTCACATATTACTTTATATCGCGAAGTAATATGAAAAATCATATATTACTTTAATCTCTAGTAATATTCAATACGGAATCATCCCAATTAATTTCATAATTAATTCCAATTAATCTCCATTGATTTAGCCCATTAACTTCTAATTTATCTCATATTAAAAGTCATTAAAATTACGGGGTATTACAAGGATCTAAGTCACATGGACGAGGAAAGGATGACGTAAAAAGGGCACATGATAATAATTATGATGACGATCCTGACTTGTCGAAGAAACCTAATGAACCAGAAGTAGAAGTAGGGATGATTTCCTTTAGATATTACTTCATGCAGGAGGATATGCTAGTAGAGGATATGGACTTGTTGAGATAAAAACCTATCTAAGTGAAGCCAAATCGTGTCTTACTATCACGCAGTTTGACAGCTCTGAGAGCAATAATGTTCAGCTTAGGAAAGTCAATAAGGATAGATTGGTGATTGGCTTCTCCAAAAATGATTTAAAAGGAGTGTTATGTTCGCATGATGATCCATTAGTTATCACTTAGAGGGTTCACCATGATAGAGTGGAAAAAATTCTGGTAGACAATGGGAGTTCTACAGATATAATGTTATATAATTATTTCAGTAGCCTAGGACTGCGTGACAATAAATTAGAACCTTACCACAGGCCTCTCGTAGGGTTTTGGGGAGAAATGGTGTATACCTTAGGAACCATCAAACTAGATGTGTTGGTCATCACTTGGCCAACGAGCATAAAGGAAAGAATTCACTTATTTACTAGACAAAAATGTCCCTATAGCTTACAACTTAATCTCAGAAGAGTGGGAATGTAGCAATTAGAGGCAGTGCCATCCATTGTGCATCAGTGCATGAAGTTTCCTACTAATTATGGGGTCGGTGTAATTAATGGTAATCATATGGAGGCTAGGGAATTCTGCTATTCCTTAGCCGACCAACAGGAAGTACAGAGGAGCACTACTACCACTTTCCATATTAATACCTTGGATCCTCGAAAGGATGAAGAATTGGTGAAGGGACATGTTATGTTATGCTTGATGATGAGAAACTAGAAAGGACCACTCAAATTGGTTCAAGACTAACACCATCTCTCAAACAGGAATTAATTACATTCCTTAAAAATACGAAGAATGTGTTTGCCTGGATCCATGAGGATATGCCAGGGATTGACCCCAACTTCATCTGCCACGAGCTCAACATTTACAAGGACTCCAAGCCGATCAAGCAAAAGCACAGAGTTTTTAGCCCCGAGAAGAATATGGCGATCCAAAAGGAAGTAGAAAAGCTATAAAAATCACAGTTTATACAGGATGTCAAGTACCCGACTTGGTAGGGCAATGTGGTAATGGTCAAGAATAACAACAGCAAATGGCGCATGTGTGTATATTTCACTGACCTCAATAAATCATGCCCAAAGGATAATTTCCATTTACCAAGGATTGATCAATTGGTAAATTCAACTACAGGTCATGGGCTACTTAGTTTCATAAACACTTATTCTGGTTACAACCAGATTAAAATGACGTTAGAAGATAAGAAGAGCACATCCTTCATCACCAGCCGAGGAACATACTGCTAAAATGTTATGCCCTTTGGGATAAAAAATATTGGAGAAACATATCAAAGGTCGGTAAATAAAGAATTTGAAGACCAGATTGGCAAGAATATGGAGGTATATGTAGATGATATGCTCACTAAGAGAAAATTTACTGAGGACCAAATTATTGATTTGGCCCAATCATTTTACTAACTGAAGAAACACCAAATGTAGCTCAATCCGACTAAGTGTATATTCGAAGTATAAGAAGGAATGCTCTTGGGGTGGGTATATGTGAATCAAAGGGGAATTGAATCCAATCCTAAAAAATAAAGGCTTTATTAGAGATGACGTCCCCGACCAACAAGAAGGATGTACAAAAATTGACTGAAAGAGTGGCAGCTCGAATCATTTTATTTCCCAAGCAACAGATAAATGTCTAATAGTCTTTAAAGTGGTTAAAAAGAATTTTAAATAGAATGATGAATGCGAGAAAGATTTTTTGGATTTGAAAAAGTACTTGGGATCTCCCCCACTACTCTCCCGATCAGTTTTGGGCGAGAAATTATACTTATATTTAGCTGTTTCAGAGTCCGCTGTTAGCTCAGCCTTGATCTGACTAGAAGAATTTGACACCCCGCCTATTTAAATACTAGGTTATCCATCCTTTATAAAAATAAAATAGATCTCATTTGGTTCATTCTTAGCATCACTGTCGAAAAAGTTTTAAAGTTTACTAACCACCTAGTGTTCAAAATACTGGTGCCAAATTTTATCCTTCATTAAACAACAACATGCGAAAATAAATGTAATAACCAAACCATACATAAAGTAATAATCTAAATCCATCACAAGATAATTAGTTGAAATAAATAATAATGAATAAACCATCGGTTCCCATGTCTAATAAAAATCCAATAGAAATAATAAACCTGAATACACAGTCTAAATTGATGTAAAAGTAATAGTTGAAGGGGCAACACGCCTAAATGAATAACTGAAACTGAATCCTACTCTAAGAAGAAAGTAACTGAAGAGTCTAATCCAAATCCTGTAAGCCTCCACAAGTGCTGCAGCTACACATCCCTGGAATGAATCATCAAACTTAGCGTCCTTGTGGCTGGACACCTAAAATATTTTGGAAAAATAGTCAATAGATTTGACATGGGTCAAAGGCCAAGAAAACCTTTTAAAAATATTTATCAAGCATTTAAATCACAGTTCAAAAGAAGTTATTGATTACACATGTTAGTTTGCGCATACTTCCTTGAGTTCCTCACCTCTCATATAATGTGCACACCTAACGTTCCCTACTTATCCCACCTAGTTATGCTACCCGGCCTAACTAGACCTCATAAGTATCTAAGTAACTGTTATTAGGTTTAGTCCACCCGTACCGCCCATACAGCACGCTATAGTATACCCTTAATTATTATTAAGTCCTTTGTTGAGTTTCTCTTGAACTCCAATTGTACCGTCCATACAACACGCTATCCACTAACTAATAATCAATATTTCACGTATGTTATTATTAAGACATTTAGTTAACATTTTGCATATGTTATCACTAAATTATTTCATTAAGTTTCTCTACTTATTTTATACTTTAGATATGCTCTCCCTCTTTCTATTATTACACATAAATAGAATGAACATCACTTTAGATATACGCTATCTTTCTCCCCTACTATTACACATAATTAGGAGAAATTACACAAGTACATATATATGTCACACTATACACACACACACATTTATACATGTAAATATAGCATCTCCCGGACTGGCCACCCTGATGCCCCCTTGCGTACTTTGTTATTAAGTCCAAGTACCTCTCATACTAAATCAGAGACTACCGGTTCGGAATGTCTGCTCGAATCATATGTCAAACAACATACAATCGAGGGAAACATAGTTCCAAACCTATGGGTCACACACATACCTAACGTACCCAATTAACTGTCATTATTTTCGTACACCTAGATAGTCATCGTACCTAGGTTCTAGATTTTGGGACACAAATCCAGACCTCACTGGAATCGTCAAGGTGGGATTTCCCTCTGCGTGGAACCTCCCATGATAGCAGGCATCGAAAGCATGTTCACACACAAAAGAAGCACATAATAGGCATACACACAACCTATCCCTATATCACATATAGGCATACACACCACCTATAAATATAATCCTTATAGGTATACACCTAACCTATAATATAGTCCGTATATGTATACACATAACCTATAAACATAATCCATACGTAATATATATCTCTCGAATACTCAACGTACTATCGATTCGCAATTATAATGTCTTATCGCATTTTCCCGAGTATTATTCTCTTCCCGAAGGCCCCTCGTTACCCCTTAAGTTATTTTAGTAGTTAATTAACTCATACACTAATGATCTACATCATAAGTTCACTCATACTCTTTGTGATCCGTTATCATTCCCTCAAATTCATTGTTTTACAATTCATGTCCAATAGGTATTTGCCTTAATTATCTCATTATGGCTAAGCCTCAACCCAACATTAGGCATACTGTAATTCAATACATTCCTAATTATTTCACAAATTCAGGGTTGAAATAAGGAAAATTGGGCAATTATGGGTAACCGAATCGAGTCATATATTTTCAAGGCAAATAAAACTCCATGTAGTAAAATTTTGATTTCTGCCTCTAAATAACTACAAATGACCTCATTCAAAGATCATTGGAAATCTAAGACATAGAAATTTCTAGAAATCTATGGCTCGTACTCTAATTTTAAGCATGATTAAAATGGCATACGTTTAAAGTAACATAAAAATTTTTGGCAGATTACTATGCTGACATATCAGACACCCTATAATAAAATGTCGACTCCAAAAGACCTTATTCAAAGCTCATTTGGAATCTAAGACATAGACCTTTAAAGAAATCTATGGTTTGCACTCTCATTCTAAGTACAATTGAAATGGCATACGTTTAAATTCACGTCAAGAATATGTTCATCAATTAAACTCTAAGTCATTCAAGATTCATGTTATTCAACCAAGAACCCATAAAGATTCCATCTTAATCATCACATATATTCTAATTTCATTTTATCTTCACATAGGGACTCATTCTACATGCAATCCTACACCGAATCATGAATTTTATTCATCTAAAACCATAGAACATAATTAAAATTATGAAAATAAAAACCCTACACTACATGGGTATTATAACTTCTTCAAAAACATGGAAGATAAACACTTGCCTTGTATTTTCTGGTCTGAATTGGTTTAGGATGATGAAGTTGCTCTCTCCTTGTTTCGATTTCGATTCCGGCTTGTCGGTGATGAGAATTTATGTGGAAAGACTAGGTTTTTTTTCTCTTCTTCCTCTCCTATGGCCTCTCCCCTATCAAACGTATGTTAACCCTAGACTATAACTCAATGGGAAAAATATAACCTTTTAATTTTTGTAGTTCTTCCTACATTAATCTCCCAAATGACGGAAATGCCCTTTAACGGTGTCGGGTTAGTCTAAAATTGCCCTTGGACCCAGGTATACTATTCTGAAAACAACCATGACCTCTAGATCATCATCTGAGTCACTCTATAATATCCTGTCTTGACCTCAAATTCATCCACACGCAACTCTCAGTTGAGGTGTAATCTAATTACGTCAATATCACTCGCTACGACGTCTATTAATTTCCAAATTTTATTTACTAAAACCTAAGTAAATTTATCTCATAATATTAATCTTATTTTCTCCCAATTAATATTTAATAGTCACATAATTAATCTATTAACAATAATTATTATCTCCCCAAAATATTTAATTCCATAAAATCATGGTACACGTGTAATTTAAACTTTATCGAATTAATTAATTTCAAATTGCTTAGAAATACGAGGTGTTCAAGAAAGGAGTTCAAAAGTCTGTGTACTACACTAGCAAAGCATTCCAAGGAGTAGAAATCAGATATCCACGCTTTGAGAAGTTTGCATTGGTACTCATTGAAGCTTCTAGAAGAATAAGGCCCTACTTTTAAGCCCATATTATTGTGGTATACACTGACTTACTTCTGCGATATGCTTTGCACAAACTTAAAAAGTCAGGATGACTAATGTCATGGGAATATGAGATTTTTATGAGCCAAGAGCCTCCTTAAAAAGGAAAGTAGTGGCAGAATTCACTTATGCAGAAGTACCAAGCAGCCAAAGTTTTCCTGCCAAGCAAACTTCTCCGAAAGATAGCTCATCTCAAAAGCAAACTGAGGTGGTCACCGACCAACCAGAATCATCGACTACTTAAAAGAGAGCTCGACGACTAACTGAACAAAGCAAGAAGGTGTTCAAATAAGGAAAGCTAGCAGAAGAAGACTTTACCAATGACATCCCAGTTTGGAAGCTCTTCATAAATGGATCCTTATGTGCCACTAGTAGTGGGGCTGGACTCATTATCAACACCCCAAATGATTTAAATCTAGAATATGGGTTGAGATTTCAATTTTAAGACTAAAATATTAAATCTGAGTACGAAGCATTAATTACAAGATTGGAACTAGCCTCATCGCTAGGTGCCGAGCATGTGATAGCACAGAGTCATTCCCAACTTATTATCCACCAGGTGCTTCAGATATATGGAGTTAAAGGAGAAACAATGGTAAGGTATCTGAATAAGGCTATGTAGGTCATCTCTTCATTTCCTACAGTCAAGATGGTTCAAATTCCAAGAGCAGACAATGCCCGAGCAGATGCCCTTGCTCGGCTAGCCTTAGGACTTCAATGAAGCTTAAACAAACCATTTCAGTAGAGATTCTAACCAGTAGAATAATTTATGTGGAAGTTATTAGTATAATTTTTCTAGAATTGGGACCTTCATGGATAGATCCAATTAAGGATTACATCAAAAAATGTCTATTACCATTCGATAAAAAAGAGGCAAGGAAGATGAGATACAAAGCAGCCAACTCTGTCTTAGAGAAAGGTGTTATGTACAAAAGAGGCTACACAATCTATTTACTTCGTTGTGTCCATTCAATCTATGTAGATTATCTAATCAAAGAAGTCCATGAAGGCTCATGTGGTGCTCATTAAGTCGAAAAATCATTGGTACAAAGGGTATCTATACAAGGCTACTATTGATCGACGATAAAAATAGATTGTGTTTCCTTCGCTAAGAGGTATGGCAAGTGCCAAAGGTTTGGATAACATTTATAAAAGACCACGGGCTTCCCTAACTCTTATTACTTACCCTAGCCTTTTACTATTTTAGGGATAGACCCGATCAGTCCATTGTTGACCACCAAAGGGAGGTTCAAGTATTTAGTTGTTGCAGTGGATTACTTCACCAAATGGGTGGAGGTCGATCCCTTATTTGATATTCCCTATCAGATATTCTTTCAGTTTATATGGAAGCAAATCATATATTGCTATGGAATGACTTATGATTTCATTACTGATCATGGTACCCAGTTTGACAATGAGGAGTTTGGGGAATACTGCATCTGATCCAAAATTCAGAAACTTCATTCAGCACCTGGGTATCCACAATGCAATGGTCAAACATAGATTACTAATAAAACTTTTCTCGATGGATTAAATAAAAAGTTGGATGATGCAAAAAGAAACCAGATCAATGAGTTGTATAGAGTTCTTTGGGCTTATAGGACTACATTGAGAACGACAATAGGAGAGACTCCATACATGTTAGCTTTTGATAGCGAGGTAGTAGTACCAACTAAAACAATTCTGCTAACTCATAAAGTACTAAATTTTGATTCCCCTAAGATTGCTTTCATAAGGTGACTAGATCTCGACATGATTGAAAAAGTCAAAGAGGATACTGTAATTTCGATGACTACTTATCAACAAAGGACTACTAGGTTATCAACCAGAAGATTAATCCTACCAGCTTAAAACAAGGAGATCTTGTACTTAAGAAAGTGATTTAGAAGAATAACAAGTTAGATCCCAACTGGCATGGTTCTCATAGTGTCCTTTGGGCTTACAGGACTACGCCGAGAACAAAAATAGGAAAGACTCCATACCTGCTAGCTTTCAGCACTGAGGCAGTGGTACCAATTAAAATAGATCTTCTGACTCACAGGGTACTAAACTTTGATTACCCTTAGAGTGATATCATGAGGCGGCTAGATCTCGACATGATTGTAAAAGTCAGGGAGGATGCTTCAATTCAGATAACTGCTTATCAATAAAGGAGTGGTAGGTTCCACAATCGAAGATTTAATCCAACCAGCTTGAAATAAGGAGATCTTGTCCTTAAGAAAGCAATTTAGAAGAACAACAAGTTGGATCCCAACTGGCATAGTCCATACCATATCTCGCCAGTTATCTGACCAGGAACTTATCGCCTAGAAACATTAGAAGGTGGAGAATTCAAAAATCCCTGAAACGCCAACCATCTCCGCAAATATTATCAGTAATTTCTTTTTTGATGTAATCAATTATTAAATTTAATGAAGTTGAGCGTTTCTATCAATTATACATTTTTTTTATATTTTGTTTTTTAAAGTATGGTGTGATACCTCCTTACTAAAAGTATATAATTTTAGTTCAAACTTTTCGAACTTCAAAAAAGTTGTTTTGTTCAAATTTTTAATTTTAGTTCAAACTTTTCCACCTATAAAAACGTTTAATGTGGAATATTTCTAGTTCTAATTCAAACTTTTCCGACTTTAGAAAAGTTCAAAACATTTATTCTTTAACTTCCTGTATGATTTCTTCTTTAACAAATCAAGAACAAGAAGTTAGTAAAACTTCATGTAAGACTCAAAGTCAAACACAAGAAGTTTTACCAGACTAAGTGAAAATAGAGGGATAACTATACATTCCTAATACACTTGGTCGCCACTGATAACTAATGCTACAACTTAGTTTAACGAAACTATTTACAGTTTTATATAAGAGCATTAGTCGAATTTAAGGCATTACAAATAGATTCAGGCATAAATCAAACCTTTAACATTTAAGCCGATTACTTAATCGACAAGATGATTAACTAATCATAAGGCAAGTTACCTAGTCAGCGAGCTGATTAAAATTCTTCACAAAGCTTAAATAAAAACATAAATATGTCATAAGTGTACTTAATGAAAAATAAGTCAATTTTATTCCAAACACTTGGCATTACAATCCCAAAAGAAAGAAAGTACAAAGTCTATCCTACTGGATGCTTTCCTTCGGCTTTTCTCATCCCACCAGGAGGCTCATTAAGGGTGCTCGGCAAAGTCGTGGATCTAAAATCCCTTAGTTTAGAGCGTCTGCTGCTGTTTGGTCGATCTAGTAAATATTGGAGGCAAACATACTCATATTCTCCTTTAAGGCCATAGTCCATAATATTCTTTATGATTAAGATTTAAGGAATGGCATTAGGAGGAATCCAACTAACCTCAATTGAGAAAGGAGGATTAAGATATTCTAATATTCCTGGGTCATGCTAATGCAATAGTTCATCGCCCCTTAGGAATCTTTAGCAGACCAAGCAGGTTCAACTAACCCTACTTATATCCTTCATTCCTGGCCTGTTCCATGTGCTTATGCAAGTAAGTTAAGGATTCATTATATCCATTCATCCAAATAACTTTGGGTTACTTATGGAAGTGTTAGCTAATTTCTTTCGACCGTCAAGATCTAACTCTTCCAATAACCTGGCATTCTTAGTCTCTAAAGTTAACACCCACTCATTTGGACTAGTGTTAGACGATTTCTTCAGATTGTCAACCTCATTCCTCAGAGCATTAATTTCTTTCGCCAAAAGGGCAACAATTTATTGGGCACTATCAATTTCTTGGTTTAAGGCTAGTTCCCTCTTATTTATGGCAGAAGTAATATCTTGTACCTTTTTACCAAAACTCCATCCTTCACTCAACATCTTATATTTAGCTTCATAGTTAGAATGAAACAAGATTAGAGAAAGCTTATGGTCATCTTGAAGTTTCTCAATCATCTCATAATAGGCAATGTTATTCACTAGTTCTCTATCCAGAAGGCAATGGAGATGAACATAAAACTCCTTCGCTTAGTCGGAGGCATCAGGGTTGAGCAACCCTACTAGATCTTCCTCAGTCAATGGGATATAGCCAGCCTCAAAAAGTTTTCTACATTGCCTAAGTCGATCGAATTCAATAGAGACTATCGCTTTCCTCCTAGCATCAAGTTAGAAATTTACAAGCATGAGTTTATGGAACCAAGAAAGAAAATAAATAATATAAATAGTATTAAGGACAATAATCAAGACAACAAGCAACAAGAAATTAACACCACATGAGGTTGTAAGTAATTAGCAAAAAATATGTCTTTCCATTGATCATTTCATGGTTACAGAGTTGGTTACATTGCAAAAGACAAAGAAGAGGAAATGAAAAATTCATAAAGGAAAAAGAAAAAAAAAACTAGCTAAAAGGAGTCAAACCTTCTCCTTATCCTTCTCTTGCTCATTGGTCTTGGCTTGATCAACAGCAGGCAAGTCAACATGATCAGTAGGCACCGTAGAAGACTCCCCGGAACCCTCCCCGTCATCATCTAAGTTGCTAGGAGTTCCTGGGTTATATCTCTAAAATAATTCAAAATCGGCCTGAGTGCCGACTTCCTTCAAAGCTTCAGACCAACCTTATTTGAAGGATTACTTCCTAGCATATTCTATATGGATGGCTATAGTAGCAAAGACTTTCTCCCATCCCTTGTTTGTAGTCTTTTCGTTATCTTTCTTTCCCTTGCCATTGGCCTTAAGAATAACATTATCAGCAGTCAGGTTAACAATCTTATCTTCAACAGACTTTGTCTGACGCTCAGCTTCAGTAATTATCAACTTGGCCTAGATTAACTCAATAACAATAGTCTTTTTTGCCTCTTCTACTGCTCTGGCCTAGTCTTTGACAGTCTTAATCTTATCTTGCAAGGCTTATTTTTCTCTCTCCAAGGCTTCACTAGATGTTTGTAAGGATTTTTGGCAAACCCTCAAAAGCCTCCTCAACACTAGTGGAGGAAGAGGCCCTTATTTAGTTATCCTTCTCTATCCTCTAATTCAAGTCAACCAAGAACTATAAGAGAATGAATATATTATTAGTTTAAAAGAAAGGTGTTAAAAGATCAGTAAATGTCAAATAAAAATATTAAGAATTTACCAATGCCAGAGTGTGAGCATCCCTCTCAGTTAATCAGGCTCTAGTTATGGGGATGCATAAGACCTATCTGATGGAAAAGTTCTAGATTTTATCAACTCCCTAGCTAGCCCAGGGTTTATCGCCACCGAATCATTCTCAATTCTGCCTTACTCGACAGTAGACTTCTTGGCTAACTCAGTGGACTTTTTAGCCTGATTTTGAAGACTAGGCAAACCATTTTTCAACCTTTTAAATTGAGGTTCTTCAGGTCGAGCCTCCTCAGTGTTGAGGACCTGAGGTCTCTTTTTAATGTCTTGAGACCTCTTATCGCAGGAATGGTTTTCTTGGCAGCAGGGGGAGGGGACTTGGTCAGCATGTTTGGAATTTTTCTTTGCACCATCTCAATATAAGGAGATATGGGGATAGTGGTGATATCAAGGGACTCAAATGAGGAAGAGGTTGCCCCTTGAACAAACTCAACTCCAGCTGATTCTGTAGTCGAAAAAGTGGATACAGGTTCCTTATCTAGGTTGGCAATAAGTTGAGCAATGAAAGTGGTGGTTGAGCAACAAAAGAAGTAATTGAGATCTCGTACTCTAACAGTACAGAAGCATCTCTCATGTTTTTCTCCAACCCTTTGATTGAGACCCCACAACTATTTGAGGTCTAAAAAATTAACTTCACCCTCCTTAAGGCACTTCTTCTTACTTTCCTCTGCAACACAAACAGAATAAAAGAGCTAGTTAGCAAATCTTTGAGTGGGTGAAAAAATAAGAGAAGTTTAGGAAAAAAAAGTATGACCTATGCCACACTCATCCTGGGGCATATGGGACCAGTGTATGATACCCCCTCAGGAAGGGGGCATGTTGCCAATTTTTGACAACAACACCATAATCCGAGTAGTCATTATTGGAATCTGGAAGGTTGACGACTAAATCCCTATTGTATTGCCTAGTCTTCATATAGTAGGTACTATCACCAATGGTTCCCCATTTGTAGAAGAACATTAATTCAGGGATCCCAATATGAGTCCCATAAATCTCATTCAACCTACTCACTCCATTCACTACCCTCCATGTATTTGGAGCTATTATTACTGGAACAACAACGAAATATTGGCAAAACTGAAGAAACATTTAGTTTTGGGTAAAGGGAATACAACACTCAACAATAAAAAGAGTGGGAATCTAATGACCCTCTGCTAAAGAATACACGTCCATAGGACCATGTGCAATCTCTAACCTACCCAACCCAAATTGTTCCTTTTTTCCCTAAATTCCTCTATGGAATTATCATCAATTATATAAACCATGAATGAGACAAAGGAAAAACAGAGAAAATAGGGAAAAGATAGCTTACAGAGATCTAAAGGTAACAACTGGAATCGAGAAACAATGGTGGCTAACAAGCAACAAGATATCGGAGAATAAAATCTTGAGCACGAATCAAAGGTTGGAAATAAAATACCAAAGGTTTGAGGTAATAGAAATGGAGGCAAATCTCCATCAATTGTTAGGTTTCCTCGAAAATAGGGATGAAATGATTAACTGCACGAACGATTGAACTACAGTCGACTACAAGCTTCCGAATTCACGAAAGGACTAATATGCCCTTTGGCGGTTCAAAAAAAGTTTGAATTATTTACTAAAAGGACATCATCAACAGTGCCTATGAATTTTTTTTACAATTTCGAGAGGTTGCCTGCCGACCAACACTTAGATATTAAGCGGAACAACATTTTGAACAAACACTTTATACTTTCGATGAATCATCAAGCATGGAGCATTGGGGGATTTTGTTGTATATAAGAATTTCTCTTTAATATGGACCAATGAACAATAGATACATATACTCCTATGTGGACATTCAATTATCTTGATCGGCATTAGAGGTACCTAATCGGCTAGCATGCCGATCAATACCCATAATGTGAACCGTCAAGAATGTAAAATGTTACTCGGATGGAATGACGACCATCATGAATATCAATAGTCTTATTTAGTGTATACATACGTAAATGCCTGAAGATATAAAGGCATTCTATCTTGAGGGTTCTGGACCAATATAAATGTATAATCTCCCTTAGCTCAGGGGGATAAATTTTCAATCATTCACAAGCACACCCAACTAAGCTAGTGTAACCACCCAAAATAATACCAACAGTAGACATAGGCTTTTTATAGCTGAACCACTTTAAAGACCTTTGTCTTTTATGTGTTTGTTGATATTGCTTTTGTTATTTTATCCATGAATACAAAATTGGACCACTCCATTTTTAGACATTAATAATAATTATTATTATTAGAGAATGCATAGGCATTCCTTATCCAAACCACCTGTTAGATGGGGCGTTATGTCGACTACGATTTTGTCTATTATCCAAAGACTAGGCCATGGACCCCGGTTGGCGAGTATGCCAAGTACTTTTATGGAGGTGAGGCCAGGTTATGATGGGACGTGTCCTCGAGTTATGTTATTTATTTTGGGGGGCCTTTGGATTATTTCGAGGATAATTGATCGGATGGTGGACGGTAGTTCATACCATATAGTGGGAAGTGCGGCGAGAATTTTGATATGGGGTATTGGATTGTGTAGTGCTCGTTGTGAGATACTAGGTTATGATTATATTATTGGGATTTTAGTTTGAGTGTCCATATTGCATACACTCTTGTATATGATGCATGCACACACGATTATGTGTAGTTACACTTAAAGAATTTAATGAGCTACTTAGTTTCTCACTCACTCCCATAGTTTTTTGTATTTTAGGTTTGATGTGAGATGATATTTATGGCATCATTGGGATTGGGATCATAGTTAGAAGCTCTCGATATTTATTTTTAAAATTTAAATGTACTTCTTTGTTTATTGTGAATCATTTTATAAAACGACATTTGAGATTTAATAAAATTGAGACATTCCATTAAGTTAATTTATGTATTTATTCTTCCACAAATTTATGCTCAATCTAAATGGTATTTTTAGTAAAAACAATTCTTTAAGTTATCAATATTTTTCAGTAGCACCCCCGGAGGTGTTACACTCATCCCCAAATTTGCATGTCTCTTCTACTTACTCTCGTCAATCCTCATCCTCTCTATGATAAGATCCACCTTTTCTGAGGTGTCCTGAATAAACTCGGTAACTATACGATTGTTCTCGTCCACCTCCATCCAACATATGGGAGAATGATAAGGTCTCCCATACAAAGCCTCAAATGGTGTTATGTTAACTATTTACTAGTACATGTGACTGTAAGCAAACTCTACTAATGGTATGTATATCTCCCAGCTACCCATGAAGTTTAAAATGAATTCTCATAGCATATCCTCTAGTACTTAGTTTATCAGCTTAGTCTGTCCAACCGCATATGGGTGGTACGAAGTATGCAACCATAAATAAGTCTCCATAACCTCTTGGAAACTCCTCAAAAAAGGGACACAAATATCTTATCCATGACAGACCCGATATCCAGTGGTACGCCATGCAATCTCAAAATATCAAATATGAAAAGCCTGACGTACTGATATGAAGTGAAGTCTGTCTAAAGTGTTAGAAAGTAAGCTACCTTAGTCAAACGGTCCATGATCACCCATATGGAATCATATCTCCTATGTGATGTAGACAACCTAGTAATGAAATCCATGGAAATCCTCTCCAATTTACAAACTAGAATCTTAAGAGGTTTTGGAACATCTGCTGGTCTTTGGAGGTCCACCTTCACCATCTGGCAAGTAGCGCATATGCATATACCATAATTTCATTCTTAATGCCTTCCTAATAAAACTAACACCTTATATCCTGGTTCATCTTATCCCCATATATATGTATCACAAATTGTAACCCATACGCCTCAGTCAACACAACTTGTCGTAATTCCTTATCCTCGACTACCACTAATTTATCGTGGAATTATAAACCCCAATTTGATCTAATCGAGTATGATTGTTCTCCCTCAGTCAATAACTCCCTGACCTTCTTTATGAAATAAGGGTCTTCTGCATGTGCCTTCATAACTCGAATAATGATCTCCATCATGATGGCAAGAGTTTCTATAAAGGCATGCTCCAACTCATCTGTCGTGCAAAGAGAATTCCACTTCAACTTCCAAATGGTTAATAGTTTAACTGTCAGCCTGCAGCTCAATGTGTATCTCAAAACATTCACCTTGCTTGTCTGATACTGAATATAATATTGGTAATCCTTCATGAGATATAGCAAACATCACAGTCTCATGTACAACTCCTTTTGTATGAACAAATACTGTAAACTCTTATGATCTATGAATAGATGAAACCTCTTCCCTAATAGGTAGTTACTCCATACTCGCAGAGTAAAATAACCACGGATAACTCTTTATCATGGGTGGGGTAATTTTCCTCGTGAGGCTTAAACTTTCAAATTGCATCATCTATAGGTCTTATCTCCTACATTAATACACCCTAAAGTCCCTACAATGAGGCTTTGATATAAACCATATAATCTACCACACTACAAGGTAAAGTGAGCACCAAAGATGAATTCAACTTGACATTTAACTCATTAAAATCTTGATGTAAAAAAATAATCCCAAATAAATAGCACCCCCTTATATGTCAAGTTCCTCTAAGGCCCGACTATCTTCAATAAGCTCTAAACCAGCCGACGATAGTACCCTACCAATCCTAGAAAAATGCGTACCTACATAGGTGTAATGGGTTATCCCCACTCTAAAACTACAAACATCTTAATTGGATCCACTGAGATCTACACCTCTGTTACATTAAAACCCAAGAACTAGACCTCCCGTAAATAAAATCTATGATTCTCAAACTTAGCATAAAACTGGTGGTCTTGTAACTTCTATAAGAGAACTCGTAAGTGTTAAGTTTGCTCATTTGCAATTAAAGAATAAATTAGGAGATTACCTATGAAAATGATTACTAACTGATCCAAATACTCTCCGATCAATTGGTTTATAAAGTTCATGAACACAACTGATGCATTGGTTAGTTCGAATGGCATAACCATAAACTCATAAGATCCATATTGCGTCAAGAATGTCGTCTTTGGTACATCCTACTCGTGGATTCTCAACTGATGGTACCCCTACCTCAAATTAATCTTCAATAAGTACGAAATACCCCTCATCTGATCAAAAAATTCATCAGTATGGAGTAATGGATACTTGTTCCATATGGTGACCTTGTTCAACTCCCAATAATCAACACAAAGCCTTATTAATGCATCGTTCTTCTTCATGAAGAGGAATGGAGCTCCCCATGATGAAATACTCATCTAAATGAATACCTTATCCAAGTAGCTACTTAATACACTCTCTCAAATATCTCATCTTCAATTAAGCTATATGATATGATGCTATGGCTTTCGGTTTAATGCTTGAAGCCAAATCAATCACAAACTTAATCTCCCTACTGTGGCAACCCCATAATCTCCTAAAATATGTCAGAATACTCATTAACTACTGAAATAGAGTCCAAAGACACAATGAATCCCTCAACTTTGTCCTATTTAATGTAATAAAAATGCGTGATCAACCTTTTTTTAGGGCGTGACATTGTAACTAAATACATCTTTTGGACCAAAATGGAAAATACTATGGACTTCCCAAAATAATCCACATATAAATGATAATTGTCTAACCATCCATCTCCAGGATAACGTCATACTCAAACATACCTAATATCAGTAAATCATCTATAAAATGCAGCCTCCCAATATCCACACATATCCATCTACACATGAAACAAATAGGCAAGCCTCTACCTAACAGTGAATCAATGTGAAATAACATGTATCATGCTAAATATATCATCCCCGATGACTAAGAAAAAGATCTACTAACATTTGAATACGAGGAACTAATATCAATTAAAATACATCCAATATGCCCATATATAGGAAACATACCCCCACTTCTTGGGTTGGTACGTACATATCTCTAGGTGCAATGTGACACACACACCCATATTAAAATTGATGTTACCCCTGTGGCTCAACCGGTGGTGGTGGTATGACTAACTCGCAACAACTAGTGGGGCTAATAACTAATAATGTTACTCATGTGGATCCTGGAACCCCCGATGTCCTCTTTGTCCCAAAGCGCCCTTAGGGCACTTCTTGGTTGTATACCCCACCTCGCCACATGCAAAAAAAGGGCCACAAAACATCCCGTGCCATCGCTGGACTCAAACCAATTTCTAGCCCTGCTGGCCTCTATCGTGTTTCCCTTGACCCCAATGGTTACGATCATTATAACAAAATGACTCTTATAAGGCTAATCTCCTTTCCAAGGCCCTTTAGACAATTGGGTCCCTAGAGTGCGGGAATAATCTCTAATGTTGTCTCCACCACGAATCTCCATTGGGATTTTCTATTACCCTTCCCCTTCTAGAACTTCCTATGATCCTGGAAGTATAATAACATAATGTTTATCTCATGTTTATAAATAATGAAGATCGGTTTACCCAAAAGTATCTACTTGATCCGCCATGTCAACCCACAAATGAATCATTCTATCTTCTTTTCCTCAGTATCCACCTCTTCCTATATAAACAATGATAGGTTGGTGACCTCCCACTCATAATCTACACAAGTGTGACGAAGACGTGTCATACCCAAGAACTCTCTTTTTCTGACCCTTAACTACTGGAAGAAAATACTTGTCGTCAAACGTGAGCCATAATTTGCCAATAATCATTGTACTCCTCTGCTCCACAATGGTGATAGACTCCCACCACTTTAGTGCCTCACCCACCAGCTTAAAGCTGGCAAGTATCTATATATGGATGTTCGTGGAGTCAATTCTCCTCAAGTGTCTATGGATATCCCTCCTCCACTGATGTGTCATCAAGATATCGATTGTCCCGAGAAACTTAAGTGGGTTAACTTTATCAAAGGTCCCCGTACCCTTTACCGAATGGAAAGTTGCAGTTGGACTGTCACTGCCACCTGCGGCTAGGGGTGGATATAGGCTCGAGGATCACCGAGCCCAAAAGGCTTGACCAGTTGTTTTATAGGGTTTTGTTAAGTAAAGTAGGCTCATACCGAGCTTGGCAATTTTTTCTAGGGACGATAAAAATTTGGGACGGGCTTGGGCACACACTTTTAACTTTGATTTGGCCTGACCCAACTAGAGGCCCGCATATAAAAATAAATATCTCTTAATATATATATAATTAATTAATAATTAAGTCTTTAATTTATTTAAATAAATATTATTTTTCATTTAAAATTACATGATTTTTTCCATGCAAACTGTTTTAATATCATTTTTATAACTTTTTTTTACATGTACATGTAAATGATTTTTTAAAATAATATTTTTTTAGTATATTTAATATAAATATGTGGGAAGGCTTGGGCTTTATGATTATATGAGTTTATGGGCATGGACATACATTTTCAGGCCCGATGTGGGCCTGAGCAGGACTGGGCAAGCACTATAACCCTCAATATATAATGCAATCCCAAGATCGAGCCTACCCAGGACTAACCCGTTGCCACCCCTACCTACAGATGTGTAACATCTGAATGTGCCATAACATGATGGGCATCCCAATGGTGACTGTCTTAGCAATAATAACAACCATGTCCATCGTGAGTACTTCTTGTGTATCTGTTGTTGTTGTGGATGTTGATCTTGATGAGCATCCTAGTTTGCAATCTTGTTGGCACACAATCACCCTCTCTTACCCCTTTTTTCCATTGAAAATAACCAAGTTTTGTAATAGCTAATGATACAAATAAAAATACAACGATTCCTAAAGATATGACTATATTAAATCAAGGAACACAATGCAAAATGAATCGGGAATCCCAAGGAACCTAAGACACTATAACCTGGGATGCTTTGATACCAACTGCAACAACCCATCAATTTCTCACATATCGATTGGTTATTCCAATACGTCAAAGATAGGGCGAGTTAAATAATATATATCATTCCCAGAATCATGACCATAATGATAGTACTTAATATAGACAATCCACAATAGGTGATGAAATAAATTAAATACTTGAATAACCAAATGTCTCATCATTAAACATATGTAAATAACTTGCCCTCAACTCCTGTTGATGTAAAAAATTAGATCGCTCTAATTATTCAATCACAGATAAATAAATGAGATAAAGAATTTTAAATTGGTTCAGCCTTATAAGAATGGCCTACGTCCACTGTTATGTTATTGCTGAGTGTTTTGGGAATTCTCGATTACAAGTTCTATCAAGAAATTTCGGTCCCTTTGAATGAGGGTGATACAAGGTATTTATAGCCCTTAGGCTGTACTTGAAAGGGTGATACATTAAATGATATACATATGAAAGGGTAATACATTTAATGTCCTTTAAGCGTGTACGTCAATGATAAGCATTCAATGAATAGTTGAACTGTTGATTATCTGGCAATCAATGCTGTGGCCGAGATGCAACCCGAACCGCCTTAGTTACTCGTCGTTCAAGAGTTCCTCGGAGCGTAGGAGTTCCTCGGAGAACACCTGTTGCTCGGAGTGAGTATGACTTCCTCGGGGAAATAGACTTCCTCGTTGTTATTGTGCAACGTAGATCGACACGTGTCTTCTTATTATCCGTCCACATCAGCATACTAATTTTGGTATCAACAACTCCCATAAATAAACTCAACTAAATAAAAAAGGAAACCAACATGGTCCATACGATTTTTGAAATAACATAGTCTGAAACCAAAAGACTGAAATGAAATAACAACCTAATCTATGAATTAAATGAGCTAATGGATATGATGAAGTGGCAAGTTTGAACTCATCAACCCTCTTGCTTCTGTCTAAGAATGCCTAGAATAAATTTTTCAATATTTCGAGTTAGAGGCCAAAAAGTTACAAAAAATATCTCATTGTATCGATGTAGTAATAATCATGTGATTAATTATGATAAACATGTCAACCCATTGATACTCACAAGAAAAAGATACTTCACCCCTCATTATAAGTGAAATTACCAAACGAGTGTTCCAACCCAAGGCATAACTAACAATAACTCTCAATCACTAGCCTAACAATTACTATCACATATTAATACAATACACCAGGATGTAACGAACTACACACGTAAAGAATATAACTCAATAGAAATCTCCATTCATGTCTACTAAACAATAAGATACACATAATCTCATAATATACACAATTCGTGACATAGCGTTCTTTATTTTAAGTGTCCATCACCGAACTATATCATATATTATAGTAAGTCTCACAACCACCATATGACGGCATCAACTTTTGGAGACCTTCCCGGCCTCTATCAGTAAATCCATAGGAGTCCCTCACCTAAAGGATTTGAAACATGCACACAACGAAGAATGGGAGATCACTATGTAATCACACCATCGACTAGTCCCATACCAAAATTCGTTTGATGGATCAAGTCATCCATATATCCATATCATGAAGTGGTGACCAACTAAATGTATGATCTAATATATTGACCTCCATAAAACCTTCTCATCATCCAAGAGTGCTGTAGCGGGTCCCTAATCTATGTAAATCAAACCACGATCGATAGATTCTCCACGAGCCAATATAAGGTATATTAACATCAACACAAATAATTATATATATATATATATATATATATTGCGTACTCTCAAGCGTCCAAAAACTATCCAAATCCCCATCACCGGATTTATCCAATTAATTAATAGTTTATTAAATCTCCAAACCCTAAATGACCGTCTCTTTGGTTTCCCTAAATTCCATGGGGGGGGGGGGGGGGGGAGAGAGAGAGAGAGAGAGAGACTCATGTACGTACCAAGTTTACATACCGATTTTTTAAAATAGTAAACAAATTATTTTTTAGTTGAGTTTTTTGTGTGGTATTTAAACATTTCATGAACCAAAATGAAAAAAATCAACTTAAAGTAACGTTTTTTGCTATTTTAAAAAATCGGTTAAACTTTTACACTTTTAAGCGTTTTAAAAGTTGTGAAAATTTGATCGTTTTTTTTAAATTAGCAAAAACGTTATTTATAGCTGATTTTTTATATGGGTCCCTTAAAATTTTTAAATTTCGCATGAAAAAATTCAACTCAAAAATATTTTTTTAAATATTTTTAAAAAAAGGTTTGCACGAGTAAGTATGTGTACTTGGTATGTATGAGAACCTACCTCTCTCTCTCTCTCTCTATATATATATATATATATATATATATATATACTAGGGTGTACCCATGCCAATGGCACGGTGATAAATTTGGTCCCGTAATATTTTGTACACGTACCAATAGCACGATGATAAATTTGTTCCCGTGATAAATTTGTGCCCGTGCCGATGACACGCTAATAATTTTATTCCGGTGCATTTCTATTAGTGACCTATCATTAGCGATATATCATTAAGATTTAATAGTTCATGTTCTTAATTATTTTTATCGTGACTATTTTTGTATATTTTCTATTTGTGATTGTATTAATTACATACCACTTTTTAATATAAGGTCATTTAAACGTAACCTCACTTTTGTCACTTAATTATTCGACGGCCAAAATCTCCGACGATGTTACAAACCCACAAACCCATTAGTTTGTTTCACCTACTACCTAAAGTGCCCTTATAAAACATTGGAGTTGAGTCTAAATAAGATTTTTTATAACTATTTTATAATACAATTTGTTTTATAATTCTTTTTAAAAAGTTAATGGTTACAAACTTTTTTATAAATACAAACTTTTTTCATAAAAATAAAAAAATTACAAAACATTTTCTTCACGGTGTTAATAAAAATATTTTGTTGCACCTATAATCCGCTGAATCTTTACGTTTACACGTTATAACATACCATAAACCATAGCAAAAACTCATATACAATATAATCCTATATGGAGATAAAATTAATTATGTTTGTAACAAAATAAAATTGTAAACTCATCACAATAAGCAAGTATTGATAGCAATCTCAATACAAATCAATCATTATTGATTTCTTTATTTCTAAAGTAATTTCTAAGTGCCCAACGAAACGTTTCAATTTTCCATCAACAGAATTAGTGAAACACAAACACCTAAATAGTTATAATTTTGTGCCAGACTATTTGAAGTTTACTAATAAAATATTATCACACCTATTGTATATTGACGTAGTATTTGTAAATGGCATTTTCAATTAATTTTAAAATGATAACACTCGAGAAATTATTTGGACATACACTCATACTCATTCCGTACTCCAATTAATTTTGATTTTACAGATGTACAATTGGGTGAAAATTATTATCAACTGGCAAATGATTAAAAACAAAATTTCAAGTCTTTTTCATGAAAAATAATTCTCATATTCGACCAAAATAAAAAATTTAACTCTTGCTATTGGGTTACAATCCCCAAGCATGAATAAAATATAGTAGTTTAAATAATCAACATTTTTAAAGAGAAAAAATCATATATTTTTTGTTAGTTTGGTTAGAGGTAAAATATTTCACTCTTGAAAAAAATAATTGAACTATGTTATAATATACTTAGCGTTAAATTTTCTTCAGTTTTGTTTAAAGTTTTATAATTATCTATTACTTTTGGATACTTTTGAATGCATAGAATTTTGAGAATAAAATGGATTTGAATTTTAAATAATATTAAATTCAACAGTAAAAAACACAGTTTTCAATGAAGGGCATTGCGCCATGTACCAATGTCTTGTGTAGTAATCTGACCAAACAACATCCAATCTATTCTCATAGAGATAATCATTCTCTTCTTCCTACCAGTTGATTTTAACATATACCCAAACATAACTTTGAAACCATCAGTTGATTTTAACATATACCCAGACATAACTTTGAAACCATCATTCATCTTCAGAGAAAATGCCTTCGTAGACACGAACAACCTTCGTGGACACCCAATGTTGTTCCAAATTGTTAATCTTCATAGACACGAACAACTCGAAAAAATTACATATAGACAAACATAAACCCATTGAGGGAAGTAAAATAAGTCACATATTCAGAGAAAAAAAAGCATTTTTTCATGACAAATATCTAAGTTAAACATAAACACAATTAAGATATACATTATTAAAACCAAAAAACTAACCAAATCAAAAATTTAGACATACTAAATACTGAATCAACTAACAAAATACAAAGAGGGGTAGAACAAAAAAATAGAATACTCAGGTATAGCCAACCCCAAAGTAGGAAAATTGTAGCAAATTAGAACAAAACCCATGAATCATATTAGGTACACACAATAAATGCGGTACCCAAAAATGAAAAAAGTTGAGATTATAGTTGTTAAAATATATTAGGTACCCAAAATAGAACCAAAAACTGCCAAATCTGCAATTTCTAAACCGAGATTATAGTTGTTAAAACACAACCCCTTCATGTATTTTCTCGGCATTTTCATTCGGGTTGGGCAAATATAATTTTTTGTTTTTTTTGTTAAATGGTGCTTCTTTGATGCCACGTGATCATGCAGTGACTGGTGTCTACCTTAGATCTTTAAAACATTCACTGGAAGTGTATCTTTAGTTGCGCTATAGCTTCGATATCACAATGTATACCTGATACACCCAAAATTTTTTCTTGGGTGAAAATGGCGAGGTAATGGAATGGCTATGATGAATTAAGAACCATTCACCATGAATTGATATGATCAACATTGAATTTAATCTTTTGATTGAGCATTGCTAGACGCATAAAAAAACTACATATGAGTTAACTTAACAATAAAAACTACAATATAAAAAAAAACTATAAAATAGTAAAATCGAGAGAGAGAAAAATGCACGCATATATTTCTCGAGGGAGAGAGATTTCAAAAAACCCATAAAAATTGCACTACCTGAACCGTCTGAACAGTAAAAAAAAACAATAAAAAATAAACATATTACGAAAAAACCTATCAAAAAATCCATCAGAACCATCTCACCAGATTTGAGCCATCACTACCTGAATGGGCACACGATCAAAACCGACTCAATGTGTGTAGAAAAAAAACGTCAAAATCTTCCTTCATCTCCTACATAATCTGAAACACTTACACTAATGATGCCTATTTGGAAGAAAAGAAAAAATAACATATACCGACCAAACTCAAAAACCAAACTTACTTACCGGTGGATTGAAGAAATAACAGCAAAATTTACCATATACCGACCTAAGAAGATAATCGAGAATAAAAATCGAGTAAAAAATCAAGTGAAAGCACCAGGACAAAAACCGAACAAAACTGAAAAAAATGATCTTACATGTTTACCTCTAAAGTTAGTGCAAAGCTTCTTCCACAAATCGGAGAGGGTAAAAATGAAGAACCCTATAAGAAAAATTGAACCATAACGAAAGAACCCTACAATGATTTTAATCAACAATAAATCAAATTGAACAAAAAAAACCTAAAACCTCCTCATCTACCTCCCATTCAAAATAAGGAATTTCCATCTTGGTTATGGAAGATGATAAAATTGAATGGGGACACAAATAGATAGATAGATAGATAGATAGATAGATAGATAGATAGATAGATAGATAGATAGATAGATAGATAGATAGATAGATAGATAGATAGATAGATAGATAGATAGATAGATAGATGGAGAGAGAGAGAGAGAGAGAGAGAGAGAGAGAGAGAGAGAGAGAGAGATAGATAGATAGATAGATAGATAGATAGATAGATAGATAGAGAGAGAGAGAGAGAGAGAGAGAGAGAGAGAGAGAATCGGTACCTTTGATCTTCTCCTAATATTAGCTCTGTCCAGTTTGTTCTTCTACAGTCTTGAGAAGAGAGAAGATTGAGGTATTGTTGAGTTTATTGTCAGTGATAAAGGAGTTTTCAGAGAATATCGCTCGAGGTATGAGGTCTCAAAATTTTAATCTCAACGCATGGCAAGTTTTGAACCCTTAGATTCAAATCCCTCCCATTTATTCTTAACCTTCAGTTGATAAAGACCAAACTCATCAAATTTAATCTCAACCGTTAGTTGGGGGAGACCAAAAAATCCATCCTCCTTTATTACACGCACACACACACACACGCACACACACACACACGCACACACACACACACACACACACTATAAGAATCTTCGTCTAAGGTTTCAAGGAAAAAGTCTAAAGAATCACTAAGAAAGAAGGGAAGAATAAACAAAAATAAAAATAAATGATGGTGCCCCTGGTGTCCCCCCCCCCCCCCCCCCCCCCAACACACACCGACATAAAGACAAGGAGGAGCTGCTATAGTGGGTTTCTCCCTCGCTATAGGGGGTTATGCCCCAGTTTCCCCATTTCTTCTTTATTTCTTTGTTTCGTTCTGTGAATAAATGTTCGCCATCGATGACCCATAGAAACTTCAATATAACTCCAAATCAACTTTCGATCACTATTATTGAATCCAAATTGAATTCCTCACATGAATATGTTTAAACCAAACAAATCATAATGCCCAAAAATCCAAACTTCAATAAAAAAATAATATGGATTAAATTTCATAATTGATTACATCACTAATTAATCTCTTTTATGGCAAGGTGTTTTCATCATATAAACAATAATACTAAACATGGTTTCCGTGACAAAAAAACATATACTATCACATATTAATCAAAGTATATTCTCCCAATTTCATATTTAATACCCCAAAAATTCTACAACATTAATGCGTATTAACCCCACATAAATATGATTAAAAGGAATATTTACATCTCAAGCATGCTTTTAATAATCTCAAATCAGTTTAATTTCATTCAAATTATAAACAAGTTACAAATTATGTGATGATAAAATAAGAGATTTATTATCTGAAAATAAGAACGAGTGAGTTGTCCTCTATGATCTCTTTGTTCCTCTTCAAAGATCTCCTCAAGCTCTCTTAATTCTCTTAGGTTGCTAGGGTTTATGTTTTATGTGTAAAGTGTTTATTTAATGAGAGTTAACACCCCTTAAATAACTTTTATCTCGGAGGTCCTTAAAAGACATAATTTTGGACCTCCATATGAGCCCAAAGCACTACCCTAACTAGTCCAAAACTTAGCCTAAAGGTATACTTACCCCTAGGCCTAATCCATGGTATTTAAAATGCGTCTTCGGGCCTTTGTATCACTCTATAGTCCGATCCAAATGGTAATACCTCACAACTTAAAATAAATACACAACTTAATTATTTTATGCGTAATCACATGTATTCAAATCTCATATAATTAATATCATCAATTAATTAATTTAGAACATGCGACACAAAAGTAAATTTAATTATCATCTAAACTATGCATATTTACTATTACCATTTAACACAAGTAATTATTAATTCCATTTATTAATTTATAAATACCTGAAGAATATGGTAGATTACATTTTCCCATTAAAATTTTATATATTTATCATTAATTATTTATGTGTTTTTGTTAGCTTTAAAAAAATATATTTACATGTGATGTGGACGTCTTCAAAATTAATTTTTTTACTTCTAAAAATTAGTTTGAAAAAAGTGTTCATGATCCACTACTTTAGAAAATTATACTTTTATAAATATCTTAGAAGATGTACATCCCATAATTAACATTATGAAATTAACATAAGTTTGGCCACTAATCCATTTCATTAAATAAAATAAAACATAAATTATGTTTGGTTACATAAAAAAATTATTTATGATAATTTTAATTAAAAAGCTCATGTACATAATTGATATAATTTATGTTTCAAAATTTTAATAATCTTTACGATAGTTCTATAGAACATTTGATAGTGCGAGTCTTCTGAGATTAATCATAAATTATATGTATGATTAATCAGGGGCGTCCCTAGAGAGTTCCTAGTGGGGGCGGTCACACTCACTCATTTATTTTTCATTTTTTTCTCTCTCATATTTTTAGTGTTTTTATGAAATTATATGGACCTTTCTATAATTTTCTGAAATAAAAGGCATCTTTAAAAGGCTTTTAGATACTTTAGGGCGAACTACATAATTATTTAAAAATCTCCCTAGAATGCGTTTTGATAGATCTTGACATTTGTTTTTTTAAGCGCAATTAACTAAAAAAAAAAAAACCAAACCCGTCGATAACCATCAAAAGTTCTTCGGCGATTTTGACCAGTGATCGACGACCAACCAACCTGGTCGTACAGAGCATTTTCCTTCACTGACTATAAGTTCCTTCTTTCTTATCTTTTCCTTTTTCTGATTTGAATATGTTTTATGTTTAGACTTATAGTTGCTACTTGATTGTATGAATATGTTTTTTTTTAATATAGATTTTGTTTCCATTTCACAAATTGAAAAAAACAAACATATATGTTTCCCATTTAGGTATATTTTTTGGATAGTGTTTGGGTATTTTTTTCCATAGAAGGTTTGGGTATTGATTCTAATGATTGGGCCATTCATTTTGTGTGAGAACATGTTCGTGTGTATTGTTATTTTGCGTTCAAAATTATTTAAATATTGTTAAATTTGATTTGGTGTTGTTAATGTGGATTTGATATTGTTATTTAGGGATTCCAATTTAGTTTGTTATTATTATATAGAGTTTGAAGTTGATTGAATATATTTAATATAAATTGAGTATTGTTATTTATATTTAATATTGAAAGATTCTTTTTATTTAGAAGTTAGCATTTAACCATTTGCATAGTATTAGTATAAATTTTCACCAAATGCAACACTCTATAATTTCATTGAAATTAAATGATAACATATACTTATATTCGATGATAACTACATGAGTAATTAAGTTTATTTGGAAGGAATATTTATGAAACACTGACTAAAAATTTTGCGTGCACCACTTCAAGTAAGTTAATGCATTGAAATAGTTACTCTAACCCACTTTTGTGACGGATGAACAAATTTAAATTCCTTAAAAGTGATTTTAATATGTACCACTTCAAGTAAGTTAATGCAGTGAAATGATTACTATGATTCACTTTTGTGACGGATCAACAAATTTAAATTCCTTAAAAATGATTTTAATATGCTACTTTTTTGGTTTATTTATTCTCAAATAAATATAAAAAATAGTAGAGAAAAGTTGAATTTAATTCGGCATTCATGAGAATCCTAAACAAATAGTACAGATGGTCACTTCTTTTTAGCACATGTGGTTATTTAGCTGTTACATGTGGGGTGACAATGACATGTTTTCAAATACTTTGAACAATATTTAATAATATTCACATCTAGCACCAAGTATAATTACTACACGTTTATAATAATAATAATAATAATAATAATATGATTATTCACACACTAATAAACTTTGGCACGTGTTTATAATAATAATATGCTTATTCATACACTTATAAACTTTGACGTTACAATAGCGTCCATAAAGTTCATCAATAAATCATTAAAAAAGTAACTTTGAAGTGTTGTAATACAATTTTAGATTATAGAGTTGGCACACAGTTTTATAAACTGGACATATACAACAAATTCCTTATACACAACAATTTATCACATCATATACAATAAATTTCTTATCCAAAAACAATTTATCACGAAACGAAGCCATTAACAATGTAGTCCATGCGATGAAATTTTCATAATGGAAATGTTGCTTATAAGTTATATGGAATGACTTTTTAAAGTTGATGGGATGTCCTCCAAATGCTAACATGAGGTCAAGGCCAACAGTATTGAAGGAATATGAAACGATTGATACCAAACGACTTCTTTTGCAATTTTTGTACATGAAGTTCGCTCTTGTATTGACTGTCCTTTTTAGAACACCTAACCCCATGTTCCTCCAAATTGAGCGGATTTCTAGGCACTTGGGCCCAATTTAACAAGACAGGGTTGTGGTGGGTTGTGCATGGCAGTCCTAAGAACGTGTGGGGGCATAAGCAAAATTTTAATGGGGAAATATTAAAACATTTATTATTAAAATTATAGATTTTGTTTTTAAGATGCAAAATAAATATTTAAATTTTTGTCAATATATTTAACCTATATTCTTAAATAGTCATGTATTACAATAAGCTTAATTGAAGAAATTTATTTTTAATTAAAGTAAACTCATCTTCCTTTACCATTAATTGTATTTTTCATATCCACATTTTGTATTTATGATTAGACATTTATATATTAATAATTCATAGCTAAAGACAATCACAATAAACATATGTCACTTCTGGATTTTCAATCTGAAATACAAATAAATAGGCATATAATATTTAATAAAAGCGTTCACTCATTCCCTGATACCAAAAATATTGAACGTTCAACCTAAGGCTAAAACATCTTCAATGACAATAACAAAATTTCTTAGAATAGATCAAAATACCTTTCACCATAATGAACCCACCATTAATTCCCTTTCTCTCTCCAACTCAACTCCCTTCAGATCTCTGGTCACTCTCAATCAAACCTCCAGCGTTGTATCTTTGGCGACTCCTCAATGACACTCCGACGAGTTTTCGGTGACTCTGACAAGTCTCTAATGATAAACCGTGACTTCGACGACCCTCTGTTGGCTTTTTACGGAGTATCCAACCCAATAACATTTTCACATTGCAAATTCGCAATGTGAAACTTCACATTTTAATTTCTCACAGTGAAATTACATATGCAATTTTTTTTTCAAAATTCACATCTAAATGAAACTCAATTGATAAATATAAACATAATCATTCAAAAAATACAAGATTAATAAAAATATGAACATTCATATCAACAAAATTTTAGTAAAAACTAACATTTCTCACGATGAAATAGCATTTCGAAACTCACATTCCAATTTCTCACTAATAAATTTCACACCTGGAAAAGTAAGTCGAAAATTACACTACGAAATAGGAAATGTCAAAATTCGATATTAAATATCCTTCAATGATCTCTTTCGATAGATTTTGTCAAGATCATTCCAACTATATAAATTTCATCTCAAATGGACTTATATTTTGGAGTAGATCTATTTTTAACGTTTGCACGTAAAAAGACAAAATAGATATCAAGGAAAAATTTATCTGAAAATAATGGCTCACTAAAAATATTTTTCTACTAGAATCATTGTTTTACAAGTTATACTCGAGGTGTTTTCACTAAATGTCAGTATTTAATAACATGGTCACGTCGAAAAACAAAACATATGTACTCAATGTAATTCCAAACTTTTAACTGAATGTAAAACAAAATTTCACTATAAACTTGCACCATACAATTTTTTTTAAAAACATTATTGAATAAAATAAATTAAATAAAGTAAAAACTAATTAAAGTGGCAATCAAGGCCAAGAGATAGAAATCAATTTTCACGCCCATGATCAAGAAGCACCTTCAAGATTATGCTTTGATGTCATAAGGATTCAAAGCTACAAAACGAGATATGCTTGTCTATCTTTTGTTTTACGAATATATGTGAAAATCACAAAGGTCGCGATTCTAAGGTTTACAGAGTGTTTCTAGTTTATGATTAAACACAATATTCATGTTTTACATGTCTTTCTCTCCCTCTTCCTCCCCCCTCTCTCTCTCACACACACACTAATTTCATGCTTATAGTATATTCGGGCAGATGAATTGTAATACCCCTATTTTCCCATATGAAGTTGATCAGGTTGACACGTCGAAGATAGGGCGTATTATTCAATTTATATCATTCTCAAAATCAATGATAAATAAAAATAACAGTAAATAAAAACCGTCCATGATATAATAATAATATTAATAATAATAATTGTGATGATAAAAATCTCAACACAAATAATTTATGAATATGTCTACTATTCTTATTATGTATCTCTCAAACTGGTTTTCTCACATGCCCTATGCCCTGGGCAAGGAGTACAATATATATGCAGTTAAGAGAATGTGTTAGTAACTAACACGTTGGCCTTATATCCCTTGAATATCTCTTCAAGATTTTGGGGATAAACTCGGTCATATATTTCATTCTAACTATTATCCAAGACTCATAATTTGGGTCGGGCACCTGACTCATTTGTTGGGCTTTATCGGCTACTCTTATGGGCTTGGTCGATAGTAGGTACCCATAATTGTCCCTAAAAAATTTGGGCCACAATTTAGGCTCACAAATTTTAAATGGTGCCTTTCAGTCCCTTTCTAATGGCACTGTTGTAGTTTATAAAAATGATAAGGGCGTGAATCATCGTTTGGCAGGAAGTTTGAGCAACAAATCTTCTTCGATCAGAGTGCACTATCATTGAGGAGTTTAAATCGAGGCATTGAAATATAAGAGACTCTATTGTGAAAGGTGAACGTCCCAAGTCCAAAAACTAGGAGCCTGCTCTCCACGAGATCCGTGCTGCTTAGTTGCTCAAGGCTTGGAATATAAGAGACTCTATTGTGAAAGGTGAACATCCCAAGTCGGTGCTTTCTTGTTGGAATACAATAACACCACCTCCAGCTTGATTGCCCGTTAAGTTGACTCTATTCCTCATCTTAATATTCTAGAGGATGAAAAAGGTTCTCTCGAACCTATCGAGATAGACTAGGAGGGGGAGAGAAACTCAGAGTCTCGTGCTACTAGAAGTGAGGCAGGATCTGATGAGGAGGAATCAAGCGAAGAGGAGTTTGGTGGAGAGAGGTCCAGTGAGGAATGTTATAGTTCAGGTAGTTTCGGGTCGGAGAGATCCAACGAGAAAGATATGGATCCTTCTAGAAGGAAGAACTTGATTCCTGATGATGATGATGATGATAACGTCCTATTATCCAACAAGCTGAAGATCTAGAAGACCAGGCTTGGGGATACTGCTAGTGGGTCCCAGATAATAACTCATGAGAAGGAGCTGCAGAGGAAAAGGAGAGAAGAAGAGAAGAGGGAGGGGGAGAGAAAGAAAGAGGAAGAGAGAAAAAGATAAGAGGAAAAGAAGAAGAAGGAAGAGGAGAGAAAGAGAGTAGAGGAAAGAATAAAGAAGACACAGGCTTCCCTGGTGCCTATTACTGTTCCAACTGAGGGGGATTCAGTGGCCCTAGCCCTAACCTTACCCCCATGCTGCTCGAGAGGTAAGTATTAACAATGGACAGCGAGCGGTCCTCAAAGATAGGTCCATACCAGTTAGCCCTGAAGGCAGACCAGGGGCTTGCTTTGGTAAGGCTATCTCTTTTTTTCCTCTGTTGTTTATTTTAGCTCTTCTCATCATTTTCCTTATACCTATTTCTTTTTGCAATTTTTATCTGGCTATACCATCCTCCGTCGTAGTCGAGATGGGTTGGTGAGGAGGAATACTAAGCTCGATCAGAGCCTGAAGACTGCACAAAAGTCCCAGAAGTCTTCTGAGAAAGCTCTTATAGCAACTGAGGCCTCATTTTCCAAGGAGAGGGTCAGGGAGATAAGGAGCTGAAGGATCTCCACGAGGCTTACGAGCTGGTAGTGGTTGACAAGCTTGCCCTTAACAATGAGAACACGAAGCTTTCAGAGAAGGCAAAGATCCTATAGGCAGAGGCCACAACGGTTAGGGAGAACAGCTTTAACAAGGGCTAGAAAGCAGCCTATGAAGATGCCAAGAAGCAAATTAAATACATCTGTCAGGTGAACTTTAAATACATCGAGCCTTGGTTACTGCTGGAGTTTCTATTGACTCTCCCCTGTTTGGCGAGCATAACCCTAGACCCAAACACGTTGTTAATGAAGAAACCCCAGCTGTCAGCTAGCATGTTGCTCCTACTTCTGATGTTCTTTTCACTCCTGCTGCTGATGCCCTAGCACTTGGGACAGAGTCGAGTGAGGCCGCTACTAGCAAGGGGAAAGAGCTAGCTCCCACAAAGCAGGTCAAGGTCAACCAATAGATTCATAGGATTATTTGCTTTATTTGTAATTTCTCTTTTTTATTCTCTTTTCTTGCCACTTCATGTATCTGTACCTGGCTAGTACCATTTTTTAATGAAGGAATTTGGTTTTCACTTTTGTTGATACATTTTTATCATTTTCGTTCCATGTTTTGTAGTTTGTTGATCTTGATGATTACATTCCTGCCTCTTCTCATCTAGGCCAAATCCTTAGTTCTAATGTAAGCGACCAAGTTTACTGAGCATTCGTCAAGATCTGCAAATCCCTTAGGACAAGGAACTAAGACTATAAGGATAAATCTGAGGTAGTATCCAGGTTGAAGGATAGACTTGCAGAGATGAAGGAGGTCGGTTCCTCTATTCAAGAGGAGATAGATGCTCTGAAGGCTAATCTTTTGGATGCCTCCGAGATCAATCAGGTTGTTGAGGTTTTGTAACAGGAGAACGATGCCTTAAGGAGGGAAGTTGCGCGCCTCATAGAGAATTCACCAAGCATGTCCCCTCCAGTTATACAGGGTTCCTCTTCGTCAACTAGACAGAGAGCTAGGCTTGATGACAGTGGTTTAACTAGGAAGATTATCGAACTATGAGGAGATGTTCGTAGGGTGTACATGATAGTTGTTGGGCTTTAGAGGGACGTTTACTGGCTGAGGCACTTGTTCAAAAAAGGTCCTCAGCAAGTGTGGAATATGGGTACAACTAGGGCTAAACAGATGCTCCCACAAGGTTAAAGGAGGTCGAGGAGATATTCTTTATCATAGGGTGGCTGAGTGCCCTTAGGGAGTTAAAGGTACCTAAAAACTCCATCATTTGTTATAGACATGAGATCACCCCCTCATCTCTGGAGCCAAATCCATTCGGAAGGGATGATCGCCGGATCCCAATAGACGCAATCTTGAGGAAGCCATTAGAGTCAAGCCTGAAGGAGGTCGAGGAGGACTTTGCCCCTAATCTAGACGATGGCCTAAGGGCGCGAGTGGCTGATTACCTCACTCAGCGACCTATTCCCTCTTAGGATCTAATTTATTCCTTCTTTATTTTTCTATTTTATCACTGTTGTATGTGTAATCGTGTAACCTTTAGCAATAAATTTTTTATATTTTGGGAAGTTACCGACTAAACATGTTTTTGATTGATAATATCTAGCGATTTTGGGCTTCTCAGCCGACTAAACATGAGATTATTTTTGAATGAGTATTTCTCCAGTCCAGTATGCCATAGACATACCATTCTGCCTTGATTTAGCTTTAGGTCGTGTCATCACACTTCCTTAAGCCTAAGTAAGGTGATGGAGAGGATACACCTGATTAGTGGGCAATTCGCCCGAGCAGGTTTTTAGAACCAAACTATATTGGCGACCAACCTGGGTTGGCCATATTACCTAAGGATCCCTTATAAGTCTTTAATTATTGCCAGAGCAACCTAGGAGGCCAGTTGTGTCACGAATAAAGGACTGAGGAGGGTGATTATATATCAACCCTATTGGCCTTGCTCTAGAGAAGTCGAGCCGGTATAAACCCAACCATGTGGTGTAATCACAAGAGGCTATATATGTTAAAACTGTGAAGCTTGTAACTTAAAAATGGTGCATATAATAAAATACATTTGAGATAACCAAAATATATAGAATGCTAATGCTAATCGAGTCTTATTAATAACAGTCAGAAATAGAGAGCGACATTAATTTGTAAATAAAAATTTGCCTAAACTAATGGTGCATGTAGAAATCTAGAAGTAGAATTTCTTTAGGTTGGCTTCATTCCAGGCTCTCGATATCTCCCTTCCCTCCAGCGTTTCCAAGTGGTAGGCTCCTTGTAGGTCATCCCTTATGACCTTGAATGGTCCCTCCCAGTTAGGTCCAAGCTTGCCATCTGATGGTCTCACAGTGCTGCCAAGAACTTTCCTTAGGACGTAGTCCCCAACCTGGAATTTCCTTAGGTTGACTTTCTAATTGTATGGTCTGGACAGTTGTTACTAGTAAGATTCTAGATTAACTAGATACAACTCTCATCATTCATATGCTAAATCAAGCTCGGTGAGTAATGCTTCATTATTATGGCCTTGTTCGAGCAACGTAGACTTCATAGTAGGAAGACCAACTTTTAAGGGGATGATTGCTTGCATTTCATGTGTGAGTGTAAAAGGTGTCTCCCCAGTTGGTCACCTTAGGGTGGTGTGATAAGCCCATAGGATGTGGGGCAGTTCGTTCCCCCATGCTCCTTTGGCTCGTTCAAGGTGCTTTCTCAATCCATCGATCACTGTCTTGTTGTAGGCCTCGACTTGACCATTATTTTGAGGGTACGCCACAGAGCTGAAGTAGTGTCTGATTCCATGATCACTACAAAAGCTTTGGAAGGGGACACTCTCGAACTGGGTCCCTTTATTGATAATAATCATCCTGGGTATGACGAAGTACATGATAATATTTATCCATATGAACCTCATCATATCAGTGTCCCTGATATTTCCCAGTGGCTCTGCCTCTATCCACTTTGTGAAGTAGTCCGTGGCCACCAACAGATACTTTTGATTTTCAGCTACAGTAGACAGAGAACCCACGATGTCTAGGCCCCACTAGGCGAAGGGCTAGGGGTTAGTCAGGGACTTTAGGTCACTGGCGGGTTGGTGGACTAAGGGCGAGTGCTTTTGACATTTTTTGCATTTTGGACATAGACTCCAGTATCCTTCTGTATATATGGCTACCAGTACCCTTCTTTTATTTCTCGAAATGCCATCGATCTTCCTCCTGTATCACTTTCGTAAATTCCTTCATGGAGCTCATGCATAACTTGGTCAACATCTTATATATGAACGCACTGGAGGTAAGGGCGATTGAAAGATCTCTTATACAGTTTTCCCACAGGAGATAAGTGAAAGCGAGCGGCCTTGACTCTTATCTGATGGGATATCTTCTTATCACTGGGTAACTTATCATTTCGCAAGTAATCTATAATGGGATCCATCCATCTCGGAGCTTTTTTAATATAAAAAATCTGCTCGGGATTTTTGTAACTTAGTATCCTAACGAATATTGGGTTACGCGAGGAAATTAATTTGGATTATTCTTCTCAAGTTAAAGTCTATTACTGAGCTTAGAACTGCTAGGGCATCTGCATGGTTATTCTGTCCCCCCGGGGAACTGATTTACATCGACTTGATCGAAGTTATTCATTAATCCCTTTATAAAGGTGAGACAATCTTCCATCCTTTCAATTTTTGCATTGAAGTCGCCGCTTATCTGGTCGAAAACTAGGTGTGAATCGCCGAAGACTTGAAGATCCCTTGCCCCTAGTAGCTGTGATTTATGTAGTCCGATGATCAGTGCCTCGTATTCTACCTCGTTGTTGGAGGCTTTAAATCCAAGTCTAATTCCCTGCTCGAACACTGTGTTCTCAGGATTCACTAGCATAATACCTACTCTTGACCCCTCGAGTTGGAGGCTCCATTAACGTATAATGTCCAAACACCTAAGCCTTCCTTTGGACGACTAGTTTCGGATTGATCGCAAGGCTGCTCCTCTGTGAACTCGGTAATGAAATCTTCTAATACTTTCCCCTTAATGGTTGTTCTTACTTGAAAGTGGATATCAAACCTTTCAAGCTCGACTAACCACTTGCTTTTCTTAGAATGACCTTAAGGGGGTGTGAAGTAACTACGACGATGGAGTGAGCTTCAAAATAATGCTTCAGTTTCCTTGAGGCTATCACAAGCGCGTATGCGAGCTTCTCCAATGGCAAGTATCGTTGTTCGGCTTCTAAAAGAGTTTTTCTCGCGTAGTAGATTGGATGTTGGCATCCTTCCCTTTCACATACTAAAGCAGAGCTTACAGCGTGGTCTGACACTGCCAGGTAGAGGTATAACAGATCATCATGCCTACGAATTACAAGCAAAGGGGAGCTACTAAGGTAAGCTTTGAGCTCCACTAGGGATCTCGAGCAACCTTCATCCCATGTTACTCCTTTGTTCCTTTTTAACAATTGAAAGAACAATTGACATCGTTCTGAAGACTTAGAAATGAACCAGTTGAGTGCGACGAGCATTCCTGTTACCTTTTGTATATCTCTTACTATTTAAGGAGGCTGAGCTTTGATAATGACATCGATTTGGTCGGGGCTTTCCTCTATTCCTCTCTTATTGACTAAGTATCCAAGGAATTTTCCTGACTGGACATCGAAAGAACACTTACTTACGTTAAGTTACATTCGGTATATCCTGAGGATTTCGAAGGTATTTTCTAGGTTGGAGAGGTGGTCATCCTTGAGCTTACTCTTAATGAGCATGTCATCGATATAAACTTCCATGGTATTCCCCATCTGGTCTTTGAACATCTTCATGACCAGCCGTTGATAAGTTGCTCCTGGATTTTTAATGCCGAAAGGCATAACTTTATAGCAATATAAACCAATAGTGATTATAAAGGAGGTTTTACCTTGATCAGGAACGTGAAGGGAGATTTTATGGTATCCTGAATATGTATCTAAGAAGCTCATCCTCTTGTGTGCAGTCATGGCATCAACTAGTTGATCGATCTTCGAAAGAGGGAAACTGTCTTTTGGACCGGCTTTGTTGAGATCAGTGAAGTCGATACAAACCCTCCACTTTCCATTATTGCTCTTAGGAACCACTACTGGGTTGGATAACCTTTGGGGAACCGAACTTCTCGTATGGACCCTACGTGCAGTAGTTTCTCGACCTCTTTCTCTAATGTTCTAACCTTCTCCAGGGCTGTTCGGTGTGCCTTTTATGTATCTGTCCTGAAAGTTGGGTCCATGTGTAGTTGATGACAAAAAATTCTGGGATTAATCCCAGGCAGCTCGTAGGGATCCCATGTAAAAACATCCAAGTTTTTCTGGAGTAAGGTAAGTAGTTCCTTTTTTTCGCCATCAGTCAAGGAGGTGCCAATTAAAAACTTTTTTCGGTTGAGCTACTCCCTGCTGCGACCTTTTCCAAGTCTTCAACGAACCTTTCGGAAGGGAGGAGACTGATTTCCTCCACTCCTCGTCTACCATACCTTAGTTACTATTTGGAGGGCTTCAACCCCTCCTGACCTTCTTCCTTGCCTTTTTCTTTTTCTACTTTCTTCTCATATTTAGGGTGTATGGCCGCGATGAAACACTTCCTCACCATAACCTGATCCCCATGGATATTAACTACTCCTTGATCAGTTACACACTTTAATTTATGGTGATAGGTCAATGGAACGACCTTCATTGTACGGAGCCATCTCCGTTCGAGGATGTCTTGGTATGGTGATTCGATATCAACAACAAAAAACTCAATTAATTTGGAGATATTTCCCGCCCTGATTGGCAAGACAACCTTTGCTAGAGGGATTGTGACCTTCCCATCGAAGCCGGCCAATGGTACAATGGCTTCCTTCAGATTTTCTATGCTTAGTGTCAGCTTCTTGAATAAGTCGAGGTACATTACTTCGGATGAGCTGCCTTGGTCGACGAGCAACCTGTCGATGTCCCAATTGGCTATCTTGAGTGTAATAACCAGTGCATCATGATGAAGGGTTCTCACTCCTACCAAATCTTCGCCTGTAAAAACAATATTCTTGTTATAATCAACGTCCTCTGTCCACTTCCGTTTCCCAACCTGAGACTTAGCTGGGTTAATTTGGAAGGCCTGCATAATTGCGGTAAGCTTCTTAACTTCCATTCGAGCTGCGTTCCCTTAAATTTATTTGAGGTCTGATGCCCTATGTATTATTGCAAATTCATGGCCAACATCTTCCTCGAGGACATTATCCGGCCTCTCCTCATAGTTCGTTGCTGCTCTATCCATTTTTTTCAATGAACTCATTGAGGTATTTGGCATGGGCCAACTCCTCGAGGTGATACTTTAGGGCCTTACAATGTTCAGTTTTATGTCCGCCTTCCTTATGGAACGCTCATCTCAACACATTATTTTTCTTAGAGGGATCTCCTCCCATCTTCCTCGGCCATTTGATAAATGACTCGTCCTTGATCATTACTAGGATCTTGTAGATCGACTCTTTGAAAACTGTGTTTATAGCTTAAAACTCCTTTGAGGCGTCATTCTTGTTTCCATTCTTGGGGTCATTCTTTCCCCCGTTCTTATTCTCTTTCTTCTGCAGTTTAAACTTCTTGGCCCCTTTGCCTGCCTTCGCACGACCATTTCCCCCTGCATTAAGATGCGTCACATCCTCGACTTTAGCATATTTCTCAATACGGGCCATTAAGTCATCGATGGTTATGGCCTCCTTCTTAGTTAGGGACTAGTGCAAGAGGCAGGAGTTAGGCAATCCTATTTTGAAGAATGTTACAGCGACCTACTCCGAGCAGTACTCGACTTCATTAAATGTCTTCAAGTACCTATTTGCGTACTCTCTAAGGTTCGCTTATGGATTTTTCTTTATAGTAAGCAAAGCATACATCCTCTTCGGATGGGAACTGCTCATAATGAAGCGAGTTGTAAACAGCTCAGCCAGAGATTTGAAACTCTTGATATATCGGTGAGGTAACTTCTCGAACCACTTCTGGGCCACGTCATAGAAGATCGAGGAGAAGATTAGTCACATTAGTGCATCATTATGCCTCCATAGAGTCATTGCTTGCCTGTATTGCCTAACATAGTCGATGGGATCAATTTTTTAATCGTAAATCTTGAACCTGGGATTCGCGAACTTCTTTGGGGATTTCTCTTCTTCTATTGCCCTTGAAAAGGGGACTTCATCTGAGTTTTGAGAGCTCATATTACTAGCTCCCTTGCTTATCTAGCACCACGGTGAGCAGGGTGCTGGTCCATATCTCTCTGGACTAGATTTCATATATCATCATCCTGCCGATCAGGACTCTTGTATTGGTGAGCTGGTCGCGAGTATTCAGAGTGGTGGTTGCCTGAGCTAGGTCTCTCAATTATTTTTGAACCACATCTTGGGATTCTTCCTCGGTTGTGAGATTTTCTCGCCGAGGGTTAGGATTCCTACTATGGCGTCACCTTGTATTTCGATGGAGCTCTTTCTCCTATTTTTTTATTCGCCTTTTGAGGTGGGCATTCTCATTTTTCCGTTGGCGAGTGTCCTCCTCCTATTCCTAGAGTCTGGCATCGTAGGCATCGATTAACCTAGAGATTTGTGTGGACCTGGGTGGCCCTTGACTTTCTTCAGAGACCTTCCTCTCCCAGTGAAGTCTTGGGTTTAAATGGCGTATTTTGGACCTTACCCTTAGGGGGTTCACCTGTTGTTAAATATCTCCTGCTTGAGGAACGTTACTGCTATGATGTTACATTGTTGGTTCTTGATGGTGAGGGTTTTTATAGGATAAAGCAACCTCTTCCCACAGACGGTGCCAATTGTGGTGACAAAAATCTCAACACAAACAAGGATGATGAATTAAATCTCCAATCGCTGCAACTCTGACTACTCAGTCCTGCTACTCATATATAATAACAATAATACCTAGGAGAAAAAGGTTTTATAGATTTGGGTCACAACCCGAAAGTGGCAAGAAATATCTATATTACTTAACCGTATTAAATGTGATCCAACTACAACATATGTCATCACTCGCCGACACTTATGAAAAATACACCTCACACCTCCTCTATCCTGATACTGTTTTAACTAACCGTACCCAACCACACCATAAAATACTAAGGCTACCTTTATAGATAAGTAAAACATGAAGTAGAAACTAATAATTCTAGTGCCCATAGCGTATCTCACTCCCAATCTTACTAAGATTTGTGCGTAAAATGTCTCATAAATGAAATCCATTCAAGGAGACCCCATGATACACTTATTCTTAGCTTAGTTGGTTATTGAGATCCGTTGGCCCAAGACTTAATATATCACTATGATAATCACATCATAAACAAATAATCCATCACTAGGTAAGTCCTAAGAATCACATACCCAAGGATCCAAACCACCGATCGAACTAGACTCTTTGCGTGGAACGTCTCACAAAAGAAATACAAATAAGGAACCCCCTAATACACTATTATCTAGATGAATCATTGGTCCGAGATAATTATAAAATACTTCCTCGGCAAATACCAATATACAATCCAATACACATATTACGTCAGCCCAGAGTAATTATCCCACGTAGGAACGATTAAATAAAAAGTGTTTAGCCAACTCATTCCGTCTATTATCCTTACAGATAGACCAAAACAATGAGTATTTTCCTAACTCATACTGTCTATCATCCTGATAAATAGACCAAAACAAAAATTATTTTCTAAACTCATACCTTCTATCATCCTAATAGATATACCTAAACAAAAAAGTATTTACCCAAACCATACTATCTGATGATGCTGTGAAGCACAACTTAAATTTGTATGCAGTTCAAGCTCTAGCTAGGTTATTAATGGAGTTTATATAAGTGCAAGAAACTAAATAATAAGAAGGGGATGAGAGAATGGATAAGACACCGAATATAAGTGGTTTAGCCAATTAGTCCTACTCCACTGTGAAAGGTTGTAATGTATGTATAACAATTAGGCATTAATGGCCATGGAAATGCAACTTTCAAGCTTTCCCTCTCTATTATGAGTTTAAATAGAGTTTCAGCTAGGGTTTTCCATCTTCCCCCTTTGTAAATGAAGAAATAGAAGGCTTATATAGGCTTGGGGTTGTATAGTTCACCCCCCAAGCATCCAACATGTGTGCATGAGGTAAGTGATCCAATGAGAGACCAACACTTGTCTAGCGTATGCACTACACCAAATCCTGCGAATGGTCATGCCCAGTGGGTCACGACCCAAGTTCGTGACCACTGGTCATGAACTTGGGCCGTGACCATATTCATTACCACACTGAGTCATGGATGCTCTAGAAGTGGTCATGGCCCAATTCTGTGACCCATAGTTGTCACAGACCAAGTTCGTGACCAGGGCGTGACCATTTTGGCGCCAAATTCGCACCAAAATTCCCTCCAAGCTTGGTCACGTATGGGTCACAAACTTGGGCCGTGACCAAAGGCATAACAAAGCATGAACGGACCGCGCGATCACGGTACCAATGTAACGCTTAGGAACTGACTGCCCAATCACAGTACACCCGATTTAAGAATACGACGATAATTTAAAAATATCTAGACTTAGGCTTAAAACTTGGTGTCAGAGTGCAAAACCTCAAAACAGCCCCCCAGCGGCCCCGTGAGAGGTACCAACACCTCGTACGGGACCAATGTAACTCATAAGAACTGACCGCGTAATCACGGGGCTCCCGATTTGAGAATACGACGATAATTTAAAAATTTATAGACTTAGGCTTAAAACTTGGCGTCAGAGTGAGAAAACCCGAAACAGCACCGTGAGAGGCACCAACACTTCGCACAAGACCAATGTAATTCGTAGGAATGGACTGGGCGATCACGGGGCTCCCGGTTTGAGAATACGATGATAATTTGAAAATTTCTAGACTTAGGCTTAAAAACCCGGCGTCAGAGTGCGAAAACCCGAAACAGCCATCGAACGGCCCCGTGAGAGTCACCGACACCTCGCACGGGACCAATGTAACTCATAATAACTAATCGCGTGATGACGGGGCTCTCGATTTGAGAATATGACGATAATTTAAAAATATCTAGACTTAGGTTTAAAACTTGGCGTTAGAGTGCGAAAACTCGAAATAACCCCCAAACGGCCCCGTGGGAGGCACCAACACCTCGCACGGGACCAATGTAACTCGTAGGAATGGACCACGCAATCATGGGGCTCCCGATTTAAGAATACAAAGATAATTTGAAAATTTTTAGACTTAGGCTTAAAAACTTGGCGTCAGAGAGTGAAAACCCGAAATAGCCCCCGAACGGCCCCGTGAGAGGCACCGACACCTCGTACAGGACCAATGTAACTCGTAGAAATTGACCGCGTGATCATGGGGCTCCTGGTTTAAGAATACGATGATAATTTAACAATATCTAGACTTCGGCTTAAAACTTGGCGTCAGAGTGCGAAAACCCAAAACAGCCCGTGAGGGGCACCGACACCTCACACTGGACCAATGTAACTCGTAGGAACTGACCGTGCGATCACGGGACTCCCAATTTGAGAATACGATGATAATTTAAAAATATGTAGACTTAGGCTTAAAACTTGGCGTCAGAGTGTGAAAGCGCAAAATAGCCCCCGAACGGCCTCGTGAGAGGCACCAATACCTCGCACGGGACCAATGTAATGCGTAGGAACTGACCGCCTGATCACGGTAGTCCTGGTTTGAGAATACGATGATAATTTGAAAATGTCTAGATTAGATATGGTAGGTGACCTCGATCGGTTCTTTTGTTTACAATAGCTACATTTTCATTTATTTATTTTACAATTACACTTGGCTTACTGATTTGTATGTTATCTGCACGAGAAATGGAAAACATAAAAATTTCCACTGTTGTTAGTAGTGATGGATGAAGAAGCCAAGCAGGAGTTTCTGCATATTACATGGAGACTCACTCCTAAAGGTAAGAGTTTTATCTTTTCCGGTGAGGGTTAACATATTTTGACAAGGCATCGTAAGTTAACTTCATATTATTTATTCTTTGGTTGAGTATGTTTACATGCTCTTGTTCACTACATGAATTTGTATTTGTACTTAATATTCCACTGTGATGTATGAGCGTGCAAGTGATTCATGTTATTAATTAATTAACAAATAGGTCTAGATTTATAACAAGTTTGAGGTTTTTTGTATTTGATTATAAAACAAGATCTCACCTTAATGGTTGATCGATACTCGCAGCAGCAGCTATATATAGTCGCTATAGTAGCTATATATAGCAACAACTATATATAGCTTCTATATATAGCAGTAACTATATATAGCACCAGCTATATATAGCAGGTCCAAGTGTCTTCTTGGGAGACCAAGCCTGAGTGTGGGGAGAGATTATAGCAGTCAAAAGCTCCCCAATTCCTGACCAAACAGAGCCCATCTGTCCAAGGGGTTAAATGATACAAGAAAAAACAATGCAAAAGGGGCAGACTTGTACCGATTATTGGGGGGGGGGGGGGGGGGGGGGGAGTACAGTCCAAAATTGTTACGGGGTGGGGTGGGTGTCCTAAATATGTTTGTTCATAGTTTTTTTTGTACTAAATTTTTTAAATATGTGAATATGATGATAATTTTTTCTGTTTTAGTTGCAGCAGCGATGACCCTCTTTCCTCTTCCTTACATATTCCGGTGACCATCCCTCTCTACACATATCCCGGTACATCTCTCTCTCTCTCTCTCTCTATATATATATATATATATATATATATATATATATATATATATATATATATATATATATATATATCAAATAATGAGGGTGAAAAGATAATAAGTAATAAGTAGTCGTATACAAGTTGATTTAGACGGTTATCGTTCCTATAATATAGGCACAACTAAATTTACACTAAATCAACCTGTATATGATTACTTATTAACTTTTCACCCTCGTTACTTGTACTATAATCTAGGCTGGTGTAAATTTACACTAAATCAATCTAGGCAGGTTTGAGAATACGACGATAATTTAAAAATATGTAGACTTAGTCTTAAAAATATGGTGTTATAGGGGAAAGCCCAAAACACCCCCCTAATGGCCCCGTGAGAGGTACCAACACCTCGCCCGGGACCAATGCAACTCGTAGGAACTGATCGCGCGATCACGGTACTCCCGGTTTGAGAATAAAAGGATAATTTGAGAATATGAGGACTTAGGATTAAAAACATGGCATTAGACGGTGAAAACTCGAAATGGCCCGCATATGGACCCGTGAGAAGCACCAACACCTTGCACGGGACCAATGTAACTCGTAGGAACTGATCGTTGGATCATGATACTCCCAATTTGAGAATACGACGATAATTTAAAAATATCTAGACTTAGGCTTAAAACTTGGCGTTAGAGTGCGAAAACTTAAAACAGCCCCCAAGCGGCCCCGTGAGAGGCACCATCACCTCACACGAAACCAATGTAAGTCATAGGAATTGACCACCTAGTCACGGGGCTCCCGATTTGAGATACGTCGATCATTTAAAAATATGTAGACTTAGGCTTAAAACTTGGCGTCAGAGTGCGAAAACTCGAAACAGCCCCGAACGGCCCCGTGAGAGGCACCGACACCTCACACGGGACCAGTGTAACTCATAGGAATTGACCGCGCAATCACGGGGCTATCGGTTTGAGAATAGGATGATAATTTAAAAATATCTAGACTTAGGCTTAAAACTTGGCGTCAGAGTGTGAAAACCCGAAATAGCCCCGGAGTGGCCCCGTGAGAGGCCCTAACACCTCGCACGGGACCAATGTAACTCGTAGGAACGGACCGAGTGATCACGGTACTCCCAATTTGAGAATACGACGATAATTTAAAAATATTTAGACTTAGGCTTAAAACTTGGTGTTAAATTGCGAAAACTCGAAACAGCCCCCAAGCGGCCCCGAGAGAGGCACCAACACCTTGCGCGGGACCAATGTAACTAGTAGGAACTGACCGCACGATCACGGTGCTCCCGATTTAAGAATACGATGATAATTTAAAAATATCTAGGCTTTGGCTTGGTTACTGATAATTTGAATAAGAGCTTTGTAAAACTACTTTGTTATTGACATCACTTTTTTTGTGTCCTATCATTTGCAGGATAACATTGTATCGTTTGCTTTTTTGGACATGGAACAAATGAAGGAGGCAATGGTTTACTACATGAAGTTTGTTTATATAATGTTGTGGACATTCATGATTTTTTTTGTGTTACAGCCGTGCGGGATTTTATTATTTTATTGTTTAGTTTTATGGTCGTCAGGGCTTTTAGAATTTGATTTTTAAATTTTATGGTCGTGCAGGCTTTATAATAAGAAGGTTTTATATTAACAGGGTTTGGAATGTCCACAAAACAGAGGAAACTCTGCCCAATTTTTTTTTGTTTTGTGAATTATTAAGACTTGTAATATTTTTAAGTTTGTATATATATTAGTTTATTAACAACGTTCCTGATCGCAATTTGTGATTTTTTTTATCGTATTGCTAATTATAAATATTTGTAAAACCTCGTACGCGTTCAACGTTACACGTAGCAACTGACCATGTAGTCGCAGGGCCCCCAATTTTAGGATTGGACAAAAAATATTTTTTTTAATTATATTTAGATATGGTCATGGACTTTGTCCATGATCATTTCTATTTTTTCTGTTGCGCATAAAAATGGTCACGGCCATAGTCCATGACCCCCAACTGTGACGAAAAATGATCGCGGCCAAAGTCCGTGACCCATAATGCGATGAAAAAGGAAAAAATGGTCGCGGTATGGGTCACGGACTTTGGCCACGAACATTTTTTTCCTTTTTTTTCGTCGGGCTGTGGGTCACAAACTTTGGCCGTGACAAAATTTGTCACGATTGGGGGTCACGAACTTTGGCAGCGACTTTTTTTTCCTTTTTTCTTCATCACGGTGTGGGTCATGAACTTTGACCACGACTATTTTTTGTCACGGTTAGGGGTCACGGACTTTGGCCACGACCAATTTTTGTCACGGTTGGGGGTCGCGGCCAAAGTCCATGACCATTTTTTTCCTATTTTTCATCGCGGTATGGGTCACGAACTTTGGCCGCGACCAATTTGTCACGTTTGGAGGTCAAGGACTTTGGCCACAACCATTTTTTTCCCGTCGCGGTGTGGCTCATGCCCGCGACCATCTACCGTGACCCCCAGATTGGTCACGAACTTGGGCCGCGACCCATGAAATTGGTCGCACCCGAAATGGTCACGACCCAAGTCTGAGACCCACAGTCTTGGTTAGGGATTTTAGCTGTGACCATTCGCCAGTTTTGGTGTAGTGATGCATAACCCATGATGATGAAATATTCACCCCACGTGGGTTGAAAATCTATTATAATAGTATGATCCACATGGATTGATGATGCCGGAGTCACGTGTACCATATGAAATATTGATGTCGGCTCTAATGGTCTCAGTCAAGTCGAGAATGAAAAAGTAATTACAGAGAAATAGGTAACTACGAGGTTGAGAAGATCTCCTCGAGACGGTTAACATAGTCTCGGCCTGTCAGTATAGTACTAGACTGACACAATGCAGGGCCAAGACGTGAGAGGTAATAATGGATTAAGAATTAGCCTAGCTGCGTGACTATAAATGCTAAGGAACAGGTCTCGAAAGACAGACTAGAGATGGGTTGATAGGGTGTGGGCCCATGGGCAGGTGAATCTGACGGATGTTGAATTTAACTGATGAACTGAGCCGAGACTGGTCTTGGACCAGACCAGACTTGTGTATATCAATTGCCCCTAGTCCTTAGTCTTTAATGTGAGTGGAAGGCTGAGGAGTATTATCATATGATCACCTGATGAGGATGAGACCCCCTAGTGTTGTACGTTATGATGAGGACATGTACCAACTTAGCTGAAGCTAAAGGAGTCTTTTTAATGTCCTGGGCATAAGTGTTAGTTAAGCATGCTGAGTGTGACACATGTCATAGTTCATATAGGTTAGCGTGATAAGCAAGCAGTGGAGACATTAGGCCTACCTAGGGCTTTGAGCCATAATAATGTCCTCATTAGGAAATGCGCACAATCATTAACTCATTTAAATACATAAAAATCCACTTTCTCTTTCTTCTTCCTAAAATCATTCCCGCCTCGAGTTCTTTCTTCAATCGCTATTAACGCCCCTTCTTTGTCTATCTTCAAACCAATAGTTTCTGGAAAGATTTAGGATTCTTTATACTCCCATGATCTTATTTTTTCTCAGGTAACCCTATATATTCTACTTTCTTTCTAGTTCAAGCTTTGTTCCACCATGTTTTTGTATTCTTAGTTTTCTAGCTATGTTTATGGTCTTTTGGCAACCTATTAGGGTTGTTTTAGGGTTCATTTGGTGGCTTGATTTAGAATTTAAGGTGATAGGGAGTGAGTTTGGGTCGCTTATAGGATTAGTAACTTCTTTCCATCATCAGTTGGATTTCTTGGTGACACTCCGATCTTATTCTCCGGCATAATCCCATAACTGGCCATTTAAAAATAGTTGAGTTCCCACTTTTGATCCCAAAGTCAAACTAGTCAAACCTCATTCCTGTTTGAATCTACAGGAGACTTTATGAACTAGGGTAGCAACATCCAAATCTGAGGCCAAAGATCCTTTAAGAGATTCACAAGGCAGAGGTCGAGGCTAAATATAAAGCTGAGGCTGAACCAACACTTCCTCTAAATCCAACCCCCATTTCTATGGAACGTCCACCTCTGATGTTTACCTACCCACTCGAAATGAAGACGAGTATTATTGAGATTAATAATGATACCATGTCTTATACCTCATCTCAGGGGTCCAAACCTATATCGTCCTCTGAGGGCTATAGTCCTTCTAACTCCTAGGCATTTGAGAGAGCTGACTCTTTTGATGAGGCCATGAGGGTCCCATCATCTCATCTTGAAGAGTCTAGAGTGGTCGAATCTAATAATTGTGATAAGTCTCATCTTATTTCAGACTCTGAGCAACCGAGAGTTACCATTGTATATCCATCGCCCCCAATGGTTGTTTTACTGTCAACCATTCCTGACCACAAATTCGTCCAGAGGTTTCCTAGTGGGGTCCCGACTATTGAAGTTGAGTACAAAACTAATTCGAACGAGGATCCACTGGATACCTCTTATGCTCAAACTTTCCAAAGCATCATCAGAGAGATTAATCTCTTGACTTGGAGACACATGTATGGTATCGAACCATCCATTCATATGAGAGTCTCAATCGAAGATGAGAGAGCGTTTAATGGCCAAGATGGAGAGATACTGGTCTATGAGCAGATGTTTAAGGTTGACTTTAGATTACCCATTCACCCACTATTCAAGTTATCCTGGCCAATTTAATGCTTGACCTAGTCCAACTCTCGCCTAACATCTGGAGGATAATTCTCGACTTCATATAACTCTGGAAGCTAGTTCACTCAGTCGACCTTCCAGTCAGTGTATTCGGGGCATGTTATAACGTGTCTTGTACCAAGACCCAACCTGGATACTATCATATCATAGCCAGGAAAACTATAAAAGGTCCTAATTGTTAACCAAACATCCAATTACCACTGGAATCCACGATACTTTTTCATGTCGAGAGCTTGGGAGTTTGGCCCTAATGTCGCTTATAGCGCCTCAGAGCCAAGGGTCCCCCCAAAATGGGTCAAAACTTCAATGTCAGCCAGACTTGACCCTATCCTGAGTGTTGATGCCCGAGATAAGATATATGAAATAAGGAAACAAGGAAATAGAGGTGGGCTAGTAGAGTTTGAGCAGTTGATGACTTCATAGTTTCTGGAGAATACAGTTTTGGGTGATGATCCCCTAACCGAGTTATATAAATACCATTTATCTAACTGTTGTGTCGTCTTTTATTGTTATTTCTGATTCTAACCTCGTCGTTTTGTTATAGGTCGTCCAACTAACATAGCAGTAGAGCTCTGGAAAATGGCAGCGTCGAGTCTTACCAATATGCTCAATAAGATAGGAGAGAATCCTACACCCCTTGCCCCTATAAAAAAATCAACCACTGGTATCCCTGACCATACTGAGGCTCCGAAGAAAAGCAAAGAAGTCACCGACAACACTCCTACTCTACCCCTACAATCCAAAAAGAGCCTAAAATATGGCTCGTCCAAGAGGGGATTGGACCAACCGATTCCCATATCTTCTGACACGGCTCTGGATGCTTGGCTCTCCTATCTCACAATCAGCTCGGACTCCCTTATAGGTGATCCACAGATAACCAAGGCCACCCTTACCTCTATCATGCATGAGTCTAATAGGCATTTCATAAAGGCTATGGACGCCTCTCGTCTATGTGACTTTGGCCTCTACAAGGCCACCCAGGTAGTCCTTTGAACTAGCATCTTTTTATTGGTTTTTATACTTTTTTCAAGTGCTATCTCATCTTATACTAATTTATCTTTTATTTCTTGCAGTCACTTATGACCTTCTTAAAGGTCGGTGAATGGGTCCAGGAGAAGCTCCCCAGATCCAACAAGCTCGGGAGGCCATTGGTTCAACTTTAAAAGTTCTTCTAGTGCGTGCTTCTATCGACTCAAGTGTAAGTCAGTCACTCAAGTAATAATTCGATAAAAATGGGTAACGAACACAGGGACTAAGACGAATACTCTTGACAACGAATTGTAACACCCCGCCCGCCCGGGGAGAGCGAACGGAGCGCTACACATCGATAAAACTAAACTAATCCACAATAGAACAAGGTATAGAGCATCTAAAAGTCCCACAATACAATACAAGAATCCACTAATCTCATCTTCAAATTAATATAAAAAATCTCTCGAAATAATTACAACAATCTAACTATCTCGAAAATAAAATCAATCTCCAAATGCTCTATACATCAAAATAAATACAAGTCTTCTCATCTCTTGTATTAAAAATTCTTCCCAAATAATCCTCGCTAAAATCATCCCAATTGGTCCATAGCACTCAAATCCGTGCTCACCTGCCAACTAAGAAAAAGATGGGGAAGTACACAATACGACAGGAATATGCTCAACAAAGATGTTAGCGATGAACAAAGCGCAACAATACGACTACGAATACTCAAATCAAATAATGCAAATCTCAATAGCATTTTATCAATAAATTTCTCAACAACACATTAACCGGAGTCACCAGGCCTCACCATACTGCGCCATACTTTATCAAGTAGCCGGAAAAGGAGTCTTGGCGGGTGCCCAACATCAGTACCATATTAAAATCTCATGACAGCGTGCTCAAAACAACATGAATAATACCTCATGAATGAAAATAATTCCAACAATTATTTTTCCAGATTTTCAAGAATTTAACAATTCAAAATATGAGTTCAATTAATAAGAATTCAACAGAATAAACACTCGCGAGATTTCAGGAGCATATTGTGTAAAACCCCATACCTTAAAATCATCATATAATTCAGCCTCAAAATCTAATCACACCATCACGTTCCTCTCGCGAAAATAATCAAATCTTGTTCTAGCCCAAACTCGAGAAAACACCTAATAAGCCTTCTAATCTAAGGTTGAAATCTTGAATAAGCTTGGGGCAATAGTTTGTAGATGAAAGGGAGTAATTTTGGAGAGGTCTTCTATTTGAAAAGTTTAGGAAAAAGTGATTTGAAAAGCCAAGCCACGAATTATTTGATATATAAAGGGTTAAGAGTTTGATTAAGAAAAGAGTTCTAATCAGATACAAACGCTAAAAATTTTATTCCGGACGATCAGATCGTTGGAATCACTTGAAATTTTAACATGCTATAGCGAACGGCGAGACAGGACTGCTGACAAAAATTCAGCTTGATCGGACGGTCGGATTTCTAAAAAATATTATTTTTACTAGAAAGTTTTATGTTTTGAGGACTCTTAGAGAGTTTTATATTTTGAGGACTTTCTAAATAATAAAAATTCAATTAAAACACCATTTTAATTCCGATTGCGAAATTGTTTGAAATTCTCATCTTTAAAAATAAAATCCAACATATTTGAGCAATAAAAATAATTTTATCTCAAAATTTATTTTTCCTCTCTTATTTTGAAAATACCCCAAAATTACGCGGGTTGTTACACTTCCCCACTAACAATGGAATTTCACCCTCGAAATTCGCCGAATACCTAACTCTCAAAAATCAAGCCAACAATCTCCAAAAATAATCTCGGCACCAGAAAATAATTCCTCACATCTAATCTAGATGCCTGACGTAAAACGATTCTCTAAAAATTTCTATCTCCAAATTCGCGCCACAAAAACGCAACAGACCCAAAACCCAAGACCCAAGGGTTGTCGTATACCTAAGCTCTGATACCATTCTGTAACACCACGCCCGCCCGGGGAGAGCGAACGGAGCGCTACACATCGATAAAACTAAACTAATCGGCAATATAACAAGGTATAGAGCATCCAAAAGTCCCACAATACAATACAAGAATCCACTAATCTCATCTTCAAATTAATACAAAAAATCTCTCAAAATAATTACAACAATCTAACTATCTCGAAAATAAAATCAATCTCCAAATGCTCTATACATCAAAATAAATACAAGTCTTCTCATCTCTTGTATTAAAAATTCTTCCCAAATAATCCTCGCTAAAATCATCCCAATTGGTCCATAGCACTCAAATCCGTGCTCACCTGCCAACTAAGAAAAAGATGGGGAAGTACACAATACGACAGGAATATGCTCAACAAAGATGTTAGCGATGAACAAAGCGCAACAATACGACTACGAATACTCAAATCAAATAATGCAAATCTCAATAGCATTTTATAAATAAATTTCTCAACAACACATTAACCGGAGTCACCAGGCCTCACCATACCGCGCCATACTTTATCAAGTAGCCGGAAAAGGAGTCTTGGCGGGTGCCCAACATCAGTGCCATATTAAAATCTCATGACAGCGTGCTCAAAACAACATGAATAATACCTCATGAATAAAAATAATTCCAACAATTATTTTTCCAGATTTCCAAGAATTTAACAATTCAAAATATGAGTTCAATTAACAAGAATTCAACGGAATAAACACTCGTGAGATTTCAGGAGCATATTGTGTAAAACCCCATACCTTAAAATCATCATATAATTCAGCCTCAAAATCTAATCACACCATCACGTTCCTCTCGCGAAAATAATCAAATCTTGTTCTAGCCCAAACTCGAGAAAACACCAAATAAGCCTTCTAATATAAGGTTGAAATCTTGAATAAGCTTGGGGCAATGGTTTGTAGATGAAAGGGAGTAATTTTGGAGAGGTCTTCTGGTTGAAAAGTTTAGGAAAAAGTGATTTGAAAAGCCAAGCCACGAATTATTTGATATATAAAGGGTTAAGAGTTTGATTAAGAAAAGAGTTTTAATCAGATACAAACACTAAAAATTTTATTCCAGACGATCGGACAGTTGGAATCACTTGAAATTTTAGTATGCTGTAGCGAACGGTGAGACAGGACTGCTGAAAAAAATTCAGCTTGATCGGACGGTCGGATTTCTAAAAAATATTATTTTTACTAGAAAGTTTTATGTTTTGAGGACTCTTAGAGAGTTTTATATTTTGAGGACTTTCTAAATAATAAAAATTCAATTAAAACACCATTTTAATTCCGATTGCGAAACCGTTTGAAATTCTCATCTTTAAAAATAAAATCCAACATATTTTAGCAATAAAAATAATTTTATCTCAAAATTTATTTTTCCTCTTTATTTTGAAAATACCCCAAAAATTACGCGGGTTGTTACACGAATATGAAGAATGATTAACTCTACGAATGACTCATAAAAAGAAAGAAAAAGATTATGTTTTTGTGAATTTACATATCAACTAATGCAATTTGAATTAAAGCAATAACTAAACTACGTATGCAAGAAGAACTAACTTAAACTTTAAATGTATGGGAGAAAATAAAGTCAGGATACACGCCCCCGAACCGTCGTTAATTGCATAGAACATAAAATCTTCAGATATATAATTCTCCATTCTAAGAGATATTAAATACTCTCTAAGAATTCGACATATGAGGACTTTACTCCGCACAATATCAAATAAAAAATTGTTTTTGACTAGGATGAGAAATTATCAAGAAGCCAGTTGCACCCTTAAACATATTGGTTACCTGGGATAAATGGAATTAAAAGACCTATGACCTTTACCTCGATAAAGCTCAAACCTTTGAATGAACGATTACTTTTTATTCAATTTTAAATCCATATGTATTACCTAGGTTGGATTCTTATACCCCAACCCTTTAGAATTTAGCCTGACATGGTGTAACTATAATTAAACACGTCAACTACATTGCATGAAATCATTTTTACTTAAAAAGTTCAATAAAACATGTAAAAGAGAATTCTAGCTAAGAAATAATGAATCATAAGACAAAAAGTGAGAGAAATTGAAAGCAATAATGAAACTATACGTGTATTGAAGAAAAAACCTTGAATTCAATGTAAAAGAGGAACACTTGTTGAAGAGGATTGATCATAGGGTTCTTGCCTTCAAGAAGCTCTCAAAACAATGTAAAAACTAACTCCCTAATGTCTGACATTACAATAGAATATATCTCTCACGTTTTGTTATGTGTTTGCACCATGCACAACTCTAATTTTAACAAATAAAAATTAAAATTTCCTCACGCCGAACCGGTTCAAAAATTTCCTTGTTTACTGGGCGAACCGATTAACTTATTCTAGTGTGCTGAATCAGTTTTAAGTCTTGATCATAGGTTTGGTTTGTCTTGGATATTTTTTGAACCATCTCCCCTTTGTTTCCATCAGTTCGGTTCTCTGAATTTTTCCTTCATTTTTTCTTTGATTTCTTCTCAATTTCAAAGCTTCCTAACTTAGCAACCGGGACTCGAATTTGCATGTCGTTTCTTCCTACGCTCTTGTGGATTCAAGGTCTTTGACTTCTCTTTAGGTTCTGTGTTCTAATTTCAGATGTACATTTACTCTTTTGCCCTTAACTTTTCTTTTTCTTTCTTTCTTGATTTTGAGTTTTCTCTTTTCTTCATTTGTAAAAAATACCTACAAAATGTAAGAGAAATAAACGAAACTTTATTCACTGGATAGAAGATGTCAGTATTAAGGATATGGGATAAATCAACACAAATTACACCACACGGGGTAATAAAAGTCTCTAAATTACGGGGATAAATATAAAGAATTTATGCCTAATCAGCCATCAAGGCTGAGAAGGAGTTGAAGAATGAGTTGAAGGAAAATGAGGTTGGCCATCAAAAGGCCATGGAAGCACTTGACATAATACATTCTGACGCCTTGGAAGCATTAAAAAAGACCATGATGCTGCACTGAAGGCCTTGGCCGACAAGCATAAGGCCGAGATTGAGGCTACTATTAAGAATGCCGAGGAGGAGGCTAAGAAAAAGGTCATAGAAGACTTTAAGGCCTTAAAAGAGTTTGCAGGGTATGGCTTATAGTACCTTGAGAGATGGACTAGGACAAATTATCGCTGGGCTACCCTCAAATTTCTTGAGGTCTCGTCTCTGTCAAAGGAACTCTAGGCCTTTGACTTCTCGGATTCATTGGTTGTTAGTGCCTTGGCTGACATTGAGGTTGAGGGTCTTGCTCCTAAAGAGACGGTCATCGAGACAATAACTCAAGTTGGGGTCTAGACTACAGACGGTGTCAACCATGAAGATGAGGCTTAGACTCAACCTACATCTGACAATGTCATCTCTGATCAGGACGATAAGTAGGACAAATACTGATATTTTCCACTTTTCATCGGGCGGTCGTATTTGGCCGTAGCCCTTTAATACGTGACTTCAGTTTGATCTCGTCTCTAAACATTTGTCTGTCATTTTAACAATATCTATTTTGACAGCCTTTTTGCATGGCAATTTAACATGATGATGTGATTCATTCAATGATTTTTTGGCCAAGTGTAGTGCATGCATCTTCATAACTCGTCACCTTTAATTGATGTTTTAAGTCTGACGCTTATGAGCACACTTATGATAAGATGATGTTTAACAAACCAAACAAATGATTTTTAATTTTTTGCGTTTGTCACCATGTAATTGATGTTATCACATGTGACACCCCGTCTATTTAAATACTGGGTGATCAGTCCTTCTTAAAAATAAAACAGGAATATTATCTTCTTAAAAATAAAACAGGAATATTTTCTACTTAATGAAAAAAAATTGCACCAGTTTATTTAATACTTAGCATTATTATAGAAGACTTTTTAAATTACTAACCACCTACGTATTAAATAAACTGGTGCAATTTTTTTTCATTAAGTAACAACATATGAAAAATAAATATAAGCACCAACCATCCACTTAGTAGTTATATAAGTCCATCACAAGATAAATATTAAATAACATAATATCGAATAAACCATCGGTTGCTAATACAAAAGTCCAACTAAATATCTACAACAATAAACAGAGTCCACAAATACAAAGTCTGATAAACTGAATAAAGAAATAGCTGAAGGGTGACATGCCCAAATGAAATAACTAAACCTGAATCCTACTCTAAAAATGAAGTGACTAGAACGTCTAATTCAAATCCTGCAAGTATCCATAAGTGCTGCAGCTATGCATCCCTGGAATAGATCATCAAGCTTGGCGTCATTGTGACTGGACACCTAAAAGGTTTTGAAAATATTTTTGCAAGACGGGTCAGAGCCCAAGAAAACCTTTTAAAAATATTTAGCAAGTATTTATCATAGTTTAAAAATAGTTGTTTTTACACAAATTAGTTCAATGTACACTCCCTTAAGTTTCTCACCTCTCAACTAATGTGCACGCCTAGCTTTATCTACGTAGCTATGCTACCTAACCTACTAGGTTTAATCAGTAACTAACTAACCATATCCAGTTTAGCTCACCCATATCACCCATAAAGTACGCTACAATATATCCTTAATTCTCCTTAAGTCCTTAGTTAAATTTCTTTTTAGCATCCCCTTACTGCCCATACAATACGTTATCGTAATACTAATAATTAACATTACTCGTATGTTATTATTGAACCATTTCCTTAATATTTCACATATGTTATCATTAAAACATTTCATTAAGTTTCTCTACTTAATTCGTATTTAGATATACGCTATCTAACTTTACTAATATCACTCACTAAGTAGATTATCTCATAATTTAGTCACTTTTGGATATACACTATCTATCCTTCCTACACTACACACAGGTAGGATAAATTACTCAAGTATATATATATATATATATATATATATAGCATCTCCTGGATTGGCCACCGCGATGCAAACTTACATACTCTGCTATCAAGTCCATGTACCTCTCGTACCAAATCAAGGACTACCGATTCGGATGTTACCCTCGAACCATAAATCAAATCAATACATAATGGAGGCGAACATTATTCTAAGCCTTTGGGATACGTATACACCTAATGCGCCCAAATGACTGGTTACATTATCATACACTCAAGTAGTGCTCAATCCCTAAGTTTTATGTTCTGAGGCACAAGTATAAAATCCCCCCCAATGGGCTCATGAGGATAAGACTGTACACGACGCGAAACCTCCCATGATAGCAAGTAGCGTAGGTATGTTCACAAACATAAGAAAGAACATAATAGGCATACACACAACCTATCCATATGTCGCATATATTCATACACACAACCCATAAATATAAATCCGTATATAACCATAACCTATAGATATAACCCGTTCGTAATATATATCTTTCTAATACTCAACGTACTATCGATTCATAATTATAACTCTTTATCGCATTTTTATGAGTATTATTCTCTACCCAAAGTGTCCAAATTATCCCTTAAGAAATTTCAATAGTTAAAACATCACTAACCTACTGGTATAAATTCTGGGTTATCATCTACACTTACCGTAACCCGTTTTAAATTCCCGATACTTAACCTAATTATTTAAATCTCGTAGGCCCTAGTCTCATTTTACCCTCATTATGACTAAGACTAAGCCCCGACTATAGGTCTATTGAAATTCTCAAAGTCCTCATATAGTTCGTAAACCATTTTATACCATGATTTAATTTTTTGACTAAAGATTTTGATCTAGGACATCCTTCCGTAGAAAATTCATAACTAATTAAAAAAAATCAAAAAAATACGAAACTAGCGGCCACGCGTTCATAACGAAAAGATATATCTCCATGGCCAAAACTTAAGGTCGTTAGAATGACATACCAATCTCATTCAAATGGCATACTAATATCATTTGAGCGACATGAATCTCGTTCGGACGAACCCAACAATTTCTGACACCTTCGTCCCAAACTCATTTTTCTCCGTTGTTAATGCCTCAATCCTTCAAGAAACCTTCTGGAATTCTTTCCAAATATAACCAAACATCTAATATATGTTTAGGGACAATTTCTAATGTAAATAACACATCAAATCTATACGACATCCATCCAAGAACAGATCAAACCATTTATTCCTCAAAACCTAGATTTATTTTCTTCGTGTATTCTTATCAAAATACCTAGAATTATTTCTTGTTCTTATTTATATATATACTGGTTTCGAATTGTTTACATGAAAAGATTTATCTACTTGCAATTCCTACTCCAAATCACGAGTTCTAATAATTTAAATTACAAGAACCCATTTAAATCAACATATATAAAACCTTACACTACATTGGTATTATAACTTTTTGAAAACATGTAAGATAAACACTTGCCTCTTTAATTGGAGGTCTGATTTCATTGTTAGGATAGTGTGGTTGATCTCCCCTTGCTTCGATTTCGATTCCGTCACGTTCAGGGTGGAAATTGGTGTACGAAGCTTAGGTTTTCTACTCTCCTTCTCCTCCTATTGCCTCTTTTATTTTGGCTTTGTGTTAACCCTAGCCCCGTTAACATAACAGATGACATAAACCTCTAAAATTTGTAGGTACTTTTTCCTCAATTATCCAAAAGACCAAAATACCCCTCTGGGGTGCCGATTTGGCCTAAAAATGCCTTGGGACCAAATCTAAATCCTAGATTACACTTTTTTGACTATTTTGACCCTTTCAGATACACTGGCCCACTCGAAATGACCATTTGGATGACCCATAACTAAATCAAATTTTATCTCATAAATTTAAGTCCTGACATGACTCACACGTTCCGAAAAAATTACCGTAACTGTCGTATTTCTCACTCATGATAATCATAATGTATTCTTTCTAATTTATTACTCGTTCACTAAGTATTACTCAATATAATTCATACAAATAAATATCAACCCTTATCACGCTAATTAATATTTATTTTAATCCAGATTAATTTTCCAATTTTAATCTAATTAATTTACATATAAAAATCAATAAAAATTACTGGGTGTTACATAAGATAGGTCCCCTCTCATCATTTTTTAGAGTGTATGGACGAGACTTGTCTCTTCGTACACTCTCACCTTGGTGAGAGAGTTTTGAACATCAATTCACCACATAATGATGTTTAAGTAACCATAATCAAATCATTTTTCAATTTTTTGGTTGTCACTAAGTAAATAATGTAACCATATAAGTCCCCTCTCATCGTTATTGAGAGTGTATGGATGAGACTTGTCTATTCATACACTCTGTCCTCGACGGGAGAGTTTTGAACGTCAATTCACCATATAATGATGTTTAAGTAACCGTAATCAAATGATTTTTTAATTTTTTAGTTGTCACCAAGTAAATGATGTTACCATATAAGTCCTCTCTTGTCATTATTGGGAGTGTATGACGAAACTTGTCTCTTTATACACTCTCGTCTCGCCGAGAGAGTTTTGAACGTCAATTCACCACATAATGATGTTTAAGTAACTATAATCAAATGATTTTTTAATTTTTTGGTTGTCACCAAGTAAATGACGTTACCACATAACTCCCCTCTCATCATTATTGAGAGTGTATATACAAGACTTATCTCTTCATACACTCTGGTGTCGCCGAGAGAGTTTTGAACGTCAACTAAACACATAATGTTGTTTAAGTAACCATAATCAAATGATTTTCAAGTTTTATGTTTGTCACTAAATGAATGGTGTTACTATACCAGTTTCCCCTCTCAATGTTATTGAGAGGACATGGATGAGACTAGACTCTAACTAAACTCTCGTATCACCAAGAATGAATTGAAACTAATTCACCATTAAAACTAGTTCAAACCATGCAACAATTATCAATAACAAGAAGATATGAGACAACACTTGTATTTTCTATTGATTCTCGGACTGTCGTATAAAGAATTATCATATAAACTAATATGCAAAAAAAACTTTACTGGTAGTATCTTTTTAGGTGATTATCATTATAAGTGTTAGATAAGGGTTCACCCTCAAGGTTTTCCAACCGCTAAGTTCCTGGAACGTCCCCCTCTGTTACGCTGTACGTCCCATGCTAGTTAGGATGCAGTTTGTTTGACTTCTGCCAAACCTTCTTCAACACTAAGTCACCAACGGCTATAACTACACCAAAACTGCCAACTTGTCACGATCAAAAACCTTGACAAGTCAAACTTATCACGGTCTTTGACCTTGACAAGTTTATCATGGTCTTTGACCGTGACAAGTCTGTGATAAAAACTTAAACTTATCACGGTTTTGGACCGTGACAAGTCCGTAACAAATAAAAAATTATCATGAACTTTAATCGTGATAAGTTCATGATAAGTTTCTTTGTCACGAACTTGTTACAGTTAAAGTCCATGAGAATTCTGGGCAGAATTTAAAAAAAAAAACTGTTGGGCAGTATGGCCAGTGCCCACCAGTATATTTGTACTTGTTATAGCAAAATTGTACCTATCAAAACAACATATATCCAAATAAAATAAAATTAAAGTACCAAATCATGGCATATATAATCAATATCCAAATAAAATAGAAATACAAATATCCATATCCAAACCAATATGTACCAAATCAAAAAAATATAAATATAGTCCAATATCCAAATAAAATAAATAGAAATAGTATCATGACATAGTATCTTGAGCAAGTCGGAGGAGGAAGGAAGGCCACACGACATATGCATTAACACACCCCTCAATTCGTTGAACGCTGCATTATTCACGCAACCACAAAGGTGAGTTCTCCTTTACAGACACCATATGTGTGATGATCACCCTTGACTTAATGTCTTGGAGAGGATATCCATGAATCACCATACCCAAGAGGAAGATCGGGTCCCTCAACCCCCTCGCTATTGGCTCCCCATAATATATGTTGAGTAAAAACATGTTCGGCTAACCAATAATTGACATAGGCCGCCCAACGGGGGTCAAGATGGTAAATGGATCATATGTCGGCGAGCCCGTGAGTATCGATGATGATGTAGTGACATCCTCATCTGCCTCTACCTCCTTCTCCTTCTCCTTCTCCTTCTCCTTTTCCTTCCCCTTCACCGTGTCCTTTCCCTCATCGGAGGTGGACCCCAGTTGGTCAGGGACTATCGTCTCGACTTGTCATCATTTCCTCCACTGTGCCTTTTCCTGGAGTCATCTTTGGTACCACTTATGTATATATATACATCCCATGCTTTAACAACTTCTCTATCTCATACTTTAAAGAAAATTATTTATAAGTTGTATCCCCATGGTCTTAGTGTAACTCACACTATTTGCACCTGTCCCTCTTATAAGGAGGGGACTTGAGTTTCTCCGGCCACCGAAGTGCCCTATCGTACTTGATCTTATTGAGGATCATATCAGGGCTCACTGTTAGAGGGGTATATTTGGCAAATTTATCACCAATCGACCTCTTCTTTCCTTGTTATCTTTATCCTGATGATACTTGCCTCCACTGTACTCTTTCACGTCTCCCCTTTTGGCCTCCTTGGACTCCTTCGTGTCCATGATCCTCCGAGTCGAGGCCAGGAGTTGTGTCATGGTCTTTGGAGGATATTTGGAGAGCTTCTAGAGAAGTTTTCTAGACTATAGCATGCTAATAAGGGTTGTCATAATAATATTCTCCTCGTAATCTTTCACCTCTAGTTTCTCCTTGTTAAACCAAGAAATGTAGTCCCTCGGAGTCTCATTATTGCCTTGATTTACATGTAAGAGGTGAGTTACCTTCTTTGGTGAGTTCATACCGAAGCAAAAATTATGTATGAACTTCTCCGCCAACTGCTTGAAATTCTCAATATAATTTTTAGGCAAAGTTGTGTACCACATATAGGCGACACTTTTGAGGATACTAGAGAATGCTTTGTATCTTATCTCATTCGGGGGTGAGTAGATATTAGACATCAACTAATATATCTCTATGTGTTGGACGGGATTGGAACTCCTATCTTACTTTGAACTGATAGTAGGTGGTTTAAACTTTACAAGGGTAGGATAACTCACGATCCTTGTAATAAATGGAGACCCCTTTATACAGCCTCAGCGGTTGGGGTCTCGACTTTTGAGAATAGAGCCTATCTTGTCTTCTAACCTTTAAATGGAGTTGTTACAAGGCTTATCTTCAGCGATAATATTTTTGTCACCTCCTTCTGGCACAGCTGCAATTGGCGTTGGTTCTCATGCCACTATCTCGTACCATCTATTAACTTCTCTTTACTCCTCCCTATCTCGACCTTGCTAGGGTCGATCATCACCACATCTTCTATTTCCCCTGGGTGTTGTATTATTATAAGAATAAAAGATTCGATCATGAAAATATCTGATCAGGCTAAGACGGTTGAAGGTTGACCCTATACTGATCCTATCAAAAGATAAAGTCCTTGGTCAGCCATGAGGTGTCAACTGAGCATTCTTTCCTTTGTATGATGGAGCTGGGCAAATTGTATCGCCTGAAACCTCATACAGCTCCGAATAGTCTTCCTCATCGTAATCATGGTCATTCGAACAATCCTGGACTTATTTTCCCAGGTGAAGATGTCTAGGATCAGTAATGTCTCTCCATCACTGATGGCACTGAGCCTCCTTTTGTGGTGTCGGGGGTGGTCCCCTTATTGTCAGATCCACTGTCTCCCTAGTGGCAAAAGTAATAATCATAGCTGGGTCACCTGGGGGCCTTCCTAAAATTCTTTGGATAAATGCAATGAACTGATCTTGCATTTTTTTGCTAATTAGCCAGTATGGATCGCAGTGCCACCAACACATCAACCATTTATGACTAGGGTGGTAGTTGGCTGGAGCTTGGGCCAGCACTAGGAGGCAATTCAAATGACATATCTTCGGTAAGAAGAATTAATAAAGCTAGATGAATTGTAAAAAATAAGGAAGCTTAAATAGTATCCACCCAACTCTTTTAATGGTGGTATAGGTCCAATAAGGGTGGAGTTGGAACACCACTAGAGGAAAAAGTGGGAGTCTAAGATGAAAAATAGAGAGGAAGAAGATAAAATTTTCCTACAGAAAGTGCTAAAATGATGATATTGTGAATCACCACTTAAATTTGTATGCAGTTCAATCTCTAACTAGGTTTTTAATGCAGTTTATATAGGTGCAGAATAGTAAGTAACAAGAATGGGATGGGAGAATGGAGGCGATATAGAATATAAGCGGTTCAGCCAATTAGGCCTACTCCATTGTGCAAGGTTATAATGTATGTATAACAATTAGGCACTAATGGCCATGGAAATACAACTCCTAAGGTTTTTCTCTACTGTCTGTTTGAACAGAGTTTCAACTATTTTAAAAATGAAGAAAAAAAAGAGGGCTTATATAGGCTTGGGGGTGTACAGTGTTCCCCCCAAGAATGCACCATGTGTGCATGAGGTAAGTGATACAGTGAGAGACCAACACATATCTAGCCCATGCATGACCCATGATGATGAAATATTCCCCCTATGGGCTGAAGATATGTTATAACAGTATGATCCATGTGGATTGATGATCCTGAGTCACACGGACCATATAAAATACTGATGTCGGCTCTGATAGTCTCGATCGAGCCAATATCGAAGAAGGTAGTCCAAAGAAGTGGGCGATAAATAGGATGAGAAGATATCATCGAGACGGTCAACATATTTTTGACCTGTCAGGGTGGTACTAGGACAACAAATGGCAAGGCCGAGACGTGAGAGGTAGTAATGTACTGAGAGCGAGCTTAGCTGCATGACTGTAAATGTTGCAGAACAGGTTTCGAAGGCTGAGACTACTGGAGATGGGCCTGTACGGTATGGGCCCATGAGCAGATGAATCTAACGGATGTTAAATTGGGCTGATGAGCTAGGCCGAGACTGGTCTTGGACGAGACCAAACTTGTGTATATCATCTCTATTATCCTAGTAGATAAACCAAAAGAAAGAGTATTTACCCAACTTATACAGTCTATTATCCTCACAGATAGACCAATGCAAAGAGTGAGAGTGTGCCTCTTGATGTTAACTACCCGAATAAATATTCATCAACCTAATTTGTGGAAAAGGAAAATTAAAGGGTAAAACAATCCTAAAGTCTATTTGACAAAAATATTTTACTAAATTTAGAATTCAAAATTTATCTTCTTTAAGATAAGACAATGATTCTAAATATGCAGAAAAATAAAATAATATCATAATACCGGATGTACAAGAGAAAAACCCACTACTGGGAAAAACCTCGAGCCGAAATGAACGACAAATGTACTATAGTATACTTTTACAAAAGAATAATGAGAGACACTTACACAACTTTCACAAGACACTCTTTCATACAATATTTTTTAAAGAAAGCATTGACAGTTGAAGCACGCTACAGAACTGCCACCGGTTTTGGTCCATGACCAATCTCTTCAGATCCTCTTGGTCGAAAAAAATCTTATTTAAATTTGAATAAACTTTTTGTTCCAAGGTTGTAACCCTTAAGCAACCAAAAAATCTATGACTATGACGTGTGATGAAATCCTATTGGGTGGGTTAGTGTATGGAAGTATAATAGTTATTTAAATATCACAAAATGTTTTTCAAGTTCTGGTAGAGAAAACACATATTCATGAACAAACTTTTTAGTCAAAAAAGATTTGAACAAAAAGTACGAGTATAGAAATTTTCTCTAAGGTTTTCTCAAAGAGAAAGCTAAAAGCTGTGGGTTTAAGAACAAAGAGGAGGAGGGAAAAATATGGTCTCAAATTCAAATTGGGTTTAATTTGCAAAACGATTTTTCTTCTCTCTCCCCCTTAGTTTGGAAGAGTGTTTGACACATAAATATATAGTCATAATTTTGGGGGAACACTTAGAAGGCTTGCATGTTAGGTATTGCATGATCATGGTCTCAAGTAGTAAGTCTAGGTATATTAAAGCCAAAAAATGTCCTTGAAATGCTTCCCAATGATATATTTGAGAATAGATACTCAAAATGAAATGTGATCACTTTATAACAACTTCGTTGCAGTAAAGAAAACGGTCGTTGTAGTCATTCTAAGGCGAAGTCAGGTCGCGTAAAGAGCTAGGGTTTTTTGCAGGGTAGACTTCATACCAATGAAAACCTATTCGTTGCACTAAGGAAAACTTCTTATAAAAGTATAGTACACTCGATGCTCTATAGAATAGATTTCCTGAATTTCTTGACCAAAACATGTTTGAGTCTTCATCCAGGAGTTCACTGGAAAGATTCATCAACGAACCGGATTCACTCAATACCGAACCTCAAGCACACCACTTAGGTAAAGGTATAAGACTTAATGAAATTCAATTCACCATAGTTAATATGTTTTTATAAATTGAAAAATATTTTTTAATTAACATTGGGTTTGTAATTGTGTAAGATACATATGCAAATATACTTTTCATATAAAAAAAATCTATCTTATAAAAGAATTGTATCTCTTTATGTATTTTAAGTATAAATGTTTATGCGAGAAACAAACATACTTCGATTATGCCTCAAGAGTATTTTGAAAATATTCTAAGGAAAACTGGACAAAATATCTCGGCACATGGGCGACCTCCCTTGTAATAGTCCTTATTTTATATGTAAAGGTTGGAAAAATACAATACACCGAAGATGGGGCTTGCCTATCAATTTATATCATTCTTAGTATCAAACCATGATAAAACATTTATTTTTCAAAACAACATGCACAATAAAATTGATATAATTAATAATTGAAATAATAATAAATCCAACATCAACTTCCATATAAAATGAACCCAACATAAATACCAATACCTCAAAATGATTGAGAAATAATAAACTCTAGACTTATGCCCATATAATATCCAAGATGAGTAACTAAAAGGAAATAACAACCTAGACTTCTTTTTTTTAATGAAAGAGGGATTGGACCCCCTAGATTATTATTGAAAAAGGGGAAAAAGCCTCTCCAAAGTGGCAAGAAGAGAAGAATACAAACTATAGAACTAGAAAAGCAGTAAATATGGGGTTTTATTTAAGCCCCATTACAAAAGAAGTGAATAAAGATCAATTCTGAGAATGTCTAAGGTAGAAGCATCCCATTTTGTCAAGCTTGAAGGCACCACGAGCTATAAAAGGAAGATCCTTGAAGTTTCTGAAGGTTGAAAGACCTTGAGTAGTAGATCCATAATTGGCTAGAGCATCAGCAACCATGTTAGATTCTCGGAAGCAATAAGTTAATGAGACTTTGAGAGAAGATAAAGTAGATCTGATATCGTTCACACAATTAGTCAACTTCCAAGGAGGTTTCCATTGCAAGTTTATCAGGTTTGCCACAAAGGATGAATTTGATTCTATAAGCACTTCTGATATTTTGAAATCCAAACATAAATTAATTCCCACCTGTAATTTTTTAATCTCAGTAGAGGAATTTGAAGCATGATCGTTAGAATGAGCATAAGCAAAGATTAGGTCGCCCTTGTCATTCCTCAAGATACCACCAATGCCACTCCTTCCTGGATTACCCTTGGAAGCACCATCTATATTTAACTTGAAATAATTTTTGGAGGGAAATGACCATTTAATAGGCTTAATAAATTTGATTAGACTTTTAAATGAGAGGTTAAATATAGATTGAATGCCCACATCAAATTGAGAAGGATTATTTTTGAAGCATTTCAGCTTGCAAATATATGAGATCAAAAAACTTGATTGAGAGATGATGAATCTTTCATCGAATGATGCACTATCAAAGAAGATTTTATTTCTCATTTTCTATATCTCCCAACAAACAATAATAGGGATACATTTACCAAGGAATTTAGAGTAGTCTTTAGGGCTGCTTTTGATCCACCAACTATGCAGAATTGAAGAAATTAAAGTGAAGCACATAACAATGCCCATAATGTTGGAGAAATAATTCCAAATTTGAATAACTTTGGGACAGTGAAGAAAGAGATGATCAGTAGTCTCACTATCATTGAGGCATAGATTTCATCTAGAACACATTCTTATACCCAAAGATTGGATGTTTTCATCAGTAGGGATGAAATTATTTAACATTTTCCATACATGAATAGAGCATTTCTTTGGAATAAGAAGGTCCCAGATGAAGATGTTGATGGAAGAGAAAGGTTGATTTGGTTTATAGCAAGCATAAGCAGATGTAAAGCTGAATTCTCCTTTAATATCAGGACACCAAAGACATTGCCCATTTAATTCCAGCATATTATCAAGGCATACATCCTTAACTCGCATCATGTTTCTCCAAGTTAGAGAGCCTGTATGATTGTGAACACCATTCTTGAAATACCTGTTAGACATATATTTAGACCAAAGAGAGTTATCAATGTAGAGTTTCCAAAGCAACTTCATAGAAGAAGCTTTGGAAATATATCAAAAATTTGGCAATCCAAGACCTCCTTCCTTGAAATCTCAACTAATGAAATCCCACTTTTTCCATTGATATTTCCATCCTTGCTCTTCAGTGCCACCCCAAAAGAATTTGTTGAGAATAGATGAAGTTTTTTTAGGACAACTTTAGGAGGAGACAAAGAGGATAAAAAAAAGAGGAAATTGATGTGAGGACATGTTTAAGAAGAATCAGTCTGCCTCCGCTAGACAAATTTTTTGACTTCTAACCCGCAATACGAGTTCTGATTTTGTTGATGAGGGGGTCAAATATCTCACTTTGTTCCTGCCTTTAAAAAGAGGGCAACCCAGATAAGTAATTGGGAAATTATTGTGCTTGAGTCCTATAATATTTTCTACTTTAGATTTGAAGGCAAAGGGTTGCTTAGAATCAATTGTAAATGAACTCTTTGAGGTGTTAACTTTTTGGCCTGATAAACACCTATAGTGGCGAATAAAGTCACACATCCTTCTCAGAGATCTATTGTCACCCATGCAAAACACAATCAAGTCATCGGCAAAAGCTAGGTAAGATATAAGAGGACTACCATTGGGAACATAATGATGCTTTATAAGGCCTTTCTCCATCTGCATATTGAGTCCCCTGCTTAGATATTCAGCTGCAAGAATGAACAAACTAGGGGAATTGGATCCCCTTGTCTGAGGCCCCTGTGGTAATTGAAAAAACCACATTCAATCCCATTGATGATTAAAGAAAACCAATTATTTGATATGCTCCTCCAGATAAAATCTATCCATCTTTCCCCAAAACCAAAAGCTCTAAGGACTTGAATTAAAAAAAACCATTGGACCCTATCATAAGCTTTCTCCATGTCGATCTTGAGAATCACATTACCTCCATGAATCTTCTTTCCCAAGTTTTTTACCATTTCCTGAGCAAGAATGACATTGTCTTAAATAGATCTACCCTTGATGAAGCCACTCTGATTGAGAGAGATCAAATCTGGTAACAATCTAGACTTGAATTAATGAGTCGATCTCTAATAAGCAATGTATGAACGCAAGTTTGATTATCATGATAGTCCTGTTATCACTGTCTAGGAAAATTCGGGGGGGGGGGGGTATTTTATAATTTGGGTCAACGCCTTAGAGTTGCAAGAATTAACTTATAAAAATTACGATACAATAATAAAGTTAATTCAAAGTATGTACCACCCATCGGCACTGGCATGTGATAACTACTTCACCCATTATCTAAGTGAAATACTACACACATATCAACCCAAGTCCCCAATCGATAAAGACTAATAATCGTGACAATAGTTAATACACAATTCATCTAGAATAATTCCCGTACCAAAGATAATTGTCTACACATGCATTACCATTTCCTAGAGTACCCTAATGATACTATCTGTAATAGTGACATAACCATTTATTAAGCATTTACGTAGTATTGGGTTCATAACTGATTGTCTACATCATTAGGCTAATTTATTAATCTCAATTAATTTATATGAGAACCTAAGGGCATCTACCCTTAGTGTCCCATTCGTATTCTATCGTTAAGTTCAAAGGAGTCCCTAATCCAAATAGACAAGATAAAACACATATAAGTGGGGTGGTCCTTAGGCAATACGTTCATACCCAACGATGATAATGGATCCCAACATCTATACCTACCTCTCGTAAGTGGCGCTGCTACATAGTACCTAAAGTAATGACCTACACAACACCTAGTCCACCTGTGCTGATGTGTGCTACCATCTCCAAAGGCACATAAACCCAATCGAGAGGACCATCCACGAACAAAGGTATGTCAACTCAACTCAACAAAGCCTTTTTTTAAAATATTTGGGGTCGGTGATACATCACACATATTGCATATTTGCGCCCTTTATCTTTATGCATTCCAGCACTTTTATGTTCTTAATGTCTATATTTATGCTCGTTAACCAAACAACCTCGGATTTGGACATATATATGTTTTGTAGGGGTTAATTGTGCTTTTGTAGGTATTGGAACGCTAAAAGTGAGGTTCGGTTGCATTTCGGAGAAGTTTCGTCATCGAATGCTATTTCAAGGGCAATTTGGTCTTTTCAAACTCACTATTTTTAATGGAATGAAGTTACCAACATACAAATCATCAAATTATCTTTCTGTGGCCACTGACCGTGCGTCATTCTGACTTTATATGTGGAAGTTATGGCCATTTTCGGAAGGTTTCGGTATTTTCTTCTACTTCAAGGGCATTTTGGTAATTTTATACTGCATAAGTTGGAGGGTTCAAAACAGAATCATGTATAGAATTGAATTATCTTCGCGTCGGTTGTGACCACGCCTCATTTTGATTTCGTATGAGGGAGTTATAGTTGTTTCCGTGCAACGCGTCAAAATTGGTTCAAAGAGGAAAAGTGGGTTGTCTCCAGCCCAAGGCAAATCTCAAAACTGCGGTCGACCGGTCCCAAACATGAGGTCGATCGGTCCCATCAGATATGGATGAAAATTGACTTATTTTGGGTTTTTTTTGGCTTGGTTTTGTTGGGGGTTTGTTTTGGGGTATAAATAGAGTGTTAGGGGCTTTTCTTTGGAGATATATTTCATTTTGGGTTAGAGATAGGGGATTGTTGGGCGGAGCATCTCTTGCTATGGTTTGCACCCATTTGGGTATTTTAAGCACTATTCATTATCTCCTCCCTTGTTATTAATTGTTGTTTCTTTGTTTAAGCTTTGTGTTGTTCATTTCTTGCTTTCTAATTTAGGTTTATTGCTTTATTTACTTGCTTTCTAGTGTAGATTTAATTCATGATTTTTACCATGCTTTGTAGCTAGGATAAATTATGTTGTGTCGGATTGAACTCACCTAGGGTTGACATGTTGCTTTGCTTTGGTGATGGAGTTTTACGGGTCTATTTCGGGTGCGTTTTCCTAGTTATTACGCCTAGGGGATTTGACGGGGCATATCATGTATGTTCCGTGCTTACGACCTTGCGTGCGTAATTTTCGGGGTATTTGTTGATACCAAAATTGTATTAGGCTTTTATGAAAATTTAGGGGCGTGACAACCCTTGATTTAATTAACTGTCGAAGCGATATGCATTTGTAATAACTCGTCGACCCATGTAACCATTTTATACTAATTAACTCGAGTGAGGGATATTCGACGCAACCTATATTTTTACTCGCTTTCTTAATCTAGCTTCATTTTTTCTCTCCTAGATTACAATATCCATTTAATGCATCTTTCCCCTTTTTGTGTATAATCATCTTTTACACTTTTATTTAGGAATATTAAACCTTATAAATTCTAGCAACTCGTCTCTGTGGATTTTCGATACCCGACTTATCGCTATACTCACCTATTGAGTGTAGTCATAATTTAGGTTTTTGTATAGTTCATGTGAGCCGAATTCAAAATGACCGGTGCGTAGGTGACTCTCGCGCCGCGACAAAACCCATTCTATCAGTCGGCAACATGAATTTTATTTTTTCATTCCATTTTGTCCAGTGTAATATCTTCGATTAAACCATGTAATATCATACCATTTTTTATAATATCACACCAAGTCAATTTAGGCCTACCTATAACCTTTGCATTACCATTAATACTAACTAAATCACTCTTCCTTACAGGAGCATCCATTGGTCTACGCTTGACGTGTTCAAACCATCTAAGTTGATTTTTTTTCAATTTATCTTCTATAGGAGCTACTTTTACCATTTCACGAATTTGTTCATTTCTAACTTTATCATTTTAGATTTTACCATAAATCCATCTTAGCATTCATATCTCCACCAGATTCATTTTCTGCACATTTTTTTTCTTAATTGCCTAACACTTTATCCAATATAACATGGCGGGTCTAATGGCCATCCTATAAAAAATTTCATTTAACTTCAAAGGTTTACGCCTATCACATAATACATCGATAGCACATCTCCACTTCACCTAACCTGCTTTAATCCTATTAGTAACATCATCACTAATATCTCCATTTTTGGGATAATCGAGCCTAAATAATGAAAATGATCATTTTTAGGTATCTCTTGACCCTCCAATTTTTCTACATCCCCGTTTTTCCTCCTATTACTACTAAAATTGCATTCCACATGTTCTGTTTTAGTCATGCTTATTTTAAATCCTCTTGTTTCTAGTGTTTCTCTCCACACTTCTAATCTAGCATTGATTTTCATCTTAGTCCCATCCACTAAAATAATATCATCTCAAATAGCATACACCATGGCATCTTATCTTGTATTTTTCCAATCAACTCATCCATAACAAGAGCAAAGAGATAAGGACTTAGTGCTGAACCTTAGTGTAGACCTACAGTAATTGAAAATTCAATACTTTCTCAAACTGATGTTTTTACTGTAGTTATGGCCCCATCATACATATCCATGATCACATCAATATATCTACGAGTCACTCCTTTTTTATGTAGAACCCACCATATTATATCTCTGGGTATCCTATCATACGCCTTCTCCAAATCTATAAAAATCATATGAATGTCCTTTTTTTCTCCCTATATCATTAATCTCCTCAATAAATAGATTGCTTTCATTGTTGACGTCCCAGACATAAATCCAAATTGATTATAAAATAGCATTGTTTTCATTCTCAATATATATTCAATTACTCTTTCCCAAAGTTTCTTTGTATGACTCATTAATTTAACACCACGATGATTTGAACAACTTTGTATGTCCCCTTCATTTTTATAAATAGGTACTAAAACACTCTTTCTCCATTCATCGGGCATCCTACTAGTCATTATAATTCTATTAAATAATTTTGTAAGCCACGATACTCCTTCCTCCCCTAAGCACTTTCAAACCTCAGTAGGGATACCATCTGGTCCTAAAGCCCTCCCTCTTTTCATCTTTTTTAGAGCAATCATCATCTTTGTTGTCCTAATTCTAGGAAAAAATATATTTTCTTGAGTCTCCCTAAGTTACTTTATATGTAATCTACTCTCATTATCTCCATTTAACAATTTCTCAAAGTAGTATTTCCATATTTCCATAATTTCATCATCATTGACTATGACTCTCGAATCATCACTTTTAGTACACTTAATGTTATTAAAATCTTTTATTTTTCTAGCCCTAAATTTGGCAAGCTTATAAATAATTTTTCCCCTTCTTTTGTTCCCAATTTTATATAAAGATGATTATACGCCTTTAACCTAGCATCTCTTATCATTTTCTTAACTTCCTTTTTAACCCATATATATTTCTCAAAATTTTCTTCATTTCTAGTTGTTTTTCATGTTTTAAAGTACTCCCTTTTGATTTTTACTACATTTTGTACTTTTTCATTCCACCACCAAGTTTCTTTAGTTTGTGGCCCATTTCCTTTTGATTCTCCAATAATTTCTTTTGATATTCTCCTACTACATGTGGACATCTTATCCCACATTATGTTAGTTTTTTCTTCGGTATTCCATGATGCTTCATTTAATACTTTATTTTAAAATAGTTCTAATATCTCTTCTTTAAAGTTTCATCACCTAATTTGTGGGTTAATCTTCTCTTTTCACACTCGTGATTGATTCTTAATATTTATATCCAACACAATTATCATATGTTGTGAGGTTAAGATCTCTCCCAGAATAACCTTACAATCTTTACATAATAATCGGCCTCCTTTTCTAGTAATGAAAAAAATCTATTTAGCTCTTATGCGTTCCAATTGTATAAGTTATTCAGTGTTCAAGCCTCATTTTAAAACATGTATTTACTTGTACAAAATCATTAGCCATCACAATATCTAAGATATACTCTCCACCATCATTCCAATCTCCAAAACCATATCCTCCATGAACTATCTCATATCCTACACGATCTTCTCCTACATGGCCATTGAAATATCCCCTTATATAGATTTTCTCACATACGGGTATTTCTTGAATTACTTCATCCATTTGTTCCCAAAATTATACTTCAGTGTCACTTGTCTAATCCTAATTGGGGTGAATAAGCACTAATAATATTAATTATTTTTTCACCTAATACCAGTTTTACAAGTATAAGTCTATCACCTTTCCTAAACCAGTTATTAAGTGTCTAGAAAATTAAAAAAAATATATATATATATCTTTATCACATAATATGTATAGGTAATTACTCTATAATTACCCCTAAATTATACTATTTAATCACCCATTAATAATTCCAATTTAATTACTAACCATCTAGTTAATCCTTAATTTCACCATTTAAGTAATTCCAACTTTTACATGGAATTGGTCTATGATTAGTTAAGGCGTTTTCTAACCTTCCCATTTTGTTCACAGGAGTTCCATCCTAACTCCCAGACTTTTCTACTATGTCGCACCCTAAATGACCCTAAAAAAATCATAAAAATCAAAGGGAACCAATTCGCTGAACTGAACCGGTTCGCTGGGCTGGCCAAACCAGCGAACCGGTTCGCCCCCTGTCAGTGAATAGGTTCGATTCAACTGGCTTCCCTGACGAACCAAAGACGTGATTTGGTCTTCTTACTTCAACTAAAACATCTATAACCTTCATCCAAACATCATATATGAACTCTAAACGATTTCCCCTCATGAAATAACAGTTTTCTACATGAAAAACGTTCCTATAACATATTAGATTCATCCAGTTCCAACTTTCTCAAAACTTATTAAAGATATAAACCCTAGTTTTCAAGATTGAACCTTTGTCCATTTATCCCATTCAAGAATCCTTATTTATTATTGATTTACATCAGATTTAATATTCCTACATTATGATCTTCAAAGATTTTTTTCCAAATCAATATGATCAATAATTTTTGAGTTTATCATCAATTTATCAATTCTCAATTCATAACAATTTCAGATTTAATCCTCTATATGCATAAGATATAATCACATCCTATCATCATCCATTTATATATTTTAACCCAAAAATCTAATGAGAAATTACAAAAATGAATTAAGAAGTACATTGGAAGTTAATTTTTGCAAGATAATTGTTGCCTTATGATGAAGATTGAGAGTCTCTCTTCTTGTATACTTAATCTTCTTCCTTCTCTTGGCCTTGGTAACTTTTCTCTATGGAGGTGGTGCTCCTAGGTTAAACCTTGGTGAATGAATGGGATTCTCGAAACACTTGATTAACTTATAAAAGGTGCTAATCCCGAGTTACCCCATACCCTCCATTTTTGGGCCCCCAAATGAACCCGAACCCTGACCGGATTGGCCCAATGACTCACCAAATGATATACCTATACCCCAAGCCCAATTATAGATGTCTAAAACACCTAAACGAGTCCCCAAATCATCACAAAACACGCCTGAATTATTTTTGTCCAACATACACATTTTTCCAATTGATTGAACATTACATTCAATTATTTAATAAACATGCAACTATTTTCTACGAGAAATTTTAACATGTATAAATGAATCCACGTAACATGCAATTACAACAAATCAATTTATTCATGACTTATTTAATTAAATTTTATCGACTTAATTTAATTTCCATCGATTTTATTTTATTATAAAAATATGGGGTATTACATGCCTCACTTCAGCTTCGTCGCAACGACGGCTTGCCTCACTATGGCGAAACTTTTCGCTAACTTCTTCTTATCCATATTTCAAAATCTCTGGACAAAGGCACAACTTGCTTCACAACAATTCTGCCACAACAATGGTCCTCCTCATTGTAGTGACACTATCTCGCTTGTTGCTTGTATCCCCGTGAAAAAGTCTAAAAAAGAGCATTACCTGTATCGCTTCAGGTTAGCCGTAGTAATCCTGCGGTGACACGCGTCTAACAGTGCCGAAAGTCAATTTTCCAGAAGATCTTTCCTTGAGATATTCTTGGTTAGTATGTCAAGTACAACTTTTTGGGAGACTAAGATCCTGATGTGACTACATAAAACCTTAAGAGTGTGACATCTAGCATTTAGGCCCTTAAAAATTTTCAAATAAAAGACGATATAAATTAAGGTATTGTCTTCTCTTCTAAACCAATAGTGAGAGCTTTGAAAAAATATTTTTGCTGATAAAAACGTTTGATATATTTGTGAGAACATTTTTCCACTCCTCGTTTTTTAGTCCCTTCTAGCCATTATTTCTAATATAGGTATATTTTTTCTCCTTGGTTCAAAAATCTAATCTTCATTAGTGAGTAAATATTTTCTCTTTCTTGGCTTGAAAAAACTCATTTTGAGATTTAAAGCACCAACCCCTTTTGAAAACACCCCTAAAGACATATATATATATATATATATATATAAGATTCCCTCAAATATCTTAGGTGTAGCATTTTAGTTGCTTGAAGGTTCCGTTCCGGAACAACAAAGTTTTTCTTTAAACTCTAAACGAAGAAAGTTTCTTTTAATTTTAAGAAGAAAGTTTGGCCGGAGGATTCGAAGGCATTAGTTACGAATCAAAATCGATTGCGATTGTGCAATGTACTCCAGCTGTTGGTACTCTCTAAGAGAATATGGTATGAAAGAGTGTCTAATTGCTTGTAGCGTTACTGTGACACCCCGACTAATTAAACACCGGGTAGCTACTCCTTTATAAAATTAATTCAAAATGCCAAGTTGGCTCAGTTAACAGCATCACTGTCGAAAACGTTTTATTATTACTAACCCCCTAGTATTTAAAAAGTAAGTGCCAAATTTTAATTTAAAGTCTGATTAACATGCAAGTATAATGAAGAAATAATAACACCATTCACCATAATGAAGTAATAGAGTAACCGTAACATGCTATAAATAAAACTGGAGGAAAAACTCCTCATAATACAATCTCACAACTGAAGTAAGTAATGAAATACTGAATACTGAAATGAATACATGCCAACGTCTGAAAACTGAAATGGAAATGTATCTAATAGAACTTGGGCGACATGCCCTACAACTGAGGAATAATGAATAAGGAGTCCAAATGATATAAGCGTCTGAAAGCAAGTCCCTGTAGCTTCCACAAGCAGCTACAGCTCGTCATCAGAATGGAAATCCTAAGCATGGTGACCTTGTGGCTAGGCACCTAAAATGGTTTTACAAAAAGATAGATTTGAAAGCAAACGGGTCAGAGCCCGAATGTGGAGATATTTTAAAAACCTGCAAGTGCTTTAAAAACATTTAAAACAGTATATGCAAAGTACATGTTAGGACGTGCTCTCACATGATATACTCACCTCTCGTCTAACTGTGCACTCCTAACGTTCCTGTACCCATTCGTATGTTATCTCATAACTATCTAAAGAGTTTCTAACACTTCTACTCGGTTCTCGTTAAATTTCCAACCTTAATAATTAAATAGAGAGTTCTACTTTAATTCCCGGATTCACAATTATTAACAATACCAAAAAGATCTCTTTTTATCTTTCAAAACATTACCATAATTATACTCACAATTTATTATAGTAAATTCCTTCTCGATTAACCGTATATTTTCACATCATAAATATACAATACAAGCACCCAAAGGCTAAGCTGCGGTGCACACATACTCTGCTATCCATCCCGGTACATCACGTACATAAGGATTACAAATTCCGAATCTCTCAGGAATTGTTGGAATCAACACCACACACATAAATGGAGGCGAACATAATTCAATCATATCCATGGTCACGTACATACCTACGCTCCATAGTCAGCTGGCTTATTAACTCACAAATAAGTCATTCTCTTGAACTATATCCTCTAGGCACCAATCTAAATCCGGGCAACACAAGGATAAGAAGGTCCTAAGCGAACGTAACCTCCCGTGATAGCAAGTATGGTAGGTATGTCATACACATAAAGTTATCTACTAAGCATTCACACATCTTAGATATTTCAATATTAATAAGGGTATTCTCTACATCATTATACCATTATTCCCAATTCATATATTTCAAGTGTCCCGATAATATATAAATTAAATAGTCGACACGTCTCACGTCGTAATATCTTAAACTTAAAACCTGTCTCGAATAGACTATTAAGTTCCCATAATTCCCTCATATAACATCGCTATACCTAAGGTCCTTACTTCTGCCCCAAACCTTATTTCATCAAATTATTCAAATTTGTACTATTAACCCAAATATTATCTCACATAACGAATTTCATTAATTTAGAATGATTCCTCAAATTAAATTCCAATTAATGTCCAATCTCAAAATCATGCCTATTGGTCTTCCTTAAAATTTAGGGTAATCACAATGTCTCCAATAATATTATCCAAGGGTTATCATCATTAAAATTCAATTAAGGAAAACTTTATTCATTCTGGGAAGGTCGATCGATCGACCTTGACCTTCGATCGATCGATTGTGGTCGATCGATCGACTTATGAATGTCGATCGATCGATTACACAGGTCTGTTACGGGCTGCTTCGTTTTGCATTTACAGTTTCGTCCCAATTCACCATTTTTAAGCATGAAACTTCAAGATGAGGTCACTATAACGTTATACTAACATCCTATATCAGTAATAACATTCTAAATCCCATAATTCATCATTTAAAGGCTTACTTTGGATTAAAACTACATCAAAAATTTCCCAGATTTCTTCCATTCAAGAACATCATTAAGTTTCTTCTAATTCTACCTTTTGATCATCAAGGTTCTGTTTTCAACATATAATTTCGTCCAGAATATACTACATGCAAATCCTACATAAATCATGGCTTTTATCTTTCAATTCATGGGTCTAATTTAACTCCAAAAATCAATTTCGAAAATTCCTAAACATGGAAACATATCTTGAATTAAAAGGGTTTAAATCACTTGCCTTAATTATCTCAGAATTTGGTGTAGAATCTTTTGTGACAAAGTTGTTCCTTCTCTCTCTTTTCTGCAGAATTCTTCCCTTCTCCCTTTCTCTCAAGTTCTTCTCAAGGTTCCCTTCTCTCTCTCTCTCTCAAGCTTTTCCCAAGGTTGAAGATAATGGAGAATGGAGGTGTGTAATGGTTTGTGGGAGTTGGAAGTATATTTCAACTTCTCCCGTAGCCCATTAAGTCTCTAAATGGTAGTAGTGGGTTAAGTGGGTTAAGTGGGTTGAGAAATAGTCAGTTTTTAATTCCATTTTCGTCACTTTTTAATTCCCAAAAATACAAATTACCAAATTACCCCTTAAGATGTCGGTATGGCCCACAAATATCCCGGGACCCAAACTAAACTTTCGGCTAGTGTTTTCTGACTATCTCGACCCTTCCGAACGCGTTGGCGCACTCAAAACGACCATACGGTTAATGGAACTAAAATTCACTTTTTAATTATGTAGCACAATATCATGACGTGGCGGTCACACGCGTCAAGTAAAATTCCCAAATTGCCGTATTTATATCTCACAACAATATCAATATTACCAATATTCATATAATGCCAAGTATGCACATTATAATAAAATACTAACTCACATCTCGTTAATATTATTATCCGGATTAATTTCCAATTAATAAACATTTAATTCAATTAATCCCCAAAAATAAATAACGCAGAAAATACGGGGTATTACATACTCCCCCCCTAATAACTGAATTTCGTCCCGAAATTCGGAACTAGAAAGTACCTGGTAAGAATAACTCTGGATAACGTTCGCGCATCTCATCCTCGCGCTCCCATGTGGACTCCTCGACATTATGATGTCGCCACTGAACACGCACTAACGGAACTATCTTTGACCGCAGTTTCCGCTCACTTCGGTCTAGAATAGCAATAGGCCCCTCCTCGTAAGAACTATCCGACTGGAGATCAATATCCTCCACAGCAATGAGAGAATGAGCCAAACCATCTCTAAGGTATTTCCTAAGCGAGGAAATATGAAACACATCGTGAATCCGATGTAAATGCTCCGGTAACCCAAGTCTGTACGCAACCGGTCCAATCCGCTCAATAATAGGAAATGGTCCCACATATCTCGGTGCCAACTTCCCTTTCTTCCCGAAACGCATAATCCCCTTCATAGGAGATACCCTGAGCAAAACCTGGTCCCCTACTTGGAACTCTCTGAAAAATCTCTTTGCGTCAGCATAACTCTTCTGTCTGTCCTGAGCCACCTGAATGCGACTGCGAATCAATTCTATCCTTGCTGAAGTATCCTGAATCACTTCCGGCCCAAGTAGTTTGTTGTCCCCCACCTCCAACCAGCATGCTGGGGAACGACAAGGTCTACCGTACAATGCCTCAAATGGAGCCATGCCAATGGTGAACTGATAGGAGTTGTTGTAAGCAAACTCCACCAGTGGAAGATACTGCTCCCATCCACCCTATAAGTCAATGGTACACATACGTAGCATGTCCTCCAACATCTGATTTGTGCGCTCGGTCTGTCCATCGGTCTGCGGGTGATACGCCGTACTCAATCGCAATTCCGTGCCCATGGCCTGCTGAAAACTTTCCTAAAACCGTGAAACAAATACCTTGTCTCGGTCAGACACGATATTTAAGGGCACCCCGTGAAGTCTCACTATCTCTGAAATAAAGAGCTGGGCATACTGTCCCGCAGTGTAATCTGTCCTGACGGGTAGAAAATGAGCGACCTTCGACAACCTGTCCACAATCACCCAAATGGAGTCGTGCCCTCTCTGCGATGTAGGCAACCCCGTGATAAAGTCCATAGAGATGCTCTCCCACATCCACATCGGGACCTCTAATAGCTGTAACAGTCCTGCCGGTCTCTGATGATCCACTTTTACGAGCTGACAAGTGGCGCATTTTGAGACAAACTCGGCAATATCTCTCTTCATCCCGCTCCACCAATACTGACGTCTCATGTCTTGGTACATTTTGTCCCCTCCGGGATGTACCGCGAACCGTGAGCCGTGCGACTCTGCCATCACCTCATGCCGCAATTCCTCCCCTTCTGGAACCACTAATCTCCCATTGAAGCGTAATCCCCCGTCTGAGCTAACGGTATAGGATTCAGCTCCCTCTGCTAATAATCGAACTATCTGCTCCTGACAGAACGAGTCATTTGCCTGTGCCTTCACCACCTTCGTGACAATCTGCGGTGTAACAGTCATCACAGACATGAATGATCGGGCCACTGCATCCTGGTGTCCCAATTCTTTCCACTTGGCCTTCCACACATCTACCACCTCATCTACCGGTCTACGACTCAACGCGTCTGCCACCACGTTAGCCTTCCCCGGGTGATACTGGATATCGAACTGATAATCTTTCACGAATTCAAGCCACCTCCGTTGCCGCATATTCAGCTCCTTCTGCGTGAATAGGTACTGTAGGGACTTGTGATCCGTGAATAATCGAAACTTCTCCCCCAACAGGTAATGTCTCCAAATGCGAAGGGCAAATACCACTGCCGCTAACTCCAAGTCATGGGTAGGGTAATTCTTCTCGTGAGGCTTAAGCTTACGGGAAGCATAAGCTATGGCCTGACTCTCCTGCTGCAGTACACCTCCAAGTCCTTGTAAGGACGCATCGGTGTAAACAAGATATTCAACCCCCGGTCTCGGCAATGCTAACACAGGTGCTGAGGTTAGCTTGTCTTTCAACTCATCAAATGCCAACTGACAGGCATCACTCCAAATGAACGGCACACCTTTTCGGGTAAGATGTGTCATGGGACCCGCTATCATGGAGAAACCCCGAATAAACCTCCTGTAGTATCCTGCTAGGCCCAAGAAACTACGGATCTCTGTCGGTGTCGTGGGCTGTCCCCACTCCCTCACCGCGGATACCTTCCCCGGATCAACCGATATTCCCCGGTCGGAAATAATATGCCCCAAAAACTGAACCTCCTTCAGCCAAAACCCGCACTTCTCATATTTTGCATATAACTCATTCTGGCGCAGTGTCTGTAAAACTAGCCTCAAGTGCTCGGCATGCTCCTCCTCTGTCTGGGAGTAAACCAAAATATCATCGATGAAGACAATAACAAACTGGTCTAGGAAATCCCTGAACACCCTATTCATCAAGTCCATAAATGCTGCTGGAGCATTGGTCAAACCAAATGGCATAACCCGAAACTCGTAGGAACCATATCTCGATAAGAACGCAGTCTTGGAGACGTCCTCCTCCCTGATACGCAACTGATGGTAACCAGATCGCAAATCAATCTTTGAGAAGTAAGAAGCTCCTCTCAATTGGTCAAATAGGTCATCGATTCGAGGCAACGGATACTTGTTCCGTATCGTGACCTTGTTTAACTCCCGGTAGTCCACACACAATCTCAGTGAACCATCTCTCTTCTTCACGAACAACACAGGGGCACCCCACGGTGAAGTACTCCTCCGAATAAACCCCTGACTCAATAACTGCTCAATCTGATCCCGTAACTCCCTCATCTCAGCTGGAGCCATACGGTATGGTGCACGTGCTATAGGTCTCGTATCTGGTAACAAGTCTATAACGAAATCTATCTCTCGACTGGGGGGTAGGCCTGGTATCTCCTGAAACACATCAGAATACTCCCTGACGACTGGGATCGAATCTAAAGGAATCACAACCTCCTTAGAGGTATCCTCCTCAATGTAATATAAATGAGCGGTCGAGCCTCCCTCTGGGCGAGGCATCGCCACAACAAACATCTCTTGCCCCGGAATGGCAAAAACAATGCTCCCACCAAAGCAATCAATCATGGATCTATGATCAGCGAGCCAGTCCATACCGATGATAACATCGTGAACATGCATATCTAGTACCAACATGTCCGCAGGTAATACCAAACCACCAATCTCTACCCCCACTCCCCGACATATAAAGAATATAAGTGACCCATTCCCCAAAGGTGAGTCGACACACGTAACTGTGCTCTCCGCTGTGGCTAACAATCCTAACGCCTTTGCGAAGAGTGTAGCTATAAAACAATGTGTAGCACCCGTATCAAATAATACCCGACCCATAGTGCCATGGAGAGGAAACGTACCCTCAATCGCGGGCGGTGCCTGTGGAACTGCAGCCTGGTGGATGTTGTAGACACGTCCGTACTGTAGCTGTCCCTGCTGCACAGGAACTGCTGGAATAATCTGAGCTGGAGCTGGGAGGGCTGGTGGAAAGAGTGGCCTCTGTGGCTCCTGTCGAGCACCCTGCTGCTACTGCTGTGGGGCCCGGCCCTTATCAGGACACTCCTGACGTTTGTGGCCAATCTTACCACAAATGAAACATTTCCCCGGGAAGTTCCCTCCCCTCTGCCCTTGCTGTCCCCGGCCCTGGTGGCCGTTACCATTCCTCCCTTGGCCCTGCTGGCCCTGCTGAAACTGCTGATGTTGGCCATTTTGACCCTGCTGGCCCTGATGACCGTTATGACCCTGCTGGCCATTTCGGAATCCTCCCTGACCGTTCCTGAAACCTCCTAAACGGAACCTCTTTTGATCCCCCTGCTGAGAACCCTGCTCTACCTGTCTCTGCCCCTGAAAGGATTGTGCCCCACCGGTACCATGTCCTCCAGTCCTGCCCTGATGGCTAGACTCTCCCGACCTCTTGCCCTCGGCCATGTGAAAACGGTGGTCCTGGCAATGTAACAATGCAGCGTTAACCACATCAGAATACGTGGCCAACGAAAGGTTCCCTAATAGATGCTGACGGATCCTCCATGTCAACCCGTCGGTAAATTTCTCAATCTTCTTCTTCTCTGACGGTATCTCATCAGGAACGATATTCAAAAGATTAGTGAACTCGGCCTCATACTCGGCCACTGTCTTGCCCTCCTGCTTCAAACTCATCAATCTCCTCCTCATTTCCGTGTGAACTGCTGACGGAAAGTACTTGCGGTCGAACCGCACCCAAAACTCATAAATAGTGAGAGTATCCCTCTCCTCTACGGTGGTAATAGACTCCCACCACTGCAATGAAGATCCAACTAGCTTAAAAGTAGCTAGTACCTGCTTCTGAACATCCGTGCACTCATACATCCTTAAGTGCCGCTGTATATCCTTCCTCCATTGGCTCGAGACTACTACATCTGAGCTGCCTGCAAACTCTGGCGGATGCGCTTTCTGAAAAGCGTCACGTACACGCTCCCAAGCAGACGGAAATGAAGTTGCCTGAACTGGCGCGGCAACCGGCGCCAGAGGCGGTGCCTGCTGAACAACGGTAATGGCAACATTTACCGCTTGGGCTACAATAGCTGCAACCTCAGCGGCGTTCATCATGCCCTGAACCGGTGCGGGCTGTGGTTCTGGCGCCGCATTCCTGGGAACTCGTGGTGCACGTCGTGGAGGCATTCTGAAATAAGAATAAAGTCTATAAGTTCACAGTTATAAACATTAAAATAGCTGAAGAACGTAGCATAAACAAAAGAACACAACAGTCCTAAAATATAGGGCTCTATATCAAAGAAAGCTCAGCGGAAAACATAATAAGCCGTTCAGATCCTAAAGGACACTAGAACCTGATGCTCTGATACCACCTGTGACACCCCGACTAATTAAACACCGGGTAGCTACTCCTTTATAAAATTAATTCAAAATGCCAAGTTGGCTCAGTTAACAGCATCACTGTCGAAAACGTTTTATTATTACTAACCCCCTAGTATTTAAAAAGTAAGTGCCAAATTTTAATTTAAAGTCTGATTAACATGCAAGTATAATGAAGAAATAATAACACCATTCACCATAATGAAGTAATAGAGTAACCGTAACATGCTATAAATAAAACTGGAGGAAAAACTCCTCATAATACAATCTCACAACTGAAGTAAGTAATGAAATACTGAATACTGAAATGAATACATGCCAACGTCTGAAAACTGAAATGGAAATGTATCTAATAGAACTTGGGCGACATGCCCTACAACTGAGGAATAATGAATAAGGAGTTCAAATGATATAAGCGTCTGAAAGCAAGTCCCTGTAGCTTCCACAAGCAGCTACAGCTCGTCATCAGAATGGACATCCTATGCATGGTGACCTTGTGGCTGGGCACCTAAAATGGTTTTACAAAAATATAGATTTGAAAGCAAACGGGTCAGAGCCCGAATGTGGAGATATTTTAAAAACCTGCAAGTGCTTTAAAAACATTTAAAACAGTATATGCAAAGTACATGTTAGGACGTGCTCTCACATGATATACTCACCTCTCGTCTAACTGTGCACTCCTAACGTTCCTGTACCCATTCGTATGTTATCTCATAACTATCTAAAGAGTTTCTAACACTTCTACTCGGTTCTCGTTAAATTTCCAACCTTAATAATTAAATAGAGAGTTCTACTTTAATTCCCGGATTCACAATTATTAACAATACCAAAAAGATCTCTTTTTATCTTTCAAAACATTACCATAATTATACTCACAATTTATTATAGTAAATTCCTTCTCGATTAACCGTATATTTTCACATCATAAATATACAATACAAGCACCCAAAGGCTAAGCTGCGGTGCACACATACTCTGCTATCCATCCCGGTACATCACGTACATAAGGATTACAAATTCCGAATCTCTCAGGAATTGTTGGAATCAACACCACACACATAAATGGAGGCGAACATAATTCAATCATATCCATGGTCACGTACATACCTACGCTCCATAGTCAGCTGGCTTATTAACTCACAAATAAGTCATTCTCTTGAACTATATCCTCTAGGCACCAATCTAAATCCGGGCAACACAAGGATAAGAAGGTCCTAAGCGAACGTAACCTCCCGTGATAGCAAGTATGGTAGGTATGTCATACACATAAAGTTATCTACTAAGCATTCACACATCTTAGATATTTCAATATTAATAAGGGTATTCTCTACATCATTATACCATTATTCCCAATTCATATATTTCAAGTGTCCCGACAATATATAAATTAAATAGTCGACACGTCTCACGTCGTAATATCTTAAACTTAAAACCTGTCTCGAATAGACTATTAAGTTCCCATAATTCCCTCATATAACATCGCTATACCTAAGGTCCTTACTTCTGCCCCAAACCTTATTTCATCAAATTATTCAAATTTGTACTATTAACCCAAATATTATCTCACATAACGAATTTCATTAATTTAGAATGATTCCTCAAATTAAATTCCAATTAATGTCCAATCTCAAAATCATGCCTATTGGTCTTCCTTAAAATTTAGGGTAATCACAATGTCTCCAATAATATTATCCAAGGGTTATCATCATTAAAATTCAATTAAGGAAAACTTTATTCATTCTGGGAAGGTCGATCGATCGACCTTGACCTTCGATCGATCGATTGTGGTCGATCGATCGACTTATGAATGTCGATCGATCGATTACACAGGTCTGTTACGGGCTGCTTCGTTTTGCATTTACAGTTTCGTCCCAATTCACCATTTTTAAGCATGAAACTTCAAGATGAGGTCACTATAACGTTATACTAACATCCTATATCAGTAATAACATTCTAAATCCCATAATTCATCATTTAAAGGCTTACTTTGGATTAAAACTACATCAAAAATTTCCCAGATTTCTTCCATTCAAGAACATCATTAAGTTTCTTCTAATTCTACCTTTTGATCATCAAGGTTCTGTTTTCAACATATAATTTCGTCCAGAATATACTACATGCAAATCCTACATAAATCATGGCTTTTATCTTTCAATTCATGGGTCTAATTTAACTCCAAAAATCAATTTCGAAAATTCCTAAACATGGAAACATATCTTGAATTAAAAGGGTTTAAATCACTTGCCTTAATTATCTCAGAATTTGGTGTAGAATCTTTTGTGACAAAGTTGTTCCTTCTCTCTCTTTTCTGCAGAATTCTTCCCTTCTCCCTTTCTCTCAAGTTCTTCTCAAGGTTCCCTTCTCTCTCTCTCTCTCAAGCTTTTCCCAAGGTTGAAGATAATGGAGAATGGAGGTGTGTAATGGTTTGTGGGAGTTGGAAGTATATTTCAACTTCTCCCGTAGCCCATTAAGTCTCTAAATGGTAGTAGTGGGTTAAGTGGGTTAAGTGGGTTGAGAAATAGTCAGTTTTTAATTCCATTTTCGTCACTTTTTAATTCCCAAAAATACAAATTACCAAATTACCCCTTAAGATGTCGGTATGGCCCACAAATATCCCGGGACCCAAACTAAACTTTCGGCTAGTGTTTTCTGACTATCTCGACCCTTCCGAACGCGTTGGCGCACTCAAAACGACCATACGGTTAATGGAACTAAAATTCACTTTTTAATTATGTAGCACAATATCATGACGTGGCGGTCACACGCGTCAAGTAAAATTCCCAAATTGCCGTATTTATATCTCACAACAATATCAATATTACCAATATTCATATAATGCCAAGTATGCACATTATAATAAAATACTAACTCACATCTCGTTAATATTATTATCCGGATTAATTTCCAATTAATAAACATTTAATTCAATTAATCCCCAAAAATAAATAACGCAGAAAATACGGGGTATTACATACTCCCCCCTAATAACTGAATTTCGTCCCGAAATTCGGAACTAGAAAGTACCTGGTAAGAATAACTCTGGATAACGTTCGCGCATCTCATCCTCGCGCTCCCATGTGGACTCCTCGACATTATGATGTCGCCACTGAACACGCACTAACGGAACTATCTTTGACCGCAGTTTCCGCTCACTTCGGTCTAGAATAGCAATAGGCCCCTCCTCGTAAGAACTATCCGGCTGGAGATCAATATCCTCCACAGCAATGAGAGAATGAGCCAAACCATCTCTAAGGTATTTCCTAAGAGAGGAAATATGAAACACATCGTGAATCCGATGTAAATGCTCCGGTAACCCAAGTCTGTACGCAACCGGTCCAATCCGCTCAATAATAGGAAATGGTCCCACATATCTCGGTGCCAACTTCCCTTTCTTCCCGAAATGCATAATCCCCTTCATAGGAGATACCCTGAGCAAAACCTGGTCCCCTACTTGGAACTCTCTGAAAAATCTCTTTGCGTCAGCATAACTCTTCTGTCTGTCCTGAGCCACCTGAATGCGACTGCGAATCAATTCTATCCTTGCCGAAGTATCCTGAATCACTTTCGGCCCAAGTAGTTTGTTGTCCCCCACCTCCAACCAGCATGCTGGGGAACGACAAGGTCTACCGTACAATGCCTCAAATGGAGCCATGCCAATGGTGAACTGATAGGAGTTGTTGTAAGCAAACTCCACCAGTGGAAGATACTGCTCCCATCCACCCTATAAGTCAATGGTACACATACGTAGCATGTCCTCCAACATCTGATTTGTGCGCTCGGTCTGTCCATCGGTCTGCGGGTGATACGCCGTACTCAATCGCAATTCCGTGCCCATGGCCTGCTGAAAACTTTCCTAAAACCGTGAAACAAATACCTTGTCTCGGTCAGACACGATATTTAAGGGCACCCCGTGAAGTCTCACTATCTCTGAAATAAAGAGCTGGGCATACTGTCCCGCAGTGTAATCTGTCCTGACGGGTAGAAAATGAGCGACCTTCGACAACCTGTCCACAATCACCCAAATGGAGTCGTGCCCTCTCTGCGATGTAGGCAACCCCGTGATAAAGTCCATAGAGATGCTCTCCCACATCCACATCGGGACCTCTAATAGCTGTAACAGTCCTGCCGGTCTCTGATGATCCACTTTTACGAGCTGACAAGTGGCGCATTTTGAGACAAACTCGGCAATATCTCTCTTCATCCCGCTCCACCAATACTGACGTCTCATGTCTTGGTACATTTTGTCCCCTCCGAGATGTACCGCGAACCGTGAGCCGTGCGACTCTGCCATCACCTCATGCCGCAATTCCTCCCCTTCTGGAACCACTAATCTCCCATTGAAGCGTAATCCCCCGTCTGAGCTAACGGTATAGGATTCAGCTCCCTCTGCTAATAATCGAACTATCTGCTCCTGACAGAACGAGTCATTTGCCTGTGCCTTCACCACCTTCGTGACAATCTGCGGTGTAACAGTCATCACAGACATGAATGATCGGGCCACTGCATCCTGGTGTCCCAATTCTTTCCACTTGGCCTTCCACACATCTACCACCTCATCTACCGGTCTACGACTCAACGCGTCTGCCACCACGTTAGCCTTCCCCGGGTGATACTGGATATCGAACTGATAATCTTTCACGAATTCAAGCCACCTCCGTTGCCGCATATTCAGCTCCTTCTGCGTGAATAGGTACTGTAGGGACTTGTGATCCGTGAATAATCGAAACTTCTCCCCCAACAGGTAATGTCTCCAAATGCGAAGGGCAAATACCACTGCCGCTAACTCCAAGTCATGGGTAGGGTAATTCTTCTCGTGAGGCTTAAGCTTACGGGAATCATAAGCTATGGCCTGACTCTCCTGCTGCAGTACACCTCCAAGTCCTTGTAAGGACGCATCGGTGTAAACAAGATATTCAACCCCCGGTCTCGGCAATGCTAACACAGGTGCTGAGGTTAGCTTGTCTTTCAACTCATCAAATGCCAACTGACAGGCATCACTCCAAATGAACGGCACACCTTTTCGGGTAAGATGTGTCATGGGACCCGCTATCATGGAGAAACCCCGAATAAACCTCCTGTAGTATCCTGCTAGGCCCAAGAAACTACGGATCTCTGTCGGTGTCGTGGGCTGTCCCCACTCCCTCACCGCGGATACCTTCCCCGGATCAACCGATATTCCCCGGTCGGAAATAATATGCCCCAAAAACTGAACCTCCTTCAGCCAAAACCCGCACTTCTCATATTTTGCATATAACTCATTCTGGCGCAGTGTCTGTAAAACTAGCCTCAAGTGCTCGGCATGCTCCTCCTCTGTCTGGGAGTAAACCAAAATATCATCGATGAAGACAATGACAAACTGGTCTAGGAAATCCCTGAACACCCTATTCATCAAGTCCATAAATGCTGCTGGAGCGTTGGTCAAACCAAATGGCATAACCCGAAACTCGTAGGAACCATATCTCGATAAGAACGCAGTCTTGGAGACGTCCTCCTCCCTGATACGCAACTGATGGTAACCAGATCGCAAATCAATCTTTGAGAAGTAAGAAGCTCCTCTCAATTGGTCAAATAGGTCATCGATTCGAGGCAACGGATACTTGTTCCGTATCGTGACCTTGTTTAACTCCCGGTAGTCCACACACAATCTCAGTGAACCATCTCTCTTCTTCACGAACAACACAGGGGCACCCCACGGTGAAGTACTCCTCCGAATAAACCCCTGACTCAATAACTGCTCAATCTGATCCCGTAACTCCCTCATCTCAGCTGGAGCCATACGGTATGGTGCACGTGCTATAGGTCTCGTATCTGGTAACAAGTCTATAACGAAATCTATCTCTCGACTGGGGGGTAGGCCTGGTATCTCCTGAAACACATCAGAATACTCCCTGACGACTGGGATCGAATCTAAAGGAATCACAACCTCCTTAGAGGTATCCTCCTCAATGTAATATAAATGAGCGGTCGAGCCTCCCTCTGGGCGAGGCATCGCCACAACAAACATCTCTTGCCCCGGAATGGCAAAAACAATGCTCCCACCAAAGCAATCAATCATGGCTCTATGATCAGCGAGCCAGTCCATACCGATGATAACATCGTGAACATGCATATCTAGTACCAACATGTCCGCAGGTAATACCAAACCACCAATCTCTACCCCCACTCCCCGACATATAAAGAATATAAGTGACCCATTCCCCAAAGGTGAGTCGACACACGTAACTGTGCTCTCCGCTGTGGCTAACAATCCTAACGCCTTTGCGAAGTGTGTATCTATAAAACAATGTGTAGCACCCGTATCAAATAATACCCGACCCATAGTGCCATGGATAGGAAACGTACCCTCAATCGCGGGCGGTGCCTGTGGAACTGCAGCCTGGTGGATGTTGTAGACACGTCCGTACTGTAGCTGTCCCTGCTGCACAGGAACTGCTGGAATAATCTGAGCTGGAGCTGGGAGGGCTGGTGGAAAGAGTGGCCTCTGTGGCTCCTGTCGAGCACCCTGCTGCTGCTGCTGTGGGGCCCGGCCCTTATCAGGACCCTCCTGACGTTTGTGGCCAATCTTACCACAAATGAAACATTTCCCCGGGAAGTTCCCTCCCCTCTGCCCTTGCTGTCCCCGGCCCTGGTGGCCGTCACCATTCCTCCCTTGGCCCTGCTGAAACTGCTGATGTTGGCCATTTTGACCCTGCTGGCCCTGATGACCGTTATGACCTTGCTGGCCATTTCGGAATCCTCCCTGACCGTTCCTGAAACCTCCTGAACGGAACCTCTTTTGATCCCCCTGCTGAGAACCCTGCTCTACCTGTCTCTGCCCCTGAAAGGATTGTGCCCCACCGGTACCATGTCCTCCAGTCCTGCCCTGATGGCTAGACTCTCCCGACCTCTTGCCCTCGGCCATGTGAAAACGGTGGTCCTGGCAATGTAACAATGCAGCGTTAACCACATCAGAATACGTGGCCAACGAAAGGTTCCCTAATAGATGCTGACGGATCCTCCATGTCAACCCGTCGGTAAATTTCTCAATCTTCTTCTTCTCTGATGGTATCTCATCAGGAACGATATTCAAAAGATTAGTGAACTCGGCCTCGTACTCGGCCACTGTCTTGCCCTCCTGCTTCAAACTCATCAATCTCCTCCTCATTTTCGTGTGAACTGCTGACGGAAAGTACTTGCGGTCGAACCGCACCCAAAACTCATGAATAGTGAGAGTATCCCTCTCCTCTACGGTGGTAATAGACTCCCACCACTGCAATGCAGATCCAACTAGCTTAAAAGTAGCTAGTACCTGCTTCTGAACATCCGTGCACTCATACATCCTTAAGTGCCGCTGTATATCCTTCCTCCATTGGCTCGAGACTACTACATCTGAGCTGCCTGCAAACTCTGGCGGATGCGCTTTCTGAAAAGTGTCACGTACACGCTCCCAAGCAGACGGAAATGAATTTGCCTGAACTGGCGCGGCAACCGGCGCCAGAGGCGGTGCCTGCTGAACAACGATAATGGCGGCATTTACCGCTTGGGCTACAATAGCTGCAACCTCAGCGGCGTTCATCATGCCCTGAACCGGTGCGGGCTGTGGTTCTGGCGCCGCATTCCTGGGAACTCGTGGTGCACGTCGTGGAGGCATTCTGAAATAAGAATAAAGTCTATAAGTTCACAGTTATAAACTTTAAAATAGCTTAAGAACGTAGCATAAACAAAAGAACACAACAGTCCTAAAATATAGGGCTCTATATCAAAGAAAGCTCAGCGGAAAACATAATAAGCCGTTCAGATCCTAAAGGACACTAGAACCTGATGCTCTGATACCACCTGTGACACCCCGACTAATTAAACACCGGGTAGCTACTCCTGTATAAAATTAATTCAAAATGCCAAGTTGGCTCAGTTAACAGCATCACTGTCGAAAACGTTTTATTATTACTAACCCCCTAGTATTTAAAAAGTAAGTGCCAAATTTTAATTTAAAGTCTGATTAACATGCAAGTATAATGAAGAAATAATAACACCATTCACCATAATGAAGTAATAGAGTAACCGTAACATGCTATATATAAAACTGGAGGAAAAACTCCTCATAATACAATCTCACAACTGAAGTAAGTAATGAAATACTGAATACTGAAATGAATACATGCCAACGTCTGAAAACTGAAATGGAAATGTATCTAATAGAACTTGGGCGACATGCCCTACAACTGAGGAATAATGAATAAGGAGTCCAAATGATATAAGCGTCTAAAAGCAAGTCCCTGTAGCTTCCACAAGCAGCTACAGCTCGTCATCAGAATGGAAATCCTATGCATGGTGACCTTGTGGCTGGGCACCTAAAATGGTTTTACAAAAAGATAGATTTGAAAGCAAACGGGTCAGAGCCCGAATGTGGAGATATTTTAAAAACCTGCAAGTGCTTTAAAAACATTTAAAACAGTATATGCAAAGTAAATGTTAGGACGTGCTCTCACATGATATACTCACCTCTCGTCTAACTGTGCACTCCTAACGTTCCTGTACACATTCGTATGTTATCTCATAACTATCTAAAGAGTTTCTAACACTTCTACTCGGTTCTCGTTAAATTTCCAACCTTAATAATTAAATAGAGAGTTCTACTTTAATTCCCGGATTCACAATTATTAACAATACCAAAAAGATCTCTTTTTATCTTTCAAAACATTACCATAATTATACTCACAATTTATTATAGTAAATTCCTTCTCGATTAACCGTATATTTTCACATCATAAATATACAATACAAGCACCCAAAGGCTAAGCTGCGGTGCACACATACTCTGCTATCCATCCCGGTACATCACGTACATAAGGATTACAAATTCCGAATCTCTCAGGAATTGTTGGAATCAACACCACACACATAAATGGAGGCGAACATAATTCAATCATATCCATGGTCACGTACATACCTACGCTCCATAGTCAGCTGGCTTATTAACTCACAAATAAGTCATTCTCTTGAACTATATCCTCTAGGCACCAATCTAAATCCGGGAAACACAAGGATAAGAAGGTCCTAAGCGAACGTAACCTCCCGTGATAGCAAGTATGGTAGGTATGTCATACACATAAAGTTATCTACTAAGCATTCACACATCTTAGATATTTCAATATTAATAAGGGTATTCTCTACATCATTATACCATTATTCCCAATTCATATATTTCAAGTGTCCCGACAATATATAAATTAAATAGTCGACACGTCTCACGTCGTAATATCTTAAACTTAAAACCTGTCTCGAATAGACTATTAAGTTCCCATAATTCCCTCATATAACATCGCTATACCTAAGGTCCTTACTTCTGCCCCAAACCTTATTTCATCAAATTATTCAAATTTGTACTATTAACCCAAATATTATCTCACATAACGAATTTCATTAATTTAGAATGATTCCTCAAATTAAATTCCAATTAATGTCCAAATCTAAAATCATGCCTATTGGTCTTCCTTAAAATTTAGGGTAATCACAATGTCTCCAATAATATTATCCAAGGGTTATCATCATTAAAATTCAATTAAGGAAAACTTTATTCATTCTGGGAAGGTCGATCGATCGACCTTGACCTTCGATCGATCGATTGTGGTCGATCGATCGACTTATGAATGTCGATCGATCGATTACACAGGTCTGTTACGGGCTGCTTCGTTTTGCATTTACAGTTTCGTCCCAATTCACCATTTTTAAGCATGAAACTTCAAGATAAGGTCACTATAACGTTATACTAACATCCTATATCAGTAATAACATTCTAAATCCCATAATTCATCATTTAAAGGCTTACTTTGGATTAAAACTACATCAAAAATTTCCCAGATTTCTTCCATTCAAGAACATCATTAAGTTTCTTCTAATTCTACCTTTTGATCATCAAGGTTCTGTTTTCAACATATAATTTCGTCCAGAATATACTACATGCAAATCCTACATAAATCATGGCTTTTATCTTTCAATTCATGGGTCTAATTTAACTCCAAAAATCAATTTCGAAAATTCCTAAACATGGAAACATATCTTGAATTAAAAGGGTTTAAATCACTTGCCTTAATTATCTCAGAATTTGGTGTAGAATCTTTTGTGACAAAGTTGTTCCTTCTCTCTCTTTTTTGCAGAATTCTTCCCTTCTCCCTTTATCTCAAGTTCTTCTCAAGGTTCCCTTCTCTCTCTCTCTCTCAAGCTTTTCCCAAGGTTGAAGATAAAGGAGAATGGAGGTGTGTAATTGTTTGTGGGAGTTGGAAGTATATTTCAACTTCTCCCGTAGCCCATTAAGTCTCTAAATGGTAGTAGTGGGTTGAGAAATAGTCAGATTTTTAATTCCATTTTCGTCACTTTTTAATTCCCAAAAATACAAATTACCAAATTACCCCTTAAGATGTCGGTATGGCCCACAAATATCCCGGGACCCAAACTAAACTTCCGGCTAGTGTTTTCTGACTATCTCGACCCTTCCGAATGCGTTGGCGCACTCAAAATGACCATACGGTTAATGGAACTAAAATTCACTTTTTAATTATGTAGCACAATATCATGACGTGGCGGTCACACGCGTCAAGTAAAATTCCCAAATTGCCGTATTTATATCTCACAACAATATCAATATTACCAATATTCATATAATGCCAAGTATGCACATTATAATAAAATACTAACTCACATCTCGTTAATATTATTATCCGGATTAATTTCCAATTAATAAACATTTAATTCAATTAATCCCCAAAAATAAATAACGCAGAAAATACGGGGTATTACAGTTACGAGGTTGTAAGTATATTTATTCTAGTTGTAAAACTCTACCAACTCCATTTGTCGTTCTTATCGGTCTGATATTTTTCTTGTTAGTAAGTTTTTCTATCGTATATTCGGTATTATGCTTATTTACTCTTTCCTCATCTTTTAGAATCATTGTCTTAAGTAAGAAGATAAAACTTGAGAGATTTTAAAACTTAGTAAAATATTTTTATCACATACACTTTTTAATTATTGAACCCTTTTGTAATAGTTAACTAACAAACCTTTTTCTTGAATTAGGTAAATTAATTTTTATTTGGGTAACAATTATCATGAGGCACACTCTGAACTGGTATTAGAGTGGGTCTCCATGTTTTAGGTATAAAAACCTAGATATAAATCCTTTTGTGTGCAAGGGATGGAAGTTCAACCCTTCGACCTCCTCTATTTAATGGTAGAAATTATTCCTATTAGAGAGCCCTTATGACAACATATTTAATATATAAGGATGACTGTATATGGAATAGTGTCATTATGGGATGGACTTGTCCTCAAACCATTGTTAATAATGTCCAAGTTGATAAGATTAGATCCAGTTGTTCAAGGGACTTAAACGGTATTTTTGGTTGTGTGTCCCCTAGTGAGTTTAGACATATATCCACATGTACAACATTTAAGGAGGTGTGTTTACAGACGACCTATAAAGGCGCCTCCACCGTGAAGCATTCCAAGCTTTAACGGCTTACCACCCATTTCAAACTTTTAACCTTTAAGTACAACGAAACTTTTGACGAGTTCTATGCCAAGATGAACTATATAGTTATATCCATGTTTGCATTGAGGAAGAATGTAAAAGAGCATACAATTATTGATAACATCTTACAATCTCTTCCACCTAGGTTCTATGACAAAGTGGATGCCATTGAAGAGGTTAGAGCCTTGCTTTCTAAACCAATGCGTTTCAACGAATTGGTTAGCTCTCTCCAAACCTATTGTGACACCCCGCCTAATACAATATCGGGCGATCAATCCTATAACAAATTAAAACGGGAGTCTCATATGGTTCATTCTTAGCATCACTGTCGAAACCAAATTAATTACTAATAACCTATTAGGCTGGAGTCAAAATTTTATTTAACTAATCTTTAAAACAATCTATTCAAATCAAACATCCACACAATTTATATATAAATGTAACTAAGATGAAATAAAATAACCTAACACTCGATTTAACATAATACAACCAAATCGAATGCCGCACTAAAAGGCGGTAAAAGAATAAATAAATACAATTGGTCTATCAGCCCGAATGTCTCTACAGTACCTCCTATCTAGATCTCAAGAATGGAAGCGTCTACAAATGCATCCACAGCTGCTGCAACAAGCGTCTGACTCGAAGGAATCATCATCCAGGCGTCCCTGTGTCTGGACACCTATATATATATATATATAGCAAGAGACGGGAAAAAGAGATAAACGGGTCAGAGGCCGATTTGTGAAAATATTTTGCAAGTGCATAAATGCTATATTTTAAAAATATGCTTTACCTTATATTTAAATTGGTAACACGCTCCCATGAGATACCCCTCACCCCTCTTCTAATAGTGCATAGCTAATAAGTACCTCTTAAGTAACCTAATCAGTTGCCCGGCCTAACTACTTCGTCTAGGTACCCCTTACCCAAACTCTGAAAATCCTAATTAACCCAAGTACTATGGGCTAAACTTCTCCCTATTTCCAACACTGCGCTATATTCGTGCGTGGGGTGTCTCGCGAAGCGAAATCCAAATAAGGAACCCCCCTTGATACACTACTACTTGGCAATGTTGTTCGTCGAGATCCATTAAGCCCTCAGCACACAACATATATATATATATATATATACATTGATTTCTCAATAGAACCTATGCTTCATATAAATCCAAATATATATACACTTACCGGAAAGGAATAACTCTTATCATTATTTCCATTCTTATATACGATTTATTATATGATTATTCACCTTCATATATAAACAATATACTATACACAACTAGTACATAATTATACATATCCCATTCATAATAACCATCCCACCGATCTATAACTCGAGGATGCAATCTCATAGTGTCGATCCCAAATTCGGGTTTACTCACTGTACCACGGTACCAAGCCAGACTTACTCAATGTTCGTGGTAAAATATACACAACGGTGGAGGCGGTCATGTTCCCTCTGCAAGTGGTATACACACACCGCACTCGAACGCGGGACGATATGACCTGGGGATATACTCTCCCTACTCCTCAAGCCAGGGACTCACCCACATCGTGCAACCTCCCCGGATCACACTAGAGGAAATATACAATCTGGCTATTCCAACCCTACACCAAAGGAAAACCCGTGGAAATCAACCTCTAAAATACACATATACCAATCACACATAGATATATATGTATTCGTATCATATATTATATATACTGTATTCATATCGTATATAAATATATCTATATATTTTTCTCATTCCTCGAATGTATATTTGGCTATACTTGCCAATCTCATAATAATATTTAAGTATTCACCTACTTAAATACTAATCCCATAAACATTCTCTTACACAATTATACCTTGCACCTTGATCACTTTTCGGGATTTACACACTCTCTGAATATCCCAAATTCCATCCTAGTCACCTCATAGGATTTACTCAATTATAGTCGGCATATAATTACATTTTCTACACACATAATTTTCTACATATAATCTCCCGCTGAAATATTTCCTCGGGTGTTATTCGTCCTGACCCCCTGAATAAATAAGTCCAGGATTTAACTTAATTAACCCAAAGTATACATCTCACTCCAATAATAATTTAGAAGTCCTCAATCTATTTTTGGGAACCCCCAATTGTCTAATTCCTCAATTTATTTATTTTCGTCCAAACCACTCCTTTTGCGACACACATTTTTACACTCTCCAAATCCCAATTATAACTCCCTCAATTGATTAGGAATACATTCCCCTAGGTGAATATTTATTTCCTCAAATAAATAAGCTAAAAACCATAAATGTGGTAATTTATCCCATTTAAATTAACTAAGACGAAATTGCCAAAATAACTGTTTGATCGATCGATCGACCCTTGACCATCGATCAATCGATCAAATAGGGCAGCTTCTTCTTCTCCCCTGTTTCGGCCATTATCAAGCCTCCAAGCCTTTTACTCCTTCTTCCAACCTTATTTAACCACAACCAACTAATTATACACAAGGGAAATAGGTTCTAAACATCCTAGAACCAATAATTTACAACTAAATTCAATTAATTCCTAAGTTCCTTAAATCGATTATTGTTCGGGGTTTACTCGTTAATCTCCCAAAAATCCATTTTGATTCATGAAAATCCAACCCAAAATCTTTAGGGTTTGTTATTACCAATTATGATGTGAGATTTATGCTCAAAATAAATAAAGTAAGTAAACACTTGCCTTGTGGATAAAATTCGATAACCCCGAGACGAATCCCACGGAGTTTGGCCGGAATCTCCCTTTTCTCTCTTCCTTTCTCCTCTTCCTTTCTTCTCTTCTTCCTTTCTCTCGTTTTTCTTTCCTTTCTCCCAATCTCTCATGTCTTTTATAGGAGAGAAAAGGGTTTATCCCTTATTAAATCCAAAAATGACTCATTTATTCAATTACGAGTCCTTACTAGTTCAAGAATTCTCGAAACTCAAATACTATCCCCGGATACTCTATTCTGACTATCTCGGCCATTCGAAAACCAACCTCACACTCTAAATCTCCATTCGAGGTACTTGACCGCAACCCACTAATTTAACCCAATTCATCTCAATGCTATTTTTCCAATTAAAATATTATCTTTTGTTGCTTTACTCAACTGCGACATATAATTAAAATACTCTAACTCATTTACTTAATCTCAAAAGTAAATGAAACACACCACTGAAATCATCTAACCCTCATTAATTTCAAAAAAAAATTATTCTGAGAAATTCCTCAAATTTCCAATTTACACCCATTTAGGGAATTTAATTATCCGCAAAAGTGCGGGATGTTACACCTATGAGGCAAATTTGTTTAATTAGTAAGTGTCAGGATAAATTTATGAATATAGTCAATTTGTACGGATTTTGGCTTATTACATGTTTGGACAAAAAATTTGAGTTATAGGTTAGTACTTGAGTGTGTTAACATTTCAAGCCTATAATGTATTTTCTTGAAGACGTAGTGGCCAAGTTAGAAGATCTACACCACCGTTTCATGATTTTTGATCGTTTTCATCTTCATGTTCCAATGATATCTCAGGTATGAATTTGTATTTATAATGAGCCTTGGATATTTATTTTTTAGGTGTTAGGATTTTATAAAATTGATTTTAAAATTATTTTATCATTTTTAATAATTTTTAGGAGAAAAATATTTTTTCGCATGGTCATTAATGAGATACTTTATCTTATTAGAATATGGTTCCAATGAACAATCAAACGAGAATTTTACCCTTCTTTGGAATCTCTTTGAAACTTTCATTAGAAGCTGATTCAAACGAGATGATGTACTTCATTCAAATGAGTATGTGCATTTTTATCATTTCAAGATTTTCCAAATTATTTTGCATCTTTATCTCGAAATAGGAAAAACCTCCTATAAATAGGAGTGTGGAGCAACAATTTTCTTTAAGGAAAAAACTTATGTTTTAAGTTCCCGAACTCTATCAAAAAGCTCTCCAAAACCCTAGTTTTCACCTAAGTTTTTTAATATCGAAGTGTTCATTTTAATATGATTTGAAGATATTATTTTTGGCACCATTGATTTATTCTCTACATCTTATTGAGAATTTGTTTTGTGTGGTGGATTTCGTGCCTGGTTTGTTTACATACGATGGACTCCGTGTGTGACCATTGCTAAGCATGCTCGGTAGATACCAAGGTGTGTGTGGACTCACACGTTGTGGCACTGTGTGAGTGGACTCTTATGTGGGTGGAGGAGAGGTTGAAGACTAAAGAGCGTTAAGTCTTGTGAGGACATCAAGTCTTGCGATGGCTTCGAGTCTAGGTTATAAGTCTACTGTCTGTCTTATGTAATTCCTCATCATAGTGAATCATGTTGGCTAGGTCGTCCAAGATTTTTTCTGTTTGAGTTTTCCTCGTGCATCGGCCGTTGTGCTTTGATTTACTTATTTTATCCTACACTCGCCTAGATGCATGTTTAGGTTAAGATAAAATTAGTTAATTTGTTTATCACAATAATTGACTTAAAATTACTGCCTAGTTTATTTATGTTAATTAACTTATTTATTTGAACTTAAAATTGTTTTTTTTTTAAGTTGGTTTGCTTGTTTTGCACCCTCGCCATATTAGAAACATGCTAAATAGGACATATTGGACTTTCACATCAAGCAGTGCCTCCCAAAGAAAAGGAGAAAAATTCTAGCCAAGGCTAAGAAGGCATCCACCGATTTTAGTTCCCATGATGTTACCGAAGATAATATGGCATTTCTCACTAAGTTTTCCAAGAAATGGAAAAAAACTATTTCATTCTAGAGGCGTACCCAAAAAATATCCGCCTAAACTTGAGATTGGTCATGGAAGTGGAGAAAATAAAAATGTACCCAAGGACCATCACGTGTTTTATGTGTGGTGGTTGAGGGCATATGACGAAGCAATGTCCTTCAAGCATGAGTCATGATGGTGGAAAAAATGCACATCAAGCCACTTTTAGTAATGATGACTCAGACTCCAAAGATGACTCTAAAAAATGCAACTATGTCGTATTTATGGCAAGAGAGAAATTTGACAAGTTAGATGATTTAGAGGATTGGATGTTACACTTCTTCCTAGTAAAGAAATAACTATTCCTAGCTCCTCTTTGAGAACTATTAATGAAGAAGAGGAAATTGATCTCCAAGCAGCCTATGTTAGGATTTACGAGGAATCCATAGACCTCGAAAGTAATAACATGGAACTTTCCACTAAGTTAGATAACGCTAAGAACCAAATGATTATGGTAAGTGAGAGATATGTGAGTGAGTTTATTTCTCCACACGTTTGAGTAGTGCACCATATTTTGAATGAAGTTCCATTGAATTTATTCATATAGAGATTGCGCTTAGTAGGATGTCCCTACACAAGAGTGAAAACTCAAGAATACTCCTAAAAAATCAAATATCATTGTTTGAGATACACAACTACTATCAACGACCACTTTCAAGATGAACATGGCGGGTAGGTCTCAAAAGTTAGATAAGATGATTTTTGGTACCAAGTTGTCCACTACGGATAAACATGGACTCGATTTTAAAAGTGATGGTTCTATATCTAACCAAGACTTCATAGCATCGAAATCCATTTTTCTATCTCCCGTTGGTGAATATTTAACTAATTATGTACCCAAAGAAAGCCAGGGGAAGGTAACTTTCTTTTGTTCTTATTACAACAAGGAAAGACACTTGAAGGATTGTTTCTTTAGACTTAGTAAGCAACAACTCAAGCGCCCCATTGACCCACAACCCTTAAGGAGTTTTGTGTTTTGCTTCAGCTCACTTCACACTTAGGAGATTTTTATAAGGGTAATAAGGTCGATAGGAAAGGGAAGTAGAAGGTGGAACCCCTCAAAAGGTTTCTTCCAAAGAAAAGGGGAAAGAAAAAATAATTGATCGTCCCCCATTTCCCAATTCCGTAGAGTTGGCACTAATAGTTTTTGCACTACGTACTTGAAGATATTATCTATTGGGGGAGATGTTCACACTGTTTTCTGGCCATAAGAGTATTCAATACTTGTTTACTCATAAGAATATGAATATGCACCAGATGAGATGGCTCGAGTTTATGAAGGAATACCATTTCTCGATCCAGAACCATCCAGGGAAATCGAATGTGGTAGCGGACACGTTGAGTCAGAGACTGACTATGACATTAACGGCATTATGGAAAGTATAAAAAGAGGACTTATCTGGCATTTGGGTAGCGCACTGGAGTTCCACCCGAGAGATGGATTTAGAAAATGCCTTCTTGGTTGTGACTGTTACACCAGCTATTATAATACGAGTAATTTAGGCACAAGGTTTGGACTCTTTTTGTTAGGAAAAGATATAAGAGGTTTTAATTGGTGGAGTCACCTCTTTCTCAATTGGCTCAGATAGATTATTGAGATTTCGAGGACATTTGGTAGTACAAGGGGACCTAAATTTGTGAAGGGAAGCATTAGTGAAGGTTCATGAGTCATGGTACATGTGCACCCCGAAGGGAATAATATGTATTAATATATGAGGTTGTACTCATGGATCAGGATAAAGAGAGATGTGGTGGAGTTTGTGTCCAAGTGTACCGCCTATCAACTTATAAAGGTGGAGAAGAAACGATTGACGAGGGAGTTATAGCCATTAGAGATTCCCGAGTGTAAGTGGTAGAGCATCTCTATGGAATTTATTATGGGGTTGCCAAGGTCCCGGATGGTCCTTGATTTTATTTGAGTCATTATCGACATATTGACGAAGGTGGCTCATTTCCTTCCATTATGGACAAATGACACTATAGAGAAGTATGGAATATTTTTCATGTATGAGATTGTACGGCATAATGGGGTACCGTTAGAGTTCATTTTTGGTAGATACAATGCATTCATCTCCCGATTATGAAGGGGCTTTCAAGAGACGATAGGGTGCAGTTGAATGTGAGTACGTAATTTAACCCTCATTCGGACGGTCAGACTGAGCGAGAAAACAAGTTTTAGAGGAGATGCTTTGGGATTGCATATTGGATCTCAAGGAAACCTGAGATCAGAATTTACCACTTCTGGAGTTTGCCTACAATAATAGTCATTGACAAATTGTTGTTATGTCACCATATGAGGCAATGTATGGGAAACCATATTGTTTGTCGAGTTATTGGTTAGAGATGGAGGAGCACATAATGTTTGGGTCGAACATTATTAATGACACCTCAAAAAAGGTTACACTCATTCGAGTATAAATGAAGACAACACAAGACTGGCAGAAGAGTTATGCGAATAAAAAAAAGAGTAAAGTAGAGTTTCAAGTTGGGGATCAGGTTCTTTTGCGAGTATCCTCGATGAAGGGTGTTGTTAGATTCGGATCCAAGGGGAATTTGGCTCCTTGATATATAGGTTCATTTATGATACTACATAAAGTGGGACTGGTGGCATATCGATTGGCTTTACCAGATCATCTTTAGTGACTGCACGATATTTTTCACGTATCCATGCTGAGGAAGTTTCTTAGGGACGAGTTGGCCTATTATCATATCAACCTCAATGAGAATAGACTTTGCGTTCGAAGGTCATACCATTAGTTAGAGTCTAGTGGGTACATCACAGTGAGACTGAGTCTACGTGGGAGAGAGAGAACCACGTGCATATGAGATATCTAGATTTATTCTTATCAGATAGAGATTTGAATTTTGAGAATGAAATTCCTTATTTAAGCGGAGAGGAATGTAATACTCCATATTTTATCAATGTATCAGCATTAAATTAAATTATTATATTTTCCTGTAGTGACATATGATGTCACTATTTGTAATTATCGTGTATTATATGTAGTTTATAATTAAAAAATAATATAGGACTTAATACACATTGATTAAATATTTGTAACTGACTATGTATTATGGATAAATATGGAATGTTCTAGAATTTGGAATTGATGGTTTCCTTATTCGGATTATCCCCTCGGTGTTGGGTTCCATCGATCGTGAAGTAGTTTTCTATAATGTCGTGATAAATTAATAAATAATTTAATAATTAATTTTGAATTGTATCGAATAAAATAATTATTTATGGTGTCTCATAATTCGCGTGGACATTTGGGGAATTAATAATGTCCGTTTGGGAATTAAAATAATGAGTTTTAAACCAAATGGATTGGTTCATGGCTTAGGTAAGGTTTTGGGCCTGCTAGAATAGTATTTAGGCTAATTGGGTTTGTGTTTATATGGGCCCTATACATAATTTCGTGGATAAATAGGTTAAGAGGTCATTAGGGTTAACTTAATTCATCCTAGAGGCTAGAGAGAAGAATCCTGAAGCTAAAGAGAGGAAGCATTCAAGAGGAGAAGAGAATTTGGGGGAAATTAGTTTGGATTCACCCTAAAATCATAAGGCAAGGGTACCTAGATTTAAGATTTAATTTAGAGTTTGTGTTATACTAATAATTATACGTTTGAATTTTTTAAACTCGTGCTTAGAAATCTAAATTTGATTAATCTAGTAATTTAATTAATCTAGTAGTTTAACCCTTAATCTTGTCTTAAGATGAATAAGGAGAATAATGTTTAATCCCTTGAATTTGATTAGTTTATCATAAGATTCTGATAGATATAGATTGATGATCACATAACATTGAAAAACTCTATATTCAACTCACGAATCGGATTACATACGAACTTAATTGGACAATTTAAGATATAGGGTTCATACTTTCAAATTTGAGAAATTACCCTTATTTTCTTGTTAAATTGAATATAACAAGAATATAGGTCGTTTATATAGTTAGATAACTAATTCGGTACGAATTTGTATTTTTCACCCCTTATACTTATGCAATTTAGCCCCCTCGGGTACCTTAATTCCTATATTTATGATCATTAACCAGACAACCTCCATTTTATATGTTAACATGACAAATGAGGTATAATTGAGATTTTGTAGGTATTTCGGTGCTTTTCGAAAAAGTTCCATTTTACATTGCAGCTTTGGGGGCATTTTAGTAATTTCGGCATTCGAATTTTAATCCCCAACTCTTCACCAAAGTTTAAGCCCTTTGATTTCTCTTTGCGTGGCCATCGACGGTCTATGAATCCGAGTTGTATCAGAGGAGTTATGGCATTTTTAGTATGGTTTTGACTTTAAAAGCACACTCAAGGGCACATTCAAGGGCCTTTTAGTCATTTTATAATTTGGTTTTTTGGCCTAATGTCTTGGATGTTGTATTCCTCTGAGTTATCTTTGCGTACCCTCCAGCTGTGCCTAATTTTTAGTAATAACGAAGACGTTATGATATTTTTCGCAATGTTGGACAAAGCTACCGAAACCAGACTATTAGGTACGAATCGATTCGGACTCGATTTGGCACCAAATCCTACTTTTTTTTATTTCCCCTGTTTTCGAATTGATTTGGTCCCCTGTTTTAAGCTTTCTTATTTATAAGTTGTCCACCTAAGGTTTATGTATAAATACATTCTCTTATCATTTTGAGATGATATATCTCGTTTTATGCAATAGATTTTAGGTTTTGGTTAGGGAGCTAAGCCCTTCTCCATTTTCCATTTCTTTGTAAGCTTTTCTTGTACTATTCATCATCCTCTCCATTAATATAGTTGTTTTTCTTGATTTATTTCTTTGATAATTAGATTTCATGCCTTGTTAAATTAGTTTATTATTTTTAATTATTGTTTTCTAAGTTAATTAATATAAATTAGTTTAGTTTCATGCCTTTTCACTAGTTAAATAGGTTCGGGTTCCGTTTCCGCTATTAATGAGCATCGAGCTCCGAATGTTAGATTTCACGTAAAATTGCGTTTAATTGAAACCTAGCATATCAAAGTCGGACTATTATGCGTTTAACTTTCTTTGTCACACAACGTTAGTGTTTATAGCGATACTTCGAATTCAATCCGCGTGTGACAATTTTTCGTTAAATGTTTAATCTCGCAACTTTGGATTGAATTCCTTATTGTGTGATATTTATGATTAATTGATTATGCCGGTTAAATAGCTTTCGAACCGGAATTATAATTAATAGTTGTTTAGCCCGTGTGGTGCGAAAGCGATCTCAACTCTTGCTTTTAAATTGTTTAGTCTTAACTTCTTCCTTTTTTCCTTTTTACCATTTCCAACCTATCATCTTTTAGATTTTTATTCTTGAAATAATAAATAATTTAAAATCTATACGACATTCCATGTGGATTATCGATACTTGACTTACCACTATACTTGTATCGCAAGTGCAGTCATAATTTAAGTTTTTGTATTAACGCGGTGAAACGAATTCAACGATTAGCATTTTGACGCGACGCTACTTTTCCCGCCTGATCAAAATGGCACCGTTGTTGGGGAGTGTGTTTTAGATTGTAGTTGATTTACTATTTCATAATATTTCTTTAATTCATATTTGTATTATTTATTTTATCCTTTTTTTTACTTGTGATAAATTATTTTCGAGAAATTAAAATTTTAGCACTTGTTGCTTTTGTTTAATTAACTTATTTTGAAATGTCTCACCATAACTCTTTAGATAAATTTAATTGTTATGCTAATAGTTCTCAAAGTTACACTAACAAAACAATGCTAGAAGGCCTACAATTTCTTAAGTATGAGCGTCTTGCACGTGAAAATCAAGAAGTTATAGGTAATCCCTCTTTGTCTTGGGATGGAACTTTGCGTTATGGGAATAAGGAATTGAACGAAGAGGTTGCGATTTATGATGCTTGGACAAAGAAAAATATCCAACTCGATGAGATCATTTCTTCTTCAAAAAACTCGGTTGAGGTTGAAACTTACATTTCACCTACACCCCTTTTTGACGAAAAAATAATTGAGAGTGATCCAAGCACTGTTGATTGTCCTTCACTTCCTTTATTCCCTACTATTCCCGAACAATAAATTTTTCACATGAATCAGTTGAAATTCTTGAGTACTTTGACCCGCTTCTTGAACGGGAATGTTATTTTGAGATGATTCATCCCATGGGCTATTCACTTGCACTAGCCCCACCTCCCCTTCCAATTGAAGAACCTTGGGGATGTGATTTTAATTTTTTCGAGATAAATGTGGCCTTGTCTCCCTTAAAATCCAAACAGCCCATCACCCGGCTCAAACTTTTAATTGATGATGGTTCATTTCTTATGCCTTACACATGCCTTCCATTTTTCAAACGGAATTCCTATTTTTCGGGAGGCATGCATACTATGGAGGCTCCACCGTTGATCTTCCAAAGTCAAAATATTGTTTGGGTGGATCCTCAATTATTTAGACTTCTAATGTATAGTTCGTTAGAAGTCCAAATAGTAGGTTGTAAGTAGTTAAATTTTTAATTTTCTTTCTTTATTCTTTCTCTTTAATTTAGACTAGTGTAATTCGTTAAAATTTTTGTTATTGCTTTTCGGTATGCTTGGTACTAACTTTTTTTGTATATTCTTTGGACTCGTACTTATCGGAGATTGCTCCATTTTGAGTAATATCTTTCTTTTTCTCTCTTTATGTTGTGATCTTGATTAGCATTGAGGATAATGCAACATTTAAGTTAAGGGGTGTGGGATATTTTATCCATTTCTTTGTTTTGTCCATGGATTTTAACGCATGTTAGTTACTAAGTATGCTTTCTTAGAAAAAAATTCAAAAATTTCAAAAATATTTTTTTCTTTTTTCTCTTTTGTTGAGCATTTTGCCTTGTTTCCGATGATAAATTTCAATAAATTCCCGATCCATTAGACATTCAACGATGGATGTTCTTTATTTTAGAAGTTATTATACTTTAGTCCTCAAATTATTGATATTATGAATAACTTCATTAATTAAACTTTATCTCGTGAGCACATCAACTTTTCTTGTTCTATTGATTTGGTTTAAGATTTTTATAACTCAGTAATATTTTATTGCATATACTTACATTGAGTAAACTTTGTACTTTTCGTCGTTTGTGAGTGTATACACTATTCTTTCCTCTTTGAAAACATTGAATTCGTCGGTAATCTCACTATTTTTTCATTTGATCGTTCATTAATTTATTTCATATTTTTTAAATCTGTTACTTGATCATGATTTTCAAATTTTATTTTGACTCGATAATTGCATAAACTTTATGAAATTATCATAGGCCATCTTTTTTATAGCACCCATATTGCCCTTGACCTCACCTTATATATTTCTCTAGTCAACCGCTTTGAGCCTTAATATTAACCTTTCTTTTCATAACCCTAGAAACCCATAACCAACTCCACATTAGAGTTATAAACCATACATATTACCTTCCATACCTTTGTTTGGCATGTTACTAGGGACTGAATGGTGTTCTTACTTTGCGGTTGCAATTAGGCATGGAAAGAGTGAGAAAAGTGAAGAAAATTAAGAAGTGGCAAATAAATAAATAAAGTGAAAAAGAAAAAGAAAAGAAAAGAAAATATGAGAAAAATAAGAAAAGAAAAAGAAAGAAAAAGTTTGTATATGATGTATATAGTTCAATAAGTTTTGATTATTCTCCAATTGTTATATTCAATGATTGTTATGGAACTTATTTTCCAATTTTGGAATTGCCCGAAATTTTCCATTATCCCAAGTTTTTCATCTCCGACCACTTTGAATCCATACATATTTCTTTCATTTCGTACCTCAACCCTAAACGTCCTATGTGATCTTAGGGTGAATTTAATTTAAAAGTTGAAATAGTTTGATAATATGTGAAAATGCATTTCACCTCTTTTAATGTGCAGTATCTTTCTTTAAGATTACAGTTATTAATTTCCTATATAGCGTTCTTAATTTGTGACATGTGTGCGGCCTTGTTTCCATTTAAATTTACTCTTTAAACCCGCATGTCCCGTGTATTACCTCCCTTTTCATAGTGATTTCATTTATTGAGTGTAATGTCTAGTGAGGATTGATGTATGCATGCTTTAAAGCTAATCCGATTTATTTAAGTTTTGTCCAAATCATACTACGCATGTACTCGCCTCCCTCCCACTTTTAAGGTTTCAATTCTATGAAGTTCATTCTATAATGTTAATAACAATGGACTTTTCACGTGAATTCGTTCGATATGCTAATAACATGTTTAAAATATTTTTCATATTGTTGAGTTTGTCGCATGTTGATTGGGCATATTTCGAGTAAACCATATGATGTTTGTGGGTTTCATCCACGAGACGACACTCGTCCATTAGGATAACCTAGGGGTGTAACGGCTTATTGCATATGCTAAATGCAATCATTTGCTCGCGAATGTGGCCTTATTCTTTTAATCCCTTTTTTGTACTTGTATCCTATTTTTGGTTTAATTGTAGTTCTTATTGTTTCCTATTTCATTGCTAGGGACTAGCAATGTGTAAGTTAGGAGGTGTGATTCGGGACAAATAATGTATTTTTCACCCCTTATACTTATGCGTTTTAGCCCCCTCGGGTACTTTAATTCCTATATTTATGCTCGTTAACCAGACAACCTCTGTTTTATATGTTAACATGCTATATGAGGTATAATTGAGCTTTTGTAGGTATTTCAGTACTTAGTGTGAAGTTTGGTCGCTTTTCGAAAAAGTTTCGTTGAACATTGTAGCTTCGAGGGCATTTTAGTAATTTCAGCATTCAGATTTTAATCCCGGACTCTTCACGAAAGTTGAAACCCTTTAATTTCTCTTCGTGTGGCCGTTGACGGTGTATGAATCTGAGTTGTATCGAAGGAGTTATGGTACGTTTAGGATGGTTTTGACTTCAAAAGTACACTCAAGAGCACATTCAAGGGCCTTTTAGTCATTTCATAATTTGGTTTTTTGGCCTAATGTCTTCTTGGATGTTGTATTGCTTTAAGTTATCTTCGCTTAGACTCTGACCATGCCTAATGTTGAGTTATAATGAAGAAGTTACGACATTTTTTGTAAAGTTGGACAAAGTTGCAGAAACCAGACTATTAGGTGTGAATCGATTCAGACAAGTTCGAATCGATTTGATTTGTCACCAGATCCTACTTTCTTTTTTATTTCCCCTCTTTTCGAATTGATTCGGTTCCTTCCGAAATGATTCGGTCCCCCGTTTTTAACATTCTTATTTACAAGTTTGCCACCTACGGTTTATGTATAAATACATTTTCTTCTCATTTTGAGAGGATATATCTCATTTTATGCAATAGATATTAGGGTTTGGTCAGGGAGATAAGCCCTTCTACATTTCCCATTTCTTTGTACACTTTTCTTATACTATTCATCATCCTCTCCATTAATATAGTTATTTTCTGGATTTATTGCTTTGATAATTAGATTTCATGCTTTGTTAAATTAGTTTTTTGTGTTTATTTATTGGTTTGTTAGTTAATTATGTAAACTAGTTTAGTTTCATGCCTTGTCACTAGTTAAATAGGGTCGGGGTTGCGTTTCTGCCATTAACGGTGTCGAGCTCCGAAAGTTAGATTTCATGTAAAATTGCGTTTTATTGAAACCTCGCGTATCAAAGTCGGATTGTTATGCATTTAACTTTCTTTGTCATGCAACGTTAGTGTTTATAACGATAATCCAAATTTAATCCGCGCGTGACCATTTTTTGTTAAATGCTAATCTCACAACTTTGGATTGAATTCTTTATTGTGTGATGTTTATGCTTAATTGTGAAGTGTCCCTTTAATAAGTGCTTTAGGTAAAAACAAACTCAATCAATTATTTCCAATTTTATCTTCTTAAACCCTAAACAAGCATCTAATCAATTCAACCCATTGAATGAATAAAGCATTCGGTAGAAGAAACAAATTCAGGAAAAAATTTAGAAGGGAAAAACCTTTTATTTCCACTATAATTTGTAAAGAAACGATTTACACTCGGATTACAGTGAAATAAGATGACATACGAATACCCGCAGTTGTCGGTCGATGTCGTCAATAATGGAACAATCACTTCAGCGCCATAAGAACCGCAGTCCTAACTTCAGTAAGAAATACCGCAGCACTTCCAATTTGGCCTCAGTTCGGTGTAGGTTTATCCTCTCTACGAAGAGTCGAACAAGGTCTTCTTCTTAATGTGTTCAAGATCACAAACCTTTGGAATTATGATAATAGGATCTTGAATAAACAAAGGATGAAACTAAACAAAATTGGAATTCTTAAAACTGTTCATCTCTATTGAAAACGTCTATGTGTGTTATATTTTACCTGAGCAAACCAGAGTCCAAAATAAATGAAACACAAAAATCGAGGCATCTCGTTCGAGCGACAAACGATGTCGTTTGAATGACTAGCGCTATCGTTCAAACGAGTTTACATGTCATTTGAATTACAATAAACTTTTTCATTTTTTTTCATGATTTTCCTCGTATAAAAATAAATTAGCTCAGATATAATTAAAATGCGTTTGCAAAACTTTAATTTTTAATTCCCAAACATTAAAAAAAAAAATCATCCATTATATAAACAACATTCTAAATTATATATTCCTTTGATTATTCATACCTGTGTGATCTTAGAACAAACAAAATGTGAAATTGTAACTTGATTTGATTTCTTCTTCATGGCTTTAATATGCAACTTCTTCAATATCGAATTAATTACTAGTCTAGACTCAATTTATTTTGTTCAGAATTAAGCCAAATATAAACAAATTAAATTTGTAAGAATTTTGTGCTAACAAATTGATTATGTCGGTTAAATATCTTTCGAATCGGAATTCTAATTGATAGTTGTTTAGCCCGTGTGGTGCGAATGCGATCCCGACTCTCACTTTTAAATTGTTTAGTCTTAACTTCTTCCTTTTTTCCCTTTTACCATTTCCAACCTATCACCATTTATATTTTTATTCTTGAAATAATAAATCAATTAAAATCTATACGATATTTGTCGATTCTCGATACCCGACTTACCGCTATACTTGTATCGCAAGTGCAGTCGTAATTTAGATTTTTGTACTAACGCAGTGAAATGAATTCAACGATTATCATTTTAATGTGACGCTACTTTTTTCGCTTGATCAATAACCTATATGGTAAGGAGTATGGGATTGGAGCTATGTAGAGGTTCGAATTCAAGAGTTTTTATTCCTTAATGGCGAATTTGGAGAGCTAGGGAAGACACAGTGTTAATCTCATTTGAACGAGATTTGTATCTTGTTTGAACGAGATTTGTTAGTTCATTCGAATGAGATTTTGAATCCTTTTGAATGATGGTATGTTTCTTATTCGAATTATTGGGTAGATTTCATTCGAACGAGAATAGGGTATTCGTTCTAAAGAGTTTGGTTCAGTTTGGAGATTAAGTAAATTAAGAATTTGGACTTATGACATATTAATCTATAATAGATTATGCTTGTTATTATGCGCTTTTTTATGTGATCATACCATTATTAGTGTGGGTCAAGATCGTACTTATAGTCCAAATTTCTTGTACATGTTGGGATTGTACTTACATGGATATTAATCCAAATTTTTAGTACAGGTCAGGATTGTACTTTTATAGACATTAGTCCAAATTTTTGGTACATGTCAAGATTTTACTTACATGTATATTACTCCAAATTTCTAGTATATGTCAGGATTGTACTTATATGGATATTAGTCTAAATTTCTTATACGTGTCAGGATCGTATTATTATGGATATTGGACTTGAGATGGTCTATTATTACTTTATATTTTACTTGAGATGAATAATCTGGTTTGGACATTTTGAAATTTTAATTATGTTCAATAGAGATGAGTGATAATTAAATATTGGGTTCGCCTGGAATTGTGAATAGATGCATGAAATATCTAGGGTTGTTTGGGTTGGGATAACTTACAGACAACTAAAATATTGGAGGATAATGCGTAGTTATTTATTGTATCCCAAATTTGGTTAAATCTTTATTCTTCATAGACTTGTTGTTTACATTGTTGTTAATTATGTTTTCAGGACCTTCCTTCTACTTGATCCTTTCCTCCAATTGCTACTCATCTAAGATGTAGGTATCGAGCATGGGTGCTCAATCTTTTATTTACATTTATATTTAGTTTTATCGAATTTGTAGTAGTTACTACTTTAATATGAGATTTGGTTGAGACTGTAATATTTTTAGAGTTGGATTTTAATACTGTTATGGTTGTGGTATCAGAGGTGTTGGATTTCTCTTATGGTGGTATTCAGTATTTACTATTATACTTAGAATGATATTCAATTGATTTAGACTCTTGTATTATTTATTTTATATGTGATCAATCTTGTTTATATTTTACGGGGCATCACAAAAAGTGTGTAAACCCACATGTCGTCTCATTTGTGCTAATTGGGAGAATAACAAACTAACAATACTGAAGGAGCAACGTGTAAAAATATAAGTCTAAAGCGCGGCTAATTGTAAGCGCGAGCTTTTCTTAATTAAAGCTCTGATACCAATTTGAAAGTGCGAGCTTTTCTGAATCAAAGCTCTGATACCACTTGTTGGTGCGCGAGGCCCCCAATTCTAAAATATTATTATTTCCCTGGTATGCAAACTCGATGCGGAATCTTTGATACCAAGGAAATAATAATATTTTAGAATTGGGGGCCTCGCGCACCAACAAGTGGTATCAGAGCTTTGATTCAGAAAAGCTCGCACTTTCAAATTGGTATCAGAGCTTTAATTAAGAAAAGCTCGCGCTTAGACTAATGCTATCCAAACATAGTGGCATTATGTTCCACAATTATTTAGATATTCTTTTTTAGATTATGTACTAGTGATTTTTTTATAATTATGTACTAATGAATCTTTTGCTTTTTTATTTTTTAATTATTACGTATTTTTTTTTATTAAAATACTAGTGAAATGGTCTCCTTTAATGTTACTATACATTTGTCCATTAAGGTTTTTGAACGTGTTTTAGTTATTTCACTTGTATGCTTAGGTTGATTAAGGGTGGGAAAATAGGCTTTAGCTATTTTTCCTAGTGAGTTATAGTGTTACGATTGAGTTTGATAGTTTAGTTTCTATATTTATGTTAACTACTTAAAAAACTAAATTTCCCATATATCTTCTAAATTTTTGGGTCATTCCAAAATGGACTATAAATAAATTTTTTATTATTTTAAGTTAATCTTTAATTAATTAAATAATTTTAACAAGGCCTTATTTATTTCCTTTATCAATTTGCACATGACTGACCTTTTTTAAGGGTAAATAAAAAAATCATGTTATAATTAATCAGGTGGATGTTAAAAGTACCATAACTGTTACTGGGGGTACCCATTTACTATAAACATAAAAATGTGTAAAACTTCTATGCCAAACACCACATTTGTCCACTACCAAAATCAATGACATTAAAACAAAATAATTCCAACAAACTGGTGGATTCTATCATAATTGTTTTTCACCATCTACAAAGCCTTCCACTCTTCACCAAACTCCAAAATGTACGTTATTTATTGGACTTTATGATTCATTAAATTTTTCCTGAATATAAAACCTTAGGTTTAGAGAAATTTTTTATATATCACTCGTTCTTCACTTGAACAATTATTTAATACAAGAACACTAATAATTGTAGGTTTTTAAATACTTAATAGTGAGTATAATATTGCTAAAAATACAAGACTGAGCCGCAATGCTTAAATTTGATTGACTGAAAAATATTCAAACGTCTACAACTTCGAAAAATCATCACTAGTTTATGTCTAAAACATGTCAGCTTATAACCAATGTCGAGTGTCTGATAATCATCTTTTTAGTTTTTAACTTTATTTATTTCAGTTATGAGTCACCGAGTATATAGAAATCATAGTGTAAGGACACAAGTCTCCGATTGAGTCTTAATGTAGTGTTGGCTCAATTTTGGACAAAAACATTTAAGTCATAGGATAGTGTTCAAGTGTATCCATCCAAGCCTATGACGTGTTAGTTGAAGACTTAGCGGCCAAGTTTATAAAGCTTCATCATATGTCGGGTTTAGTATGCCTCGTTTCTACGTCAACAACAATGTTCCAATGCTCCTAAGGTATGAATACATTATATATATATATATATATATATATATATATATATATATATATATATATATAGGAGCTTGGAAATTTATTGGGAGTATTTTATAAAGTTTTTATAAAATAGCTTTAAAGACTTTGTTTTACTCAAAAAATATTTTTTAGAAATTTTTATAAAAAGTCTTGGACTTAAAATGAATTGAGCATTTTTCTGACACATCGTTCGAATGAACTGGAATGTCGTTCAAACGAGAATCCTACGTTGTTCGAACGAACTGGCATCTCGTTCGAACGAGATTGTTAGGTCGTTCGAACGAAACTTCTAACGATATTCCTTTCTCACCTCTGGAACATCGTTCGTAAAGTAGTTCGAACACGAATGTCGTTCGAACGAGATTTGGCGAAAACAGGTATTTTGGCAGTTTTTTACGATTTTCTCACTTTTCCCACTTCTTTTCCCCAATATGTTTTGACAGAATTACTTAGTGTGGGAACCAACTCTTTTGAACTAACTTTTTTATATTCCTCCATCTCCTAGAGAGCGTTTTAGACAGTTTCAATTCCAAATGAAAAGGTTCAAGTTTGAGTGTTTGTCTTTTAAGAAAAATCCTTAAACAATTTTGTTTACACCCAATTGTTTGTTTATTCCAAGTTCCTTAATATATATACTTTTCTTGGAGTGTTGGCACCAATTTTATCTCTACCGTTTGAAGAGTGTTTGGGTTTACTTCTACATCCCCAAAAGAAGAAGACTTGTTTGTTGCTGTGGCATTCTCATACGGTGAAAGGCACCGTGTGTGGTTGATGGATTCCTAAAAGTCCGATCGGTGGATTCCGAGACCGCGATGGAGCTCCGTGGTTATTCGCTAGGCAGAGGTGTGTACAAGAAGGACCGTCGGGGCTTGGACGGAGTCAAGTCGAGTGTTGTAAGTCTTACAGTCTTGTACTTGTAATACCTTACTTAGTGGATTTGAGGCTAGGACCGTCCGAGGTTTTTTTTCGTTATGGGTTTTTCCTTGAACATCACGGCGTAGTATGACTGATTTAGTTTTATCTTGCAAAATAGATTAGAATGCATGCTTAGGATAATTCAAGATAAAATTTGGTTTAATTATCACACTTAATTAAGTTGGTGCTAAAATTAATTTGGGTAATGTTTAATTAATTTTGTTCAAGTCATTAATTTTATTGGATAAAATTTGGTTTGGCCTAATTTGCAAAATTGAATTAATTAATTGCTAGGCAAATTTCTAGGACTTGTATTAAATTGAATTTTGGGGCTTAAAGTGAAAAATTCACAAATTTGATTTTGAGTATAATTTTAATTTTGCTAAATTAAAATTTGGTTTACTTTAGTTTTAATTTGTGAAGAAATCAAAATTTTGGTTTATGTACTTGTTTTGTTGAACCGTCACTATTTCGCATTTAAAAAGTAAATTATAAAAATTGAAATTACTTTTGGTAAAATCTAAAAATTGGGGATCATCATTCGTCAACAAGTGGTATCAGAGCAGAATCGCTAAATTATTGCGTTTAAGATCCTTTTAAATATTTTTTGACTAAAATGGAATTTTTTCCATTTTCAAAATTTCCTATTTTCGATGGTTCTAACTACGCGTATTGGAAAGCGCGCATGAAATCGGCACTTAGGTCTATCGATGAGAGGGCTTGGTTGTCAGTCGTTAATGGGTTGTCCCCATCTACACATTTAGTAGATAATGAGCGTGTTCCCAAACCCGCCGATAGATGGAGTGAGAATGAATTTAAACTTGCAAAGTTTAATTCCCGAGGTTTAAATGCCTTGTTTAGAACAGTCACACCGGATGAATTCCTTCGCATTATGACGTGTGAAACCACTAAAGAAGCTTGGGATATTTTACAACTCACTCATGAGGGAACTAGTATCGTAAAAGCTTCTAAACTCCAAAACCTCACCAGTCAATTTGAAACCATCAAAATGAATGAAAAATAAACTTTTGATGAATTTTATGTTAGACTTTCCGCTATAGTTAATTCATCTTTTAATTTAGGAGAGAAAATACCCGACAATCGAGTAGTAAAGAAAATTTTAAGGTCCCTACCCGATAGAATTATTCCTAAGGTGAGTGTGTTAAATTATTTACCCACTTTAGCCTCAACGAAATTAGAAGAGCTCGTAGGTGATTTACAAACCTATGAACTAGACATGTTTTCCTCTAAAACTGAAAAGAAAAATAGATAAGGGCGTTGCTTTGAAAGCCCGAAAGGAGGAAAAATAAGTAATAGAGAGTGAAAGTGAGAGTGACTCGGAAGATATGGCTATGTTTGCTAGGAAGTTTCAAAAATTTCTTAAATTTAACAAAGATAAATTTAAAAATGATTTTAAGAAATTTAAAAATTCTAAGCATCACAAAGCCGAGAAGATCCCTAAAACTTTTAATGAAAATTTAAATAGGGACGAGTGAAATAGGTGTTATGGTTGTGAAGGGTGTGGCCATAGGGCAAAATAGTGCCCCACTAAACTAAGGAGAGAGGGTAAGCAACCAATTTATTTTAATGCAACCCTTAGTGACAGTGATACAGAAGAGGGACCCGATTCCCCCACAAAGCCCAACTTTGTGGATTTTATGGCTAGTCATGTGAGTGACAGTGAGCACTCCTCTATTAATGAAATTTTAACACATGACACTTCTGAGGTCAAAGTTTATGATTACTTTGCCTTTGATGGTTGTGAGAGTGGAGAAGAAAGAGAGAGTGAAAGTGAAAATGAGGTTGATGTGAGTGAACTTCAAATTGCGTTTCAAGAATTATTTGAAGAATCTATTAAATTAAAAAGAACAAATTTGAAGTTATAAGCTAGTTTAAAAGAGCGTGTTAAGGTCTTTGATGAGAGTGCGTTAATAGAAAACCTTAGAACACGTGAGAGAGCTCTTCGTGAGAAGCTTGAATATGTAGAAGGCGAGAAAGATAGCCTTAAAGGGTTAATGAAATCCTTGAACGAGGAGCTTCTTGCGTTTGAAGAGCGCAATGTTTTATTAGAGACTAACATTTTTGAATTAGAAAATTAAATTAAAAGACTCTAGTAAAGTAAAATTTGATTTGGAGTGTCGTTCGGAGAAATTAGATAAAATATTAGGAACGGTTCAAATAAAAAATGAAACTTGTGGTTTAGGCTTCGATACTTGTAATGAATCATCTCATAAATCCAAAACAAATGTTTTAGGAGAATGTTCTAGGAACAATGTTAGAGATCATTCCTTAGGTAATTCTTTTCTCCGAGTCTTTAAGTGCTCACATTGTGGTCGAAAAGGTCATCTTAAGAAATTTTGTTTTGATCTTCAACGAGGTCCTAGAAAATCCTATCGTAAGTCAACCCAGGTAGCCAAGATTGCTACTCCCCAAGATCGTCATTCGACATTAGTTTGGGTTAGGAGATCCGACTTGGTAGCTTTACAAGATAGGGTCTTTAATTCTCATTTACTTTCACATGATTCCTCTCTTGCTAAATTTAAAGGTTGAATGTGTTAGTTGTTTGCATACTTTAGCTTGTGTACTACATGCTATATTATCATGCTAAATGTACGCTCGTTTTAATCATTTTCTAGTCTATGTTCCATGCTTAATCATATATGCTAGAATTATGATTATGGTTTATCTTTTGTATTATATTTCTTTTGATTTGCATTAAATATAAAATACAAAAAAGATTTTTGTTTATCATTTGTGTTTCACCTTTTAGTAATTTAGGCTTAATGAAAGATACAAATGATTTCTGTGTCTTTTGAGTAAATATTTTTTTGTTAAAAAATTTCAAAAACTCAAAAAGATTTTTTTTGTGTGTATTTTAGTTTGACACACTCTATGTGGCATATATTTGTGTTAGAATCCCTTCTTTTTCGCTTCCATGTGGCCAGAACTTTTAGTTTAGATTGTCAATCCTTATTATGTTCTTTACCATGCTTACATGGAGTAGTTGGATTTTGTGTTGATGTAATGGATTCTATTTTTATATGCATCAATTCACACATGCACGAGCTCACTTGAAATTTTAACTTCATGTGTATATTTGAGCTTTGTGAGGTGTTCTCCTACCAATCTAGTCATCTACATATTATATGATCTAGGAGGACTAGTGCATGTTAAAATCCGTTGTACGTGAGATTTGTGTGAGATGTAAAAAATGATGTATATAAATGTGCACGGAGAAGGGCTCCGAAAGGTAAAATCATCCTTTCCGAGTAAGCCACCGTTTTCTTGGACCTAAAAGAAATACGTGGTCCAAAGGCCTAAAAGAATAATGGCTTTAAAAGAAAATATTTGTCATGGCCTATTTGTTTAGTTTGATATAGTCATTCAAAAATTAATATGCTTAAATTGAGGGAGTTTTGATGGTATATCAACGGTTTGTGCAATGTCCGTTTATCCTAGTTGTACTTTCAATGTCATGACTCTATTGGTTTGTAGAATCATCAAAAGTCTAGGCTTGTATTCATTGTGTATGTTTATTCATTGAGTTCAATTTATATTATCACACGAGGTTATATTCAAATGTGATGAAGTTTGCAATCAAATGAGAACTCCGTGAACATGTTTGAAGTGATTTGGTCTAAATTTAATTGTTACTAGTTTACACCCCTACACTTTCGTTTCCATATGATACATTTTGCCATACAAGTGTGAAAAGATTATTATATTTTGTGTCATGTGTAGTGTCTATACTTATATATATGTGCATGTGAGTTAGTGATACTCATTATGTCTACATATATGGTATCTTTTTTCTTTGCCTCGCTTTCAAGTCCATCTATGCTTTAATTCATAATTGGTATCTATCTTGTTGCATACCTTGTTTGATATCACATGCTTAGAATCTTATTTGTCAAATTGGTATCATTTGTTTTCGCATCATAGTTGGTATTCATTAATATTTGTATGGATTAGTTATCTTATTGTTTCCCATATACTTTCATGTTCTCATCTCCTTATGCATCATCTTGTTTATTAGTTCTTTTATCCTTTGTCTATTCCTGAACAAAAAGGGGGAGAATGATAGGGGAAGAAATTGTATCTTTTCCTATTATAATCGCATCTTAGTTTGAGTGATTTATCTTAGGGGAGACGTCTTTCTAAGTAGGTCATTTATTTGATAAATGGGAGAATTAATTTAGGGGGAGTATTTATTTTATGCATTTAATATTCTTGATATTTCCTATGCGTTTGATAGTTTGCTTAAGTGTGCATGAATTCTTCAAAATGGAAACTTTCATCATCAGCAAAGATATTGATCCTTGGGTTGCGAGTCAAGCTATTGTATTTTTATTTTAGGTGGGATATTTTTTATGTCTAGTAGAGCTTGACGGCCCTTTAGGATTTTTGTTTCGTTTTTGTCCCGGAATAGCCAAAGGGGGAGATTTGTAAGGATACAAGTCTCCGAGTGAGTCTTAATGTAGTGTTGGCTCAATTTCGGACAAAAATATTGAAGTCATAGGATAGTGTTCAAGTGTATCCATCCAAGCCTATGGCGTGTTAGTTGAAGACGTAGCGACCAAGTTTATAAAGCTTCATCATATGTCGGGTTTAGTGTGCCTCATTTCTACGTCAACAACAATGTTCCAATGCTCTAAAGGTATGAATACATTTTATATATATATAGGAGCTTGGAAATTTATTCGGTGTATTTTATAAAGTTTTTATAAAATAGTTTGAACGACTTTGTTTTACTCAGAAAATATTTTTTAGAAATTTTCATAAAAAGTTTTGGACTTAAAATGAATTGGACAGTTTTCTGACACATTGTTCGAACGAACTGGAATGTCGTTCAAACGAGATTCCTGTGTCGTTCGAACGAACTAGCATCTCGTTCGAACGAGATTGTCAGATCGTTCGAATGAGATTTCTAACGATATTCCTTTTTCACCTCTGGAACATCGTTCGTAAAGTCATTCGAACGAGAATGTCGTTCGAACGAGATTTGAAGGGAACAGGTATTTTGACAGTTTTTGACAATTTTCCCACTTTTTCCACCTCTTTTCCCCATTATCTTTTGACATAATTACTTAGTGCGGTAACCAACTCTTTTGAACTAACTTTTTCACATTCCTCCATCTCCTAGAGAGAGTTTCAATTTCAAATGAAAAAGTTCAAGTTTGAGTGTTTGTCTTTTAAGAAAAATCCTTAAACACTTTTGTTTACACCCAATTGTTTGTTTATTCCAAGTTCCTTAATATGTATGCTTTGCTTGGAGTTTTGGCACCGATTTTATCTCTACCGTTTGAAGAGTGTTTGGGTTTACTTCTACATCCCCAAAAGATGAAGACTTGCTTATTGCTGCAGCATTCTCATACGGTGAAAGGCACCGTGTGTGGTTGATGGATTCCTAAAAGTCCGACCGGTGGATTTCGAGACCGCGGTGGAGCTACGTGGTTATTCTCTAGGTAGAGGTGTGTACAAGAAGGAGCGTCGGGACTTGGACTGAGTCAAGTCGAGTGTTGTAAGACTTACTGTCTTGTACTTGTAATACCGTATTTAGTGGATTTGAGGCTAGGGTCGTCCGAGGTTTTTTTCCGTTGTGGATTTTTCCTCGTACATCACGGCGTAATGTGATTGATTTACTTTTATCTTGCAAAATAACTTATAATGCATGCTTCGGATAATTCAAGATAAAATTTGGTTTAATTGTCACACTTAATTAAGTTGGTGCTAAAATTAATTTGGGTAATGTTTAATTAATTTTGTTTAAGTCATTAATTTTATTGGATAAAATTTTGTTTGGCCTAATTTGCAAAATTGAATTAATTAATTGTTAGGCAAATTTCTAGGACTTGTATTAAATTGAATTTTTGGGCTTAAAGTGAAAAATTCACAAATTTGATTTTGAGTATAATTTTAATTTTGAGAAAATTAAAATTTGGTTTACTTTAGTTTTAATTTGTGAAGAAATTAAAATTTTGGTTTATGTACTTGTTTTGTTGAACCGTCACTATTCCGTATTTAAAAAGGAAATTATAGAAATTGAAATTAATTTTGGTAAAATCTAAAAATTTGGGGTCATCATTCGCCAACACATATTAAGGAGTGTTAAATTTGTTAATCTCATAAATCAGTCACCGACACAGTGTGCAAATCATTTTTGTAAGTATAAATATTTTTATCTTGTTATCTAATCACCTAGTTAATAGAATAGTATATATAACTTTAACCTTTGATTATCTTGGTAATCGCTTACCAAAATGTGAATACCATCATAGTAATTATTAAATTAAATTATCTCGGTAATAAGCACTAAATATGTAGAAATCATCGAATTAAGTGTTAAATTTAAGGGTAAATTAAAGTAAACCACCTTGACTATAGTGCTTTTATTAACCATCCCTAATCTAAAAACCCTAACAAAGTGTCCCTTGAGCTATTAAACCATGACAACTAACATATTTTCGTTAAATAAGTTGATATAAGCTTGATGTTGTGCATGAAACTTGTTAATATATTAACTAAATTGTGTTAATTATCATGATTCAATAGTTTAGGGGGCACCTTTTAAGATTTTTTTTAGAGCCAACTTTTATTATCACGATAATCATCCATTAAATTTGTATAAATAATTTTCAGTGTTAAAATTAAGGTGTTTTTTTACCGTCACCTAGTATTCGCATATTATCGATCTAAGTTTTATATTTAATTATCGCGATAATAAGTCATTTTTGTTTTTATACGGAAATCAAGGGGAAACAAACGCATCCTTCATTTTTTCTTTTCAGTATTTTAGTGTGTTATGGGCCATTACTACTCGAACGGGAAGATCGCACCAAATAAAATAAATTCATTTTAATTTTAATCGATACTAAAACAACGAGTACAACCTAAAGGTCTATGTGGCAAAATTTACGAATGAATTAATCAACACATCAAACTGTAATCTTCATTATGCATTTGAGACATAAATCATGAGAAAAAATAAATCATGTCACAAATCCGGATGTATGAGGGAAAAATCCACTAATGGGGAAAGCATCAGCCCTAAGTAATAATATCATTAAAAACTTGGTAAAGACTTAGAGAGGGGATAAATGTCTTATGATCACACACTGTGCTAACTCACACTTCACCCATTTTCCACCAATTTTTAGCATGTCAGAGACCTCTATAACTTCGATGAGAATTTCAACACACAAATATCTTAATCGAACAATCAACAAGGTTTCCTTGAACCATTGACTTGTTTTAATTCTTGATGAAGCCCGTAAATAACCATAAGATCACTCCTACGTATGATATATATTAAGTTTAAAGAGATTTAGATGAACACAAATGTTTTTGAATGTCCACAAAGTATATTTCTTTTTCTTAGATATTGATCAACCTAATAAAAGGTTGATCAGATGTAAAGAGGAAAAGGAAGAAAAAGTAAGAACAAGTCTACTTTCCTAAAAAGGTTTTAGGTTCTTAAAAATGAAGAACACAAAAACTCTAAACCTTTTCATGAATAATATTTCTCTTAAAAGAATGTTAAGCCTCTTGAAAGAGAAATGTTAATAGGGGTACTTAACCTAGAAAGAATGCTCCCGCTTGACTTGGGAAGAAAGAAAAGAGAAACCAAGAAGTTCCCATCAGCCAAAAAATGCTTTTTAAAAATATCAAGAAAATATCTTTTGTATTTTTGAAAAAGCAAATATACTACTAACGTTCGTTGACCCTTTATTGGAGAGAACCATCAACGAAGTAAGGTCGTAGGATATGCCAGAGTTTTCTATAAGAGAAGAGATACTAATCACGACCCATGAGATATTTCGTTAGAGAAAATTTTTTATTCACTACAATGAGATTTCATCGACATAAGTTGCGAAAACCTCCATAATTTTTGCTAAAGAACTAAGTCGGTTGGCGACTAGTGAAGGTAAAACTTTACTAAAGAAAAATTCTCTAGGGAATCACCCAAATAACTTTTAACAATAGATTTTCATAGACAAAAATACCATGACATTTGGAGACGTCAAAATCACAAAAACACATTACAAGGTTTTGAAAATATTTCATCAATTTATATTTCAAAAACCATGAATGCAAAGTCCTATAGGTCACACTTACCTTCATTTTGAAGTGATCAATGTGATAACATGATGAAAGAAGTCAGCTTTAACATCTTTAATGTTTTATGAAGATTTTCAAACACCTCTTTGACAAAATGTGTTTTTGAAGCTAGAATAAGATGATTTATCAACACAAGGGCATAACTGTGACACCCCGCCTAATAAAATATCGAGTGATCAGTACTAAACCAAATTAAACAGGAATCTCATTTGGTTAATTCTCAGCATCACTATCAAAAACTTTTTTAAAACTTACTAATCACCTAGTATTAAAAAAGAAACGGTGCCAAATTTTATCTTTTGAATTAACCAAAACATGAAGTGCAATAAGAGACTAAATAAAATAATCACAGTATAATATAGTCTAAGCATTCCACAAATACCTGAATCAAATGTTACTCAAATAAACATTGACAAAAAGAAACATCAAAACCAAAATAATTTGACAGGTAGAAAGTAAATCCTATACAATCTGAATTGAACTGAACTGAATAATTGTAGTGAGCAACATGCTCGAATATACAACTGAGAATAAAATTCATAAACTAGAAATTAATGAAAGAGGCGTCTAATCCAAACTCCTGCAGAACCCACATATACCACAACTGCGTTAACCTGGAATAGAATCAAGTCTGGCATCGCTGTGGTCGGATACCTAAAAGGTTTTTAAAATATTTGATAGCAAGGGTTAAAATCCAAAACAGTTTGAAATTATTTAGCAAGTGAATTGAATTGCACTAAATCAAAATGCATGAATGCTCTTCATAGGTAAGCTAATGTCGCACTCCCTTGAGGACCGACTCACCCCTCAACTATTGCGCACACCTAACGTTTTCTACATAACCCACCTAGTTCTCAACCCTGTGACTAGTTCTAAATAATATCCCTCCTGACACACTACTCTAGCCCGGTTATGTTTAATATATGCTTTATAAGTTATATATCACATTACCTTAGTTAATCATTTCTCATTTGGGACCATATAACATTCTCACGTGTTATATATATAATCAATACAATTCACATTATGTATTTTCCCCTTATATAAATATCTGCACCATATATACGTATTATCATATTACAACATTCACACACGTCGTAGATATATAACCATCCTCTTAAGTAGACACTCACCGGATGTTCTTTACAATGCTATCATTCCAGGTATACTCATCCACCCGGACACGATTAGCTCCCCGAATCAGTGAAACAAAATAAACGCAACGTAGGCGGTCATAGATCCCTTCGAAAATGAGATCGAATCATACCCAAGACGTCTCACACCTAACTATGGACGCTATGACCCGGGGACTATACTCACCCTGCTCCTTAAGCCAGAGGATTCACCCACATCGCACAACCTCCTATAATAGCAATAGAGCGGTATGTATTCCTATAAATATTATTCACATAATATTTATAAAGCGCGCGCACACACACACACACACACACACACACACATATATATATATATATATATATATATATATATATATATATATATATATATATATATATTCAATTAATCCAGGCTACTCCGTGCACAATTTACCACAACACTAGCCCAAGTTTATATACCGACTTGTAATTTAAATATATATATATATATATATTCAATTAATCCAGGATACTCCGTGCACAATTTACCACAACACTAGCCTAACATTCCCAAGTTTATATACCGACTTGTAATTTAAATAATTCTCACATTTATATATTTATCACTCGAGTTGTGTCACCCAACTAAATTACCCAGACTCGTTCCTTCGGTCTAAAATTTCATCTTTTAAAACTTATTCCTCAAATTCCAAATTATCATTCGTACGTAGCATGTTTCTCTCAAATACTCACTGAACTTATTACTTATGATTTTTACTCACTATCGTATTTATATGAATTTTCACATAACTCTAAGGGCCCTAGTTAACCCTTCATTATTTTTCAGTAGTTATTCTCGTCGTCACTACTGGTCATAAATATAGGTTCACTCATCACTACGTCACCCTTCTTGAATTTCATTCATTTATCAATTACGGATATTTTCTCAATTATCCCAATCCTTACTTGTCTCACGTTATGTAAACCTAATCTCCACTTTAGACCTAATGTCCTTATTATAGAACAACAATCACAATAAATCAATCTAGGCAACCTCCAACGGATAACAACTAAAAATAACATTTCTTAAAATTTGCCCCACGAATCTGTCCAAAATTTTAAAATGCAGTTTTGAGGCATTTAGGAGCCATTTTGGGAGAAAACGTATTAAAGAACAAAATGCAGAAAATAAGATTTTCTACTAGGCAACTCAGACATAATAGCCATTTTAAGAATCACAACGTCGCAAAACAGTTTCTAAAATTACGGTTTAATTTACCCAATTTCATAGACTTCTTCAAATTCCAGAAGTTGTTCTACAATTCAATCCTATCCATCAAAACCCAATTTAGATATCAAACCAGCCCAAAAACCATATAATCTTATCATACCTACTATGATATGAATTGAAATATGTATTTAATTTAAGAGCAAGTTAACCACTTGCCTTAGGGTTCGTAGGGTTTGAATCCTTTGGTGGAGATGTTGATGATGATTTGATGAAGATTGTCCATACATGTTCTTGATTTTGGCTCCCAAGGTATCTTCAATTATTCCCTCTTTTCTTCTCTTCTTACTTAGGTTTTCTAAAATGAGTTATGGTTTCCACACCCTCTCACTTTTTGGGTTTATTAAGTCAATCCCGTTTTTAGGCTTTTAGGCTTTGTAAAAAGGGCTCAAACACTCCCAAGTGGGCTTGGTTATGCCTAAAAATGTCCCGAGACCCATTTACTATCCTTGGGTACTCTTTTTTTACTATTTCGATCCATCTAGACTCAACCGTACACTCAGAATTGCCATCCGAATTATTTGACTAAAAGTTCTTATCTCGACCCCAATATAGTTTATGCCCGACTCCCGATTGAGATAAATAAATGCCAAGTCACTATCGCTCGTTGTGACGTAATTAAATTATTACTATTCACATAGTAAAATTAAATCCTATAAATATTAATGATTTACAGATCGGATTAATATTTAAATAAATATTAATAATAATTAATTAAATTAAATTATGACACAAGTAATTTAAAATTAGCCAAAATAATTAATTAATAAATGCCCAAAAATACGAGGTGTTACAATAACGAGTATGTTATATTCTTACAATTTACCCCCCTTTGTTTATTCCGTTACAAAACACAAAAATAAGAAATAAGAAAAAAAATAAACCTAACACCTAAGGCAAGCCCGACCAAAGGCACACAAGGTAGATCATATTCACATGAATCTTAAAAGAACACGACACTCTTTGATTTCTATGAAGTGCTTGAACACTTTTTTCCTACACATACTAACAAAAACTCACCAATGCACCAGTGTGTAAAGAATTTTTTTTGCTAAAAGTTAATATAATTAACAAGATATAGAAGGAATAATGCAGGGTCATATCCCTTATACTAACTAGTATACAGTCATATATACTCACCCTTAATAAGGTATCTTCCACATTAATAATCTCTCCACTTCTCCCATTGCAGTTCTCATGGATAAATTAAGGAAACAAATTTATTTATGTCACATCCCTATTTTTCTAGTGTGAGTTTTATATTAAAACAATGATAAACCATAAATAAGCCTGAATACTTAAACAACTGAGAGATTTATGTGACACCCCATCCAATTAAATACCGGGTGATCAGTCCTTTAATAAATTAAATAGGATTCCCGCTTGGTTCATTCTTGTCATCACTATCGAAATACATTAATTACTAATCACCTATTACTTAATTAAGTCGGTGTCATATTTTATCTTTTCAATTAACATATAACAATATATATAAACTAGATTAAACCATTCACACAGTAATAAAGTCTAAAGCATTATAATATATCAATAAATAAATAAGTGCATTGCCGAATAAATCATCGACTACAAATCCCAAATCCAAATGATAAATCCAACATATTATAAATAAATCTCAAAGTGCTGTAAGGGCAATATGCCTAAAAATGAAATACCAAGAGAAGAAAATACTAATCTAGAAATGAACAACTGACGCATCTAGTCCAAATCATGCATGCATCCACATATGCTGCAGCTACACATCCCTGGAATAGATAATCAAGTCTAGCGTCCATGTGGCTAGACACCTAAAAGGTTTTGAAAATATTTTTGGCAAGGGTTAGAACCCAAAACATTTGAAAAAAATTGTGACACCCCGACTAATTAAATACCGGGTAGCTACTCATTTATTCAAATTAATACAAAATGCCAAGTTGGTTCAGTTCATAGCATCACTGTCGAAAACATTTTAATAATTACTAGCCACCAAATATTTAAAAAGTGAGTTGTCAATTTTAATTAAATCCGATTAACATGACATCCATTTAAATTATAAGATACTGATACCACAATCACACTACAGTTGCAAATAAATAACGATGTAATAAACTAAATCTGTAGGAATACGCCTCACAACAATCCCAATGCTGAAATGAACAAATACAAGCCTGAATCATTAATTTAATTACAACCCAAAATCTGAAATAACTGAATAGATAAAGTGTCTCTAAAAGAAATGGGGCGACATGCCCAACAGATGAGAAAATCTGATAATATAGAGCCAAGGTCGAAAGTGAAGGCGTCTACTGTCAAGGTCCTATAACTTCCACAACAGCTACAGTACGTCACCGAAATGGAACTCCTATGCTTGGTGTCCTTGTGGCTGGGCACCTAAAAGATTTTACAAAAATAGATTTGAAATCAAACGGGTCAAAGCGCGATTGTGAAAACAGTTTAAAAATAGCAAGTGTTTAATATCATTAAACAGTGAATATAAAGTACATGATAGTGTGTGCACTCACATGAGTTCCTCACCTCTCAACTAATTGTGCACTCCTATCGTACCCGTACCCATTCTAGTTATTCCCATATCTAACTAGTCCAATACAAAATCTAACATTACTATACGATTCACAATTTAATTCCTGCATCGTCATTTAAACAGAGAGTTTTACTTTTCTTAACAGTTTCCCATATTAGTAATACTAATTACTAGAGATCTTCCATTTTATCTTTACAAAACGTTAATATTATTTATACTCACATTTATACATGACAGTTCATTTCAATTAACAGTATATTATTCTCCTCATCAATATACAATACTAGCACCCCGAGACTAAGCTGCGGTGCACACATACTCTGATATCCAATCCCGGTACATCACGTACATAAGGACCATGCATTTCGAATATCTCAGGAATTGTTCTCAAATAGCAATAATCACACATAATGGAGGCGAACATAGTTCACATCACATGGGTCACGCACATACCTACGCTCCCATGATCAGCAGACTTATTAACTTCTCAATAAGTCTTTCTCCAACCTATGTCCTTGAGGTACCAATCTAAATCCCCCCCGTAGGCACACAAAGATTATATGGCCCTGATCGAACGCTGACCTCCCATGATAGCAAGTACGGTAGGTATGTTATACACAGATAACTACATATACTAAGCATTCGCACATCTTAGAGATCTCAATATATTACTAGATGTATACTTCTCGTTCTTGTATCATCATTTAATGTCATACGCTTATAAGTCCCCGGTTTATATACATTACAGTTGTCAATTCTTCTCACGTCGTAATTAAGTACTCGTTTCCTAATCCGATAAAGGTCATTCGATTTACTACAAGATTCTAAGTTTTACTCCTCAACGTACTCCAATCTCCCAAATATACACACTAGTCAATAAGGGGAGGTTATTACTCCATTTAAATAAGTATGTGGGACATTTGAAATAGAATCAGGCCAAAAAGTCATTATGTCAACTCGTTAGAAGTCTCGTTCGAACGAGGTCGTTCGAACGAGTGTCGTTCGAACGAAAGGCTTCGAACGAACTACCAACTCGTTAGAAGGGATACTGTCATCTCTTTAGAAGGTCGTTCGAACGACCTGGGCAGGTCTTCTAACGAGATGGCAGACTGCGCCCAAAGTTTTCCAAATTCAATTTTTCTTCTTTCTCCTCTTCTCTAAATCCACCCAAAGACTATCCAAATACGTTTTTTTAATGTTCGTAAACTATTTGTAGTCACCTTAGATCATTCCTTAACATGCTTTTGGGCCAAATCTTACAAATTATCATGCCAAAATCATAAATCCCCAATTCTTATTCCAAACCCTATGAACTTGAACCCAAAACTTTAATTTCATAAAAAGACTCCTTATTAATCCGATTTCAGTTCATCAAAAGTTATGTTTTGTATATTAAATTCGTCCATAATCATTCTACATGCAAATTCCTACCCAAAATCACAAATTTCACAATAATTCCTTTAGGTATTCTTCATCAAAATTTCCAAGACAAAAACAGTTTTCTACACTATACATGGAGGAAATATTCAATGCAAATAACGACATCAAAACACTTGCCTTAGATTTGTTTCTTCTGAGTTAATGCTGGTGAATGAAGGTTGATTTCTCCCCTTTCTCTACAGAATTCTCTCAAGGATGGTGATGGTGGTTGGAGGTTTCTTTTGGAATCTCTTTAAACTCTCCCTATAACTTCCGTAGCCCTCTAACTCACCTAATGCTGATAATGGACTTAGTGGGTTCATTAGTAATATATTATTTAACCCTAAAATTCGTGGGTTTTAATTCTCATATTTTTAAAATTACCAAAACACCCCTTTAGGTAGCCGGTTTGGCCTAAAAATGCCCCGGGACCCAAACTAAACCCCCGACTAGTGTTTTCTAACTATTTCGACCCTTCTAGACACGTTGGCATACTCAAAATGACTATTCGGTTGATAAAAATATGATTCACTTTTTAATTTAAATATTTTCATTTCTGACGCGACTGACACGTGCATTCCAACTAAATTTCCAAATTGGCGTATTTCAGTCTCGCGACAACTTTAATATTTTCAATACCCATGTATTACCATACATACCCAGAAATATTAAATTTTAACATCATAATCAAATTATAACACCCCGCCTAATTAAATATCGGGTGACCAGTCCCATACCAAATTAAAACATAATATACAGTTGGCTCATTCTTAGCATCACTGTCGAAAACATTTACAACTCACCCAATACCCAATTAAGTTGGTGTTAAAAACTTTCCAAATTTAAATTTCAACAAAACCATTTTTAGTTTAAGAATAACACAACACATTTTATTCTACAACACTGATAACCCAATAAATAATACAAAAGAATTTAAATGCAATTGGAATAAACATTCCCAAATAATATTAATCCATTGCAGTAATCCCATCAATAACAACTGTATTAAAAAGACCCGAATACAATAGTATTTGACCTCGATAGAAACGATAACTGAAATCCTTTGGGCGACATGCCCTAACTAAGAATAATGTGAATCAAATAAAGATAGGCGTCTAAGCAAAACTCCATAAATCCATAGCCTGTCAAAATTTGCTAAGGTTGGTGTCCCTGTTGCTGGACACCTGATATAGAGATACAATAGAAGAGAAAATATGCAAGGAAACGGGTCAGAGCCCGAATGTGTAGACGATTTTTAAAACAACAAGTGTCTAACAAGTGCAATAAAGCATTTATTATGTACATGTTAGATCTAACTCTCACTTGCTATTCTCAACTCTCAACTAGAGTGCACACTTAACGTTTCCTATTAACCTCCTAGTTAATGGTTCCTCTTTTCTAGTCTCCATATTATAATTTCCATTCCCATATCATAATCCCCGTATGTCCCATACCATACGTCACATTATTATTCATTTACATTTCTCCTTTATATGGTTACTTTCTCATTAACATGAATCATTACTCATTAATATGAATCGTTTCTCATTAACATGAGTTAAGCTTTTCAATTCTATAAGCATAAACATTCATTAACTTAATTCCATTATCTTTCTCTATTCACCGTTATCTACAATTATCACCGTAGATACATTTAACCACAATATATCCATTCAATCATTTAATCCATTATATATATATATTCATATATAATACGGCACCCCGAGTCACAGCTGCGGTGAAATGCATTACTCTGCTATCATGTCCCATCATCGCAGGTCGCCGAATAGGGGACTAAAGGTTCGGTAAGATTCCACGAACCACAAACAACAACAAATAAATTGGAGGCGAACATAGTTCTCGTATCCATGGGTCACGCACATACCTACTACCCACAGTCAGCGGACTTATCAACTCCCCGATAAGTCTTTCATAGACCTATGTTCTCGAGTGACAAATCAAAGATCCCATGGATTCATCAGGATATGACTGCCCTCACGCGTAAACCTCCCACCGATAACAAGTAAGCTAGGTATGTCATACACATAAATCATCAATCAATCCAATAGGTATTATCATACCTATAATATAATATCAATAAGGTAATATCACTACCCTAAGATATTTGCCATACGTAGCATTATATCCCTTTTAAATTCCACGTATTAAAATATCATATCTTTACTTCATAATTTAATTATCCTCGCATCCTATAACATCTCTCCACTCCCGACGTCGTTAAGGTTCATGCGCGGAGCGTCGCGCAAAGCGAAATCCAAACAAGGAACCCCTCCAATACACTACTACTTAACTTTGTCGATCGAGGAGGTCCGACAACTTTAACTATGCGATCGGGATAAACTCATACCTTCTTTTAACAAAATGTGTTCTAAACTCCCATCTCTATCCAGGAGACACAACACTACGCTCTTGTATTACACTCAGTCCTTGTGAAATCAATAATGAGTTTAAACTCAGTCCTTGATGTTCAAATTGTAACCCTAAGGCTACCCTCACTCAATACACAAGATTCAAATAGGTTTTTCCTCAACATATATTCAGTAAGAAGTCACTAATATCCTATTGGTCCATAACATCATTTCTCCCGAATTACTACGAGTTTAGTTTTCCTTTTAATTAAGGTTAAAATCGATAGTTTCAAATCTCTTATAAACACATCTTCTTTCACTTTGGATTAAACCCTCTTATAAACTTAAGGATACCCAGGTGTTATATTCAATCACCCCTACTGGTCCTATCTTTAATCCTCATACATCTCCATTTAGAATTTAACAAATGAATCTAGCAACCGAAATTCCATTCGATATAATTTTCAACATTTTAATCACTTGAATCCAAATCAAATTAATTCAAATCTTATCAAGGGTTTACTGATATTTTCTAAGTCCCATAATATCCAAATAATAATCACCAAAGATCCACAAAAGGTTTGGGATAAGAATAAACATTTAAAAAGAAACAACTTTACATATTCTGGGGAGGTCGATCGATCGAAGGCAGGGGTCGATCGATCGATCCCTCAGGTCACAGCCTGGTTTTCTGCATTTTCTGCAACTACGGGTTTAGCAACTTATGATCATTTAAACCTTCATCTAAACATCCCAAATGACTTATAATCTTTACTACATGATATATCAACATATATGAGCGATTTCCAATACTCTAAACATCCTAGAATCATCAAGGGATTGGATTAAAAAGCATGTTTATCTCCTTATTTCCAGAAATTTATCAACATATCATCTTCAAGAACACATCAATGGTTTTCATAATTTCTTCAACAGATGTATGACTATTTCGTGGATTATTATCAACCTAAAACATGAGTTTAATTCCTATATCATTTCAGTTTCCATAAATCCATTTAATCACTCCATTATTTCTTCCAAACATGAATAATCTTCTCTTTTCATACTATTCTAACATGGACAATATACGAACTTAAATTGCCATTATCAAACACTTGTCTTTACTGAAGGTCTGATCCTTTGGTGTAGTATATCTCAGTTGGTTGTCCCTTCTCCGATCAAACTCCGGTGGTGGTTGGTGGTGGTGAACCTTAGTTCTTGTTCTTTTCCTTCCCAAGTAGGCTTTTCCCTTCCCAAGCACTCTTTCACTCTCTCTAGGAAGATGACTTCTCTATTTTGTGTATAGGAGATGAATAACCCACATACACTTAATCTACCAATACTTATAATAGGCCAAAATCCGAAATCACTATTCACCCCTAGAAAAATGACCAAAATGCCCTTTCGGGTTGTCTATTCATTTCTAAATGACCCGAGACTCAAAATTAACATCCAAATAGACTTTTCTGACTATTTCGAACCTTCCGGACGCAACGACGCAGTCGAAATGACTCTAAGGTCGATAGAAAATAAATTTCCTTTTTAATTTAATAAACTAGTCCCGACACGTCCCATACCGCGTCTGACTAAAAATATAAATTCTCGAATGTATATCATACAGTCATATCAATGACATCACATTCATATATTACCTAAATATCTTTAAGTAATATTCAGAATCATCCATTTTAATATCCACCGTCCAGATAAAACCCGAATGAATTAATTAATAATAAAATCCAATTAATCCATTAAGTTAAAATATAATCCATTTTAAAAGTCATTTAAAATTACGGGGTATTACATACTTCCCCCCTTATATCAGAATTTTGACCCGAAATTCAGGAATATAAGTCATACCGGTAAGGTCAACTCCGAGTATAAATCTTCCATCGCAAGAAATCCAAGATGTACCGCCCATACAGTACATTAACAAAATCCCTATCGATGTTATAGGCCAAGCCTCACCATATAGTTTCAACTGAATCAAATTTAGACTTTACCTAATCTTCCCTATACCGTCCTTGTGACAAACTTTGGGAAAAACGATCCTCTCGTAGTGAACAAATAAATCCTGAAGTCTCAATTACTTACCTTTTTCACAATTATGAAAAATACTACAATTCAATCATCCAGGGCGCCCATACACCCTCTCGTACCGCTTTCAATATTAAAAGTTTCGCAAAGGTTATAAACTCGTTTCCCAAAGACCTAACTTATTTCGAATCCCAACGGTTATTAGTTTCATGCGTGGGGTGTCTCGCAAGCGAAATCCAAACAAGGAACCACCCCGATACACTACTTCCTAAAGTAGTCGGTCATCGAAACTCCTAAGGTCCGTAGTCAATAATATAAAATTTTGGTTTATAAAAAAAAATATCAGGTTTATCGATTTAAAACAAAAATTTAGTTTTTCGATTTCAAATAGAGTCTACGCATCTACTCTCTTATAGAAGACAAGATGCAGACATATGCTCTCATATACCACAAGTCAATGCATGCCGATAGTCACATCACGCTCGGACATGCCCAAGGTAAGTAATCCCATAAAAATCAAACCCACGTGATAACAAGTAATATATAGGTGTCCCACACCCCGCAGTGAGTCTACGTAAATAACGATGCCATAGGCTAAGTTTAACAACCCTTTTGCCCACACAATATCAATCACTACAAAAATCAATACGCCTCATACTTCCTTAGATAGGAAACATACCCTCATTTGCGGGTGATGGTTGTTGAATCCCAAAATTATAACTTTGCTCCGATGAGTCAAGAAAAATTTTACCCCAAATTTTCAGTTCTAGTTAACCACACTCCACTATATACCCAAGCCTTTCAATATATTGCCTTCGTTAGGGAACATACACAATTTACGCATTTCAAGAACTTCTACTGATGACTCTCCTCAATTTTTCCATAATAGGGGTGACCTCGACTACGGTCATCATACTCGAACATACTTCATAACCTCCTAAGTACGATCTCCGCTATCCGTCCAATGGACCTCATCTTCCATACGTACGTAATGAAAGATTCCCCAATAAATGTTGGCGAATTTTATAGTTCAACCCATCAGTGAACATTAGGACTCTCCTCTCCTCAGAGGGTACTTCAACTGGTACCAAATTAGTTAATCGCGTAAACTCTTCCTCATATTCCGCCACAGTTTTCTCTCCCTGTTTCAAATCAAGTAGCTTCCGCCTCATCTCTGTCTGGATGGCGGAAGGAAAATACTTCCCATCAAACCGTATCCAAAAGTCTTGGATAGTCATTATGTCCCTCTCCTCCATAGTGGTCGTAGCTTCCCACCATTGCAAAGCTTCCCCTACTAGCCTGAATGTGGCTAGTATTTGACGTTGAACCTCAGTGCATTCAATCATTCTCAAGTGCCGTTGGATATCTTTCTTCCATTGTCTAGCAGTCACAACATCTAATCCTCCCTGAAACTTAGATCGGTGCGCTTTCTGAAAGGCATCCCTCGCTCGTTCCCATGCAGTAGGAAACACTTGCCCTTGCGTGGGTGGCACAACCGGTGCCGGTGCTGGAGCCTGCTGAACAGCAGCTAAAGCTGCATTGACTGCCTGAGCGACAATTGCAGCAACTTTGGCCGCAGTCATCGTACCTTTGTAGGCGTAAATAGAAAAACAATAATCCTACTCATAGGGCTCTACATCAAAGAACACTAAGCTGAAAACACAGTAATCCGTACAGATCCTAATGGACACTAGAACTTGATGCTCTGATACCACTTGTAACACCCCGCCAAATTAAATATCGGGTGGCTAGTCCCATACCAAATTAAAACAGAATATACAGTTGGCTCATTCTTAGCATCACTGTCGAAAATATTTACAACTCACCCAATACTCAATTAAGCTGGTGTTAAAAACTTTCCAAATTTAAATTTCAACAAAACCATTTTTAGTTTAAGAATAACACAACACATTTTATTCTACAACACTGATAACCCAATAAATAACACAAAAGAATTTAAATGCAATTGGAATAAACATTCCCAAATAATATTAATCCATTACAGTAATCCCATCAATAACAACTGTATTAAAAAGACCCGAATACAATAGTATTTGACCTCGATAGAAAAGATAACTGAAATCCTTTGGGCGACATGCCCTAACTAAGAATACTGTGAATCAAATGAAGATAGGCATCTAAGCAAAACTCCATAAATCCATAGCCTGTCAAAATTCGCTAAGGTTGGCGCCCCTGTTGCTGGACACCTGATATAGAGATACAATAGAAGAGAAAATATGCAAGGAAACGGGTCAGAGCCCGAATGTGTAGATGATTTTTAAAACAGCAAGTATTTAACAAGTGCAATAAAGCATTTATTATGTACATGTTAGATCCAACTCTCACTTGCTATTCTCACCTCTCAACTAGAGTGCACACTTAATGTTTCTTATTAACCTCCTAGTTAATGGTTCCTCTTTTCTAGTCTCCATATTATAATTTCCATTCCCATATCATAATCCTCGTATGTCCCATACCATACCTCACATTATTATTCATTTACATTTCTCCTTTATATGATTAGTTTCTCATTAACATGAATCATTACTCATTAATATGAATCGTTTCTCATTAACATGAGTTAAGATTTTCAATTCTATAAGCATAAACATTCATTAACTTAATTCCATTATCTTTCTCTATTCACCGTTATCTACAATTATCACCGTATATAGATTTAACCACAATATATCCATTCAATCATTTAATCCATTATATATATATTCATATATAATACGGCGCCCCGAGTCACAGCTGCGGTGCAATGCATTACTCTGCTATCATGTCCCATCATCGTAGGTCGCCGAATAGGGGACTAAAGGTTCGGTAAGATTCCACGAACCACAAACAACAACAAACAAATTGGAGGCGAACATAGTTCTCGTATCCATGGGTCACGCACATACCTACGTACCCACAGTCAGCGGACTTATCAACTCCCCGATAAGTCTTTCATAGACCTATGTTCTCGAGCGACAAATCAAAGATCCCATGGATTCATCAGGATATGACTGCCCTCACGCGCAAACCTCCCACCGATAGCAAGTAAGCTAGGTATCTCATACACATAAATCATTAATCAATCCAATAGGTATTATCATACCTATAATATAATATCAATAAGGTAATATCACTACCCTAAGATATTTCCCATACGTAGCATTATATACCTTTTTAAATTCCACATATTAAAATATCATATCTTTACTTCATAATTTAATTATCCTCGCATCCTATAACATCTCTCCACTCCTGACGTCGTTAAGGTTCATGCGCGGAGCGTCTCGCAAAGAGAAATCCAAACAAGGAACCCCTCCAATACACTACTACTTAACTTTGTCGATCGAGGAGGTCCGATAACTTCAACTATGCGATCGGGATAACCTCATACCTTCTTTTAACCAAATGTGTTCTAAACTCCCATCTCTATCCAGGAGACACACCACTACGCTCTTGTATTACACTCAGTCCTTGCGAAATCAATAATGAGTTTAAACTCAGTCCTTGATGTTCAAATTGTAACCCTAAGTCTACCCTCACTCAATACACAAGATTCAAATAGGTTTTTACTCAACATATATTCAGTAAGAAGTCACTAATATCCTACTGGTCCATAACATCATTTCTCCCGAATTACTACGAGTTTAGTTCTCCTTTTAATTAAGGTTAAAATCGATAGTTTCAAATCTCTTATAAACACATCTTCTTTCACTTTGGATTAAACCCTCTTGTAAACTTAAGGATACCCAGGTGTTATATTCAATCACCCCTACTGGTCCTATCTTTAATCCTCATACATCTCCATTTAGAATTTAACAAATGAATCTAGCAACCGAAATTCGATTCGATATAATTTTCAACATTTTAATCACTTGAGTCCAAATCAAATTAATTCAAATCTTATCAAGGGTTTACTGATATTTTCTAAGTCCCATAATATCCAAATAATAATCACCAAAGATCCACAAAAGGTTTGGTATAAGAATCAACATTTAAAAAGAAACAACTTTACATATTCTGGGGAGGTCGATCGATCGAAGGCAGGGGTCGATCGATCGATCCCTCAGGTCACAACCTGGTTTTCTGCATTTTCTGCAACCACGGGTTTAGCAACTTATGATCATTTAAACCTTCATCTAAACATCCCAAATGACTTATAATCTTTACTACATGATATATCAACATATATGAATGATTTCCAATACTCTAAACATCCTAGAATCATCAAGGGATTGGATTAAAAAGCATGTTTAACTCCTTATTTCCAGAAATTTATCAACATATCATCTTCAAGAACACATCAATGGTTTTCATAATTTCTTCAACAGATGTATGACTATTTCGTGGATTATTATCAACCTAAAACATGAGTTTAATTCCTATATCATTTCAGTTTCTAGAAATCCATTTTATCACTCCATTATTTCTTCCAAACATGAATAATCTTCTCTTTTCATACTATTCTAACATGGACAATATACGAACTTAAATTGCCATTATCAAACACTTGCCTATACTGAAGGTCTGATCCTTTGGTGTAGTATATCTCAGTTGGTTGTCCCTTCTCCGGTCAAACTCCGGTGGTGGTTGGTGGTGGTGAACCTTGGTTCTTGTTCTTTTCCTTCCCAAGTAGGCTTTTCCCTTCCCAAGCACTCTTTCACTCTCTCTAGGAAGATGACTTCTCTATTTTGTGTAGAGGAGATGAATAACCCACATACACTTAATCTACCAATACTTATAATAGGCCAAAATCCGAAATCACTATTCATCCCCCTAGAAAAATGACCAAAATGCCCTTTCAGGTTGTCTATTCATTTTCAAATGACCCGAGACTCAAAATTAACATCCAAATAGACTTTTCTGACTATTTCGAACCTTCCGGACGCAACGACGCAGTCGAAATGACTATAAGGTCGATAGAAAATAAATTTCCTTTTTAATTTAATAAACTAATCCCGACACGTCCCATACCGCGTCTGATTAAAAATATAAATTACCGAATGTATATCATACAGTCATATCAATGACATCACATTCATATATTACCTAAATATATTTGAGTAATATTCAGAATCATCCATTTTAATATCGACCGTCCGGATAAAACCCGAATGAATTAATTAATAATAAAATCCAATTAATCCATTAAGTTAAAATATAACCCATTTTAAAAGTCATTTAAAATTACGGGGTATTACACAAATACCAACTCACATCTCGCTAGTATTTATACCAGGATTAATTCCCAATTAATTCTCATTTAATTTAATTAATCCCTTAAATAAAAATTAATAAAATTACGGGGTATTACAAAAATTTGCAAGTGATTAAGTTTACAATAATTAAAATGCATGAATACTTTTCACATTTAAGCCAGTGTCTCACTTCCTTGAGATAATCCTCACCACTCAACTAATGTACGCACCTATCGCTTTCTTCATAACCCACCTAGTTGTACTACCTCACCTAACTAGACTTGTTATGAACCCTTCCTTATCCACTACTCTAGCCCGAGTAATATTACTATTGATTATTAAGTTATTTCACCTAGTATCTCTTTTATTCAAGTCAAATGAAATCGTATAACGTTTTCACTATTTATTTAAATAATACAATTTACTTCATGTATTTTACCCACATATAAATAATCACTCTATTTAATATGTATATTTATACTACAACATTCACACACATCCCATATATAATATCTATCCTTTAAGTAATAAATCACCGGAAGTTTTCTCTAAAATGCTATCACCCCATGTATACTCAATCCAACCCGGATACCACAAGACGGTTAACTCACACCGAATTCGATAATAAAATAATAAGCATACTGGAGGAGGTCATAGTTCCCCGAGTGTGAGATCGATTTATACCCAAAACGTCTTACCCCGAAATGAATCACAATATAATATACCATATGCTATGACCTGAGGATTATACTCTCCCTGCTTTCATGAGCCAGGGGATTCACCCATATCACGCAACCTCCTATGATAGCACTAGAGGGGTATGTATTCTTATAAATATCATTCACACTGATATCTATAACAAACATACAAACATATATATATATATATATATATATATATATATATATATACTATTTTACCATTAAAATATTGAATTACGAAGGTAAAAAACCTGGATCTCTGTCTCACCTAATGAAAGATTGATTTTTCTTATAAAATTTGTTGTAAATAATCTTTATAAAAAATAGATAATTGCTACCAAATTTCATAACAAAAATCATTCTCTTACCTAAAAAAATAGAGGTAGGTTTTTTGCTTTATGTTTAATGAGCTATGTTGTAGAGTCTCACTATGTGTACGTGCGGTGTGCATGTATGTGTGCATTCTACCGTTGAAACTTTTGATTTTCTTATCCACTTTCGGATTGAGTTTTCTAATCAAATTTTCATCTCCACCAACATTGGTTAAAAAGCTCACTATTTCAGCAATTTAAAATATTGGTCCGCATAGGAATTATAGAGGGAGTTATACTATGCAACACACCTCATTTAACATACTTAAATAACATACCCCTTATTTTAAGGTGAATGAATGATTTCTTAGAAAAATAAAATTTGGTAAAGGTGACCTCCTGTTCTTGGAGATCATCTCCAACATATTTCATCAAAAAATTCAACCATATAATGGATCCACTTGTGCATTTTCGGTCATTAAAACTTTAGATCATCATCTCAGCCACTAAGTGGTTGGCTTATATATATATATATATATATATATATATATATATATATATATATATATATATTAATTTGGTGTAGTCTTTAAAGTATGGAAACCATTAATTTCATATTTTATCATAAAATTCTTTCATTTACACACACACTCACAAAAAATAGTGGTACCTTTTTTAGGTGTGTTTGACAACATATAGTAATTAAATGAAAAACTAGTTTGAAATCATTACGAACACAAGCCATACTTAAAGAAATAAGATAAGTTACATAAGTAATGATAGTCTTTCTTATTTTTAGACTAGCCCCAGAATGGTGTGAAATTATCCCTATTGGATTTAAACCATGTGAACTTCTATAAAAGATGGGTAATCATAACAAGTGAGTTAGACCTCATTGGTGATGTCTTTTATACTAAATTTACTTTGATAGCATTTGTGTGATTTTGCACTGTGTTATAGAATTTATTTGATTTATATATTTGATGTTAGTGTAAGATGAATAAGAGAAACCATTATATATCACACTCATGTTGTGTAATGTGGTGAATCCATATCATATTAAAAAAAATGAAAATAAAGAATAGAGTAATACTTACTTTAACTTATTCATGTATCTATAATAATAAATATATAGTAGTTAGGGTTTACATCATAGTGCCGTGAAATAAAATACCCTAGAGTATGATTGTTGATATCTTAAGATTATTGCCTCATACGATGTTTCATTATATTTTTTGAATTATATGAATGATACAAAATAGTTTATGCAATATGACAATAGAATACAAAAATTTAAAGAATCCATTAAGGTTCTCTTCCTAACTATTGTATATATAAATGTTTACTATATTTCCATAAAACCATTAAAATGAGAGAAATAGAAAGAAAAAGAACATTTAGGGATTTCGATGAAGGAGATGTGAGATGATTTAATTTCACACCAATAGCTGCAAGATGATAATCTCATTTCATTAGATGTGATAACTGACAATTTGATTACTTGAAAAGAAGACAACGTTTACCTTTGAAACTCGCATCGATTGATGCATACAATGCATAATGTTTTCATTTTGAAGGAGAAGAATAATAAAACAAATGGAAAGAGAAGTGAAATAGTTTAGAGTAAATAATATTTTTTCCCAGATTAATTTATTAAATATAATAGCTACCTCATTATATATATAACATTATGAATAACTATAATATACAACTCTTAAAGATCTTTCCATCACCAAAAACACTAACCAAAAATAAATAGGTACTGAACAAAAGATGTGAAGATAATGCAAACCGAAAAAATGTAGGAACTAATTGAAGTATTTGAAGATGGAGAAAGTGAAGGTGTGTTGCCCGACGATGGTATTGATGCCACTTATATGCATTTTGAGGATTATGATGAAAATAAAAGTAATAATATGTGGATAATGATTAAAGATATGAATTTCTAACTTTGTATAACATTTGTGATACTTTGATGATATTTTGAATGTTGATGTTTATGATAACTAATTAATCTTACATACAAGAGTATATAATCTTGTAAATTTTTATTCAATATATATATATATATATATATATATATATATATATATATATATATATATATATATATATATATATATATATATATATGTATGTATGTAAAAGTATTTAAAAGTTTCATAATGAAAGTGTATCTTATGATATGTCACATTATGCCATACATAATACAATATTTTGAAAAACTACATTACTGTAGTTTATGTTTTACAAACGTGAATAAAGAATATTCATAAAGATAGAAGCACATCAACATCGACCAATTCTATTGCAACCAAGCTTGAGTTTATTTTATCCTCTATCGATCTTAGAGGATGATGCATACTATATATTTTAACAACCTAAGGTTGCTTGCTTGGTGGAAAAAACAATACGAACAAAAAATGAGTCAACAACTTATTTAGTACCAGTGTCCTAAAAATGGAATATCTCTAACCTTACACATTTATGACTACCATGTGTGAGATGATAACAATATCTTATAATACTTATAATAAGATGATACATCTCTCATAATATATATTTCACGTGAGTTATATCACCGTCTTAACGAGTTAATTAAATATTGAATCCAATCTTAAACAACCACAATGTAAATTCCCCTAGAAAATCAACATTATAGAGCACTAGCAATAGCAAATCTACTTTGGAGCTGATTTCTACAAGTATTAGTTTCCATTTCATTTTATAAAGCTGCCATGATATATGTGGTATATAAACATGGACAAATATCATTATCTTACTCTATATATGCATACCACCACTATAAAATGTACAGTGGGTTAAATAAATATCACTTTAGCCCATCATAACTGTCCATTTTCAATAACACAACACATCAATAATACGTATAATCTCTTAAGAATATGCCATATGGACTCAATATCCTAACCACGCTTCTTATATCAACCTTACCTATGACTTCTTCGAAGCTCTCTCTCTATATATGGTTCACACTCTCTCCCTCTTTGCATGCATCTCTCGATTTTTAACGCTATTTGAGTTCAGTCACCATCATAATAGGCCCTAAATTGTGAATGTAGCAAACTTCCCTTTCGAATTAATGGTGAAAAGGAGTTAAAGCTCGTTGGTGAGGTATTTATGTTATTTTACTTTTGAGGGAATTCTTGTGATGTTACATTGTATTATAAAATATACTTGATAAATAGATTTGATGTTATGTATAATAAGAGGAATAAGAGAATGCCATTATATATTAGAGTGGTGTAGCGTAATTTGGTGGCCTCGAATTAAATTAATTTTAAGAATAAAGAATTAAAAATAAAGGAGAGAGTAATACTCAATATTTTGAAAAACTACATTACTGTAGTTTATGTTTTACAAACGTGAATAAAGAATATTCATAAAGATAGAAGCACATCAACATCGACCAATTCTATTGCAACCAAGCTTGAGTTTATTTTATCCTCTATCGATCTTAGAGGATGATGCATACTATATATTTTAACAACCTAAGGTTGCTTGCTTGGTGGAAAAAACAATACGAACAAAAAATGAGTCAACAACTTATTTAGTACCAGTGTCCTAAAAATGGAATATCTCTAACCTTACACATTTATGACTACCATGTGTGAGATGATAACAATATCTTATAATACTTATAACAAGATGATACATCTCTCATAATATATATTTCACGTGAGTTATATCACCGTCTTAACAAGTTAATTAAATATTGAATCCAATCTTAAACAACCACGATGTAAATTCCCCTAGAAAATCAACATTATAGAGCACTAGCAATAGCAAATCTACTTTGGAGCTGATTTCTAGAAGTATTAGTTTCCATTTCATTTTATAAAGCTGCCATGATATATGTGGTATATAAACATGGACAAATATCATTATCTTACTCTATATATGCATACCACCACTATAAAATGTACAGCGGGTTAAATAAATATCACTTTAGCCCATCATAACTGTCCATTTTCAACAACACAACACATTAATAATACGTATAATCTCTTAAGAATATGCCATATGGACTCAATATCCTAACCACGCTTCTTATATCAACCTTACCTCTGACTTCTTCGAAGCTCTTTCTATATATATGGTTCACACTCTCTCCCTCTTTGCATGCATCTCTCGATTTTTAACGCTATTTGAGTTCAGTCACCATCATAATAGGCCCTAAATTGTGAATGTAGCAAACTTCCCTTTCGAATTAATGGTGAAAAGGAGGTAAACCCCTTGGTGAGGTATTTTTGTTATTTTACTTTTGAGGGAATTATTGTGATGTTACAATGTATTATAAAATATATGTAACACCCCATATTTTAGAGGATATATAAATTAATTAAATTAGTGAGTTGGATTTATTTAATTTGGAGAAATTCATTTAATTTGGTGATTTAAATTTAATTTATTTAAATTGGAGAAATTATTGAATTTGGAGATTTAGAATTTATTATTTAAATTTGGGGATTTATTCAAATTAATTCGGGTTATTGAAAATTTTCACATGTGTCGCATTTTGAGGTTGAAATTGGAAAATTTTATAAAGTATCTCGGATGACAATTCTGAGTGCACGGTTGAGTCCGGAAGGGTCAAGATAGTCGGAAAAGAGTACCGGGGGTTGTAAATGGGTCTCGGGGAATTTTTAGACATGACCGAGCCCATACGGGGGCATTTAAGTCATTTTTAATTGGCCAATAAGCTTAATTACGGGATTGAGGAATTTTAACCTAGGTTTAAGTGTGTTGGGCAGCCACGAGTCATTCCAAAACACAAAGGGTTGAGAGAGGAGAGAAAGGAGAAAGAAGAAGAAGGAAAGAAGGATGACAAGAGCAATCCGGGCAAGAATTTCGACATGGGATCGTCGGATTTAATCCCCCAAGGCAAGTGTTTTCTTGCTTTAATTTGAGTTGTAGTTAATGATGTAAATAGTTGTAATTATGTCAATTAATTCTGGAAATTTGGAAGTAGGAATTTGAATTGAAATTTGTGGGTTTATGGTGAAGAAGATGAAGAATAACCATTGATAGGGGATTTTTAACTTTGTGAGAAATTGGGTTAATAGTGAGATTATAACTTAATTTGAGAAGTGAATAACATGATTAGATCTTGGTTTTTGAATCTCCATTAGTGGTATTGTTGGAAGAAATTGTTAATGATGAAGTTTGGGTGGATTTAGGATGAATCTTGGGAGGTTTTTGGGGTAAAAGATCCGGGTATAATCGAAGGTTTTGGAGCTTTAATGGAGATTCTGTCAGAGTTGCCCTGTAGAAAATCGCGTTTTATACATTTTGTTGTCTCACGCGCTTCCTCCAAAACTGCTCCAAAATGCCTCAAAACATCAATTTATTAATCTGGGCAAAATGTGAGAAAACTTTTTAAGAAAGGTTTTTTTTTAAATCTTCTTTGAGGTGAATCTTTATAATGCCCTAACTTTTGGCATACGGACTCGAATTAGTGTGCCGTTCACAGCCACACATAGATAGCGAAGAGTATTACGCTGTCCTGGGAATATTTTTAATTAGGCACAAAAATTGAAAGGTCTAAAATACCCTTGAAGACGGAACGAGTTATTTGATTTTTAGCACAACTTTAAATGAGCATAACTTTTTCATACGAATTCAGATTTACGTGCCGTTTGTGGCCACGCATAGCAAATGGAGAGTAGTACGCAGTACTAGGAATTTCGTTACTGAGGCATATATTGTGAAATGTCTAAAATATCCTTGGAGTTTTAATTGGTGATGAAACTTTCCCGAATTGAAACTAAAAATTGTTGGGAACTTTGTGAGACTAATATGAACTTAATCAAGTATATATGAGGTGAGATATATAATTATATAAATTATATTAAATAGTGGGATGTAGCTATTTTTGTATTTGATCGTATTTAATACGAGGGAACTAGTAATAATTGGAATATATGTATATATATATGAACGTGTGAATTATATATATAAATATGGGAATACATAATCCAATAGAAAAATGATAATAGGTTACGGGAATACCTAAAACAATGATAGGTTGTGTGAATACGTAAGACAATGAAAGGTTGTGTGAATACCTAATATTTTAATAGGGTGCGTGAATACCTATTTGATTGTTTTATTATGTGTATGACATACCTAGCTGCTTGCTATCGCGGGGGGTTGTGTAGAGACGGTCTTATCCTGAGTGACCTTCGGGGGGATATTTGGCTTGTATCTCAGAACATAGGACTGTGAAAGACTTATTTATGAGTTGATAAGTCCGCTGACTATGGGAGCGTAGGTATGTGCGTGACCCATAGGTATGTGAACTATGTTCGCCGCCAATATGTGTGATTTGTTTATATGGTTCGTGGGACATTTCCGAACCGATAGTCCTTGTTTGAGTACGAGACGTACCGGGACATGATAGCAGAGTATGCAATGCACTATAGGTGTATCCTTAGGGTGCTGTGTTAGTATATATATATATATATATATATATATATATATAAAATAATGGTGGTGGATATATATGTATACTTGTGTTATACTTACAATGTGATAATTGTAGGCCATTAAGATTGTGTTAATACATATATATAATAGTGAGGAATATATATGTATGCTTATGGTATATCTACAATGAGATAATTACAGACTATTAAGATAGTGAAATCTTATATAAACGTAAATAGTAAATACTTGACTTTAGTGTGATAACACTTATTTAAAAATGATAATTGTTGAGATCAAATATGATATACTACTACGAGGGGTAACTAGAAGGATAAGCCTTTTTCCTAGTTAGAAGTGTGTCAGATGGCTAGGCGGAATAAATGAATGCGATAGGTGTGCACTATAGAAGAGAGGTGAGATTGTCCTCAAGAGAGTGGGACCGTAAAAGCAATTATGAACATTATATACTACGCATTTCATTTATTGCAATAAAATGCTTGCTAAACATTTTTATAAATCGGGTTCTGACCCGTTTCTTGTACTTCTTCTCTCTTGTCTATGTATATGTATATTAACAGGTGTCCAGCCACAGGGATGCCATAGTTGACTTATCTATTCCAGGGTTACGTAGCTGCAACATTGTGGATGGTTGCAGGATTTGATTTAGACGTATCATTTCTTTATTCCTAGAGTAGGATTCTTATCTCAGTTGTAGATTCATTCAGGTCATGTTTCCCCTTTTACTTTTAGACTCAGTATTTGGTTTATGTATTCATTTATTGAATTATTATTATTGGGATTTTGAGCCGATTGTTTATTCGGCAAGTCATTTAGTCATTTAGTACTGTTTTAGACTCATGGTTTGGATGTATGGTTTATTTGTTATTCAGCCTGCATATTTAATTGTTTAATAAAAAGATAAAATTTGACATCAGTCTTTTTGAATACTAGGTGGTTAGTAAAGTTTTAAAAAGTTTTCGACAGTGATGCTAAGAATGAACCCCTGAGATTCCTGTTTTAAATTTGATATAGGACTGATCACCCGGTATTTATTTGGGCGGGGTGTCACAATATACTTGATAAATAGATTTTATGTTATGTATAATAAGAGGAATAAGAGAATGCCATTATATATTAGAGTGGTGTAGCGTAATGTGGTGGCCCCGAATTAAATTAATTTTAAGAATAAAGAATTAAAAATAAAGGAGAGAGTAATACTCACATTTAGCTATAACATCAAATAAATAGTACTTACGATTTACATTATAATGCAATTTTATACAACTACCTTAGAGCGTGATTTTTAATATCTTACGATATCTATATATTATAATATCTCATTATAACTAATGATATATATTACACGTGAGAATAATATACAACATGAGAATAATAAAGAGAAAAATAAGGATAAAATGAGCATTTAGGGATCTCGGGGAAGGAGATGATTTAGTTTCACACCAATAGCCGCATGTTGACAATCTCTTATCAATAAATATAAAAACCGATAGTTTGATCACTTGAAAAGAATACTACGTTCACTATTAGACGTTGCATTGATGGATGGATATAATGCTTAATGTTTTCATATTAAAGGGGAAAGAAAATGGAACAAAAGGGAAGTGAATTGAGATAGTTTAGAAATCCATTCTTGTTTTTTTTTTAAATTAATATATGGAATATAATAACTAACTCATTATATATATAACTCTTAAATATCTTTTCATCACCAAAAACACTAAACAAAAACATATAGATGTCGAAGAGGAGATATGGAGATAATAAAGACCAAGAAATACATGTACTTACTGAAGTAAGTGAATATTGAGGAAGTGATGATGTGTTTCTTGATGATGATGTTAATGCTGCTTACATGGACTTTGAGAATTATGAATATATAGACTAATAACTTAGAATGATGAGAGAAGATAAGAAATTATAGCTCTATATATCACTCATGATGAATTTATGATATTTTGATATTTTAATTGTTGATGCACGTGACAATGAAATAATCTTGCAAAAAAGGTTATATTATCTTGTATGTTTTCATTCATTTTTTGACACATTTAAAAAAATATATATATGTATATATTTATAAAACTTGATAAGTGAAAATGTACTTATGGTATGTTAGGGTATATGATACATGATCCAAAATGTGCATCATTTTTTTAGTTCTCTCTTCTAACTTTACTACATGAAAATGCAATTCCAATCCCCAACATTGAGATTTAATAGTCCTAGCCATTGAAGAATATTATTAATGAATAGGAAGGCACCATTATATGTGTTGTGTGTAAAGAAACTTTCCCGTCAATGGCACTAACTTGAGTCGAGGTGGAGTATAAGAGGAACCAATGGCTTAGTTTAAATTTTCTTTACCTCGTTGATCACTATACTAATGCTTCACTTTCCACCAAATGATCAACTATTCAATTGGCTGTGACTACACATTCTAGCATCGGTCAACGAATGTTAAAAAAGGTTATGATTAAAATGATGCAAATGTATTTGTAATTGCTTGAGAGCATACAAAGTGGATGTGGGAAAATAATTCACTTTTTTTTGCAATGCTAGAATAATTTGGGAAACTCTTTGAAATGGAACCACGACCTACAAATATAAATAAAGAATATTAATAATGTTATAATCACATCAAAGTTGAACAATTCTATTGCAATCAAGTTTGAGCATAGTCTATCCTTTACTAGAGGACTTTGCATACTATTTTTTAATAACCTGGGGTTGTTTGCTTAATGGGAAAAACTATGTGAAGGAGAATAAAACACGAGTCACCAACTTATTTGGTACAAACGTCCTAATCGATGGACTCAACACGTGCCTCGCACATATGAAGAAGACCCATTAGAATGGGACAAAATTAAAGAACGAGTTGGTGGAGGAAAAAATAATAATAACAAGATGAAAAATAAATAATAATTAAATGAAAATAATATGAAAAATAACTGCAAAGAGACTAATCTAACATAAAGACTTCTGCAAGTGTGTTAGGATTGAAAAAATAAATCATTTTGAACAAGTGAGAGGAAGATTTAGAATTCAAAAACGCAATATGGGGTCAAAATCATTTCATCGACGATGTTGAATGTGGTGATGATTACACATACAAGTCCATATATTTTTTCGCTATATATATTGCTTATAATTCTTTTAATTTTTTAATTTTATGTCATTGTAATTTAGTACTGTTCAATTATTTAGAGTTGTTTCATTAATTCACATATTTAAAAAAAATAATAAGAAAGAATTGGAGAAATAAATATATGAAATAACTCTGGTGGAAGTTATATTGTCAAATGTGCATAAAACTTGTCCATTTGATAAAGACATACATGCATATTCCACACCAAAATGGCATTAAACTATACTTTTTAACATTGATAACATTGGATAGAGTGAATCAAACTTTGCACAATGGGAATGATTTTATTTTATAAGGTTTGCATGAGATAATCCTACGATACATCGTCATACATACATTGTATAATCCAAATATCATCCGTAGTTATGACATAACGAAAGTTAATGTTTGCGATAATTTACCTTAACCTTGTCTGTATTTGGTTATCTATCTTTATAACATTTGTTTTAGATTAGTATTTATTCAATGCATCGATATTATTCAAGTTCTTGTAAAAAACAAGTTATCCATATTTACATCAAGCCTTGTGCTTTATTTAGACTGTCTGCATTATAACTCTTTGCGATGGCAAAAATACATAATTTTTCATTGATGGAAAAATCAATGTATGGAATTCTATATAGCAGTTAACAAATTTTTATATTGAGCATTGATTATTAGCTTTTTATAGTTAGCGGTCTACAAAAAAGCATATTATCTCCTTTAGGATTTGATACACTGATTTAAAATACATATGTAAATTTGATATGTTTCTTTTATTTAAGACAAATGAAGTAAATTTGTAAAAATGCGATAATTGTAACAAAATAATTTCAAGTTTATTATCAATATTAATACTTTATCTTCTTCATATTTATATGAAGATGTTTTATTTAAAAACCTATTTTTAAATATACTCACATAGTATGTCAGTGATCCAATAAAATTCTCACATTAATTAAATTTGAGCTAAAGTATGGGAAAAAAAAGAATCCAAATATGTTTAGCCACAGCAAGAAGGGTTAACATAACCCTAATGGTTAATGTTCTAAATTATTAAAATATAATATACTCAAAATAAATTCTTATCCGTAATTTACTATTAGATGCGACATTTGAATCCCATCATCTTATAAACAATTTAAACCAATATTTGTGACATGACTTCATCTCAATAATTTATTCTTTAATGATTGACCAAGCACTGTAAATTCAACAATGTAGACTTATTTCATAACCTTAAAGAATTTCAACTCTTGGTGAACCTCATTTATAGTAAGCTCAATAATTTGGTTTGATAGTTCAGCATGGTTAACAATTTGGTTATTTTAAATATACACAATATTAATGGACTTTTTAACATCATCTTTACGTAGCATGCAAATCTATATAACTATATATAAAAATTATAGACCGAAATCTTCTGAGGATGACACATAGCATTGACATAAATGCAAATCGTGTGAGGCTGACACGTGATAGATGTATTAAATATCATTAAGTCTCAAATTGAAGTTGAGAAGCGCACCTCCTCGAAACCACCCCTCTCTGTATCTCTTCAATTTCTTCTACAAACTCCTCATAAACACCAATGGGTGGTTGTGCTGCCAACTACACACACGAAATCCAAAGCTTAAAATAAAAGCCAAAACCCTACTATCTCCTTTATCTATATAACTATATAAAAACTATAGACCGAAATCTTCCGAGGATGACACCTGGCATTGAAATAAATGCAAATCGTGTGAGGCTGATACGTGGCCGATGTATTAATGATGACACCTGGCATTGACATAAATGACATCTCTCAAGGTGATTCAAGGCCAAAAACACCACCATTTGCACCACCGTCACCACCAGCGCGTAGATCGCGAGGAGGAGAACGCAACCACACCAATATCAGCAGGAAACCAGACCTCTGAAATCCCAGGCAAGTGTTCAACTTGCGTATTTTCGTTGGTGCAATATTCATATTAGTGTAAGAATGATTAGGAGTGTAATCTATGGAAGAAAACCCCAATTTTGATAGGGATTTGCATGTAGAAAACATTATAACCATATTCTGGAAATATTATGTGAAGTAGATGATTAACCCACAAATTTTTGATGATATGTTAGAAGGAAATTCTGGAGAAAACTTATTAGAACAAAAGTCAAGAAAACATTAGGGTTCTTGATGTTTAAATGAGATTTTGGATTGTTTAACCATGTTTAATGATGGATATACGCATGCTTAACGTTAAAAACATCTGGAAATATGTTATTATGTTTGTAGTAGGAGTTTTGGGACGATTAGTGTTGGGAAATATTGATTTGGGTGAAGAATTTTGGTAAAACCCGTAACTGCACTTCTGCAGGATTTCGCAGACCTGCTTGATCGATCGATCGAGCCTAGAGCTTCGATCGATCGAAGGTTCAATCGATCGAGCCCCAGACCTCGATCGATCGACCCTTCCTGGCAGACTCTTATTTCCCCTTGTTGAATTAATTGAACATGATTCATCGTGAAAATTTTTTTGGGCTTTATGAATGAAATGTTTTGGGATATAGGAGAGACCAGTAGGACATATGATTAAGTGTTGAGAACTTTATTATGAGACGATAATTGTATCTTAGGGACAATTATTTATAGAACGAGGAAACTACGTAATTCAAGTGAGAGATTACGTCAAATACTTACGATAGTGAATAGACGTTTACCTACTGATTTTGCTACTTGGATGGATAGAATCCACGAGTGTCACGTAACTAGTGAGAAAACCCTTCGAGTTAAGGTTAGAGACGAAACCTTATACGTAATCATAATAATGGGAAATTAAGGATAAATGTTGTGACTATGGGTAACGGGAGGAACCTATATTAATATGATGAATGGGTATATTTATATGATTGTGTGTACATATATTATATACATGTGAAAAACGTACCCGCGCTACTTGCTATCCCTGAGGTTACCGCGCTGGAACGATCTTATCCTGTGTTTCTTTATGGGGGATATTGATTCGTACCCTAGAAGTTAGAGATCCTAGGTACGCGCTATCAGATTGATAGTCGGACGGTCCTAAGAGACGTGTGGGTATGTACTGACCTCTTGGACTTGGAATCTATGCTTCGCCTCAACGTTGTTTTGTATATGTTAATACAGTTCGAGAGTGATTCCGAACTTGTATTTCCCTTTGTGTGAGCGATACGGGGATTGGATAGCAGAGTATGCCCGCACCATAGTTTAGTTGGGGTGCTGTTATATATATATATTATACGAGTAGTTAATATATATATGAGGTTATAAACTTTAAACTGCCTACTGTGATTTGATAAGTAGAACATGGTTGTTGACTCAAATTATTAAATACTTGTTTTGAGAAAGTATAAAATGTGACGGGAACTTTATTATTTTTATGAAGTTAAAAATAGAGAATTTTGGGCTACTGTTGGAACATCTTTTAAAGTGGATATCGTGTATTATAAATCTTACGAGTAAATTAAGTTAAGTTGAAGCTGTTAGAAAGACTAGTATGTTAGATGCTATAACAAACCGTTGGTAAGGTTAGTACGATAGGTGTGCACATTAGAAGAGAGGTGAGTATTTCTCAAGAGAGAGACGCACTAATATGATTTGCATTGGCCTGTATCAATTTAAATACTTGCTTAACGTATTTTAAAATCAAACACACTTTCGGGCTCTGACCCGTTTCTTTTCCTCTCTCTCTCTCTCTCTCTTGTATATATATATGTATATTTTCAGGTGCCCAGCCACAGGGGCGTCTTGCTTAGGATCCCTTGAGAAGAACGAGCTGCAGCTTAGGTGGGAGTTGCAGGTCACTTGAGTAGACGGCTTCTGTTATTGACTCCACTCCTATTATTCTCATTTATTGGGCACGTGTCGCCCTTTTCATCATTTCATTTGTTGTTGGGATTTTGTATTTCATTTATTTCCAGTATTGTTCTATGGGATTTATTCAGGATGGATTTGTGGTTTTAGTTCCATTTGTTGACATTCGATTGACGAATGTATTATGTTATTTGGTTTATTGTGGTGTGATTCTTTATTGTAGAAATGTTGTTTTAATTAAAATAAATCTTTTTCTTTAATTAAAATTTGGAAAGTTTTGTATGGAAAATGTTTTGACACTTAGCTTAATTATTTAGGGTGTTAAATTGGAAAAATTATTTTTATCGACAGTGATGCTGAGAATGAACCAACTATTTACCTTGATTTAATTTAATAAAGGAGTGATCGCCCGGTATTTAATTAGGCAGGGTGTCACAGGTGGTATCAGAGCATCAGGTTCTAGTGTCCTTAGGATCTGTACGGCTTATTTCGCTTTCAGCTCAACGTTTTTGCTATAGAGCCCTATTTTTAGGATTGTTGTATTCCTGCTTTTACGTTTAAGTCTTTAGCTATTTGAGATCCGATGATAACTGTAGACTAATAAATTTTGTTCACGTCCCAGATGCCTCCGAGACGTGCTCAGAGAGATAGGCGTGCCCAGGCCGAGCAGCCAGCAGCTCCGGCACCAGGCACAATGAATGCTAATGATGTAGCCGCCATAGTTGCTCAGGCGGTGAATGCCGTGATAGCAGTGATTCAGCAGGCTCCACCCCAGGTTCAGGCAGTGGCTCCAGTACCAGCACAGCTTCCATCTGCATGGGAAAGGGTTCGGGATGCTTTTCAGAAAGCACATCCCCCTAAGTTTTCGGGTAGCTCCGATATTGTCACGGTCAGCCAATGGAAGAAAGACATCCAGCGGCATCTTCGCACGTATGAGTGCACCGAGGTACAAAAGCAGTTATTGGCTTCCTTTAAGCTGGTGGGAGCCGCGTTGCAGTGGTGGGAGTCCACTACTACTTTGGAGGAGAGGGACACGATCCCTATTCAGATGTTCTAGGAGCGGTTTGACCGCAAGTACTTTCCACCCGCAGTGCAGACTGAGATGAGGCGAAAACTACTAAATCTGAAGCAAGATAATCTTACTGTAGCAGAGTATGAGGAGGAGTTCACGAGACTTCTCACCATTGTTCCAGATGAGGCACCTACTGAGAGCAAGAAGATTTTGTTGTTTGTCGACGGGTTGGCTTGGAGGATTCGTCAGCACCTTATTGGGAACTTGTCCCTGAGTACGTTCACTGATGTACTCAATGCAGCGTTACTACATTGCCAGGATCATCGCTTCCATCTTCAGGGGAGCAAGAGAGCAGGAGAGTCCAGCCAGCAGGGCAGGACCGGGGGTAACGGTGCCGGTGGGGCACCATCTCATGGACAGACTCGTCAGCACGAGCAGAGTTCCCATCAGGGGGACCCTGCTAAGCGATTCCGTTCGGGTGATTCCAGGCAGGGAAATGGGGGTTATAGGCAGGGCCAGCCTAATCAGCAGGGTCAGCACCGATAACAGGGTCAGCAACAGGGCCAACAGCGTGCACATCAGGGGCAACAGGGCCAATGGCGTGGAGGTAACAGCCAGCAGGGCCGTGGTCAGCAGGGACAGAGGGGAGGTAATTTCAGAGGCCGGTGTTTTGTGTGCGGAAAGCACGGCCATAAGCATCAGGATTTCCCAGAAGGTGATAGGGCCCCACAGCAGCAGGGAGCCCGTAATGAGCCACAGAGGCCACTTTTTCCACCTGCCCTTCCAGCTCCAGCCCAAGCGCCAGCCCTACCAGCCATTCCAGCAGCTCCAGTACAGCAGGGGCAGTTACAGTATGGACGTGTCTATAACGTCCACCAGGCAGCAGCTCCACAAGCACCACCCGCGATTGAGGGTTCGTTTCCTATCCATGGTACTATGGGTCGGGTTTTATTTGATACGGGGGCCACGCATTGTTTCATAGCTACGCATTTTACGAAGGCCTTAGGGTTGTTAGCCACAGCAGAGAGCACAGTGACGTGTGTAGACTCACCATTGGGGAGTGGGTCACTTATTTTCTTTATATGCCGAGGAGTGGGGATAGAGATCGGTAGTCTGGTATTACCTGCAGACATGTTAGTTTTAGACATGCATGAGCACGATGTGATTATCGGTATGGATTGGCTCGCAGCTTATAGAGCCATGATTGATTGCTTCGGTGGGAGCATTATTTTTGCCATTCCGAGGCAAGAGATGTTTGTAGTGGCGATGACTCGCCCAGAGGGAGGTTCGACCGCTCATTTATATTACATTGAGGAGGATACCTCTAAGGAGGTTGTGATTCCTTTGGATTCGATCCCAGTTGTTAGGGAGTATTCTGATGTGTTTCAGGAGATACCAGGCCTACCGCCCAGTCGTGAGATAGACTTCGTTATAGGTTTATTGTCAGATACGAGACCTATAGCACGCGCACCGTACCGTATGGCTCCGGCAGAGATGCGAGAGCTACGAGATCAAATAGAGCAGCTATTAGGTCAGGGTTTCATTCGTAGGAGTACCTCACCTTGGGGCGCTCCAGTCTTATTTGTAAAGAAGAGAGATGGTTCACTGAGATTGTGCGTGGACTACCGGGAATTGAACAAGGTCACGATACGGAATAAATATCCGTTGCCTCGAATCGATGATCTATTCGACCAGTTGAGGGGAGCGAATTTCTTTTCGAAGATAGATCTGAGGTCGGGGTACCATCAGTTACGTATTAGGGAGCAGGATGTTTCAAAGACTGCATTCTTGACGAGATATGGGTCTTATGAGTTCAGAGTGATGCCGTTTGGCCTCACTAATACTCCAGCCGTGTTTATGGACTTAATGAATCGAGTGTTTAGAGAGTTCTTGGATCAGTTTGTCATTGTCTTCATAGATGACATCTTGATATATTCCCATTCCGAGGAGGAGCATGCCGAGCACTTGAGGCAGGTTCTTCAGACTCTGTGAGAGCATCAGTTGTATGCTAAGTACGAGAAGTGTGGATTCTGGTTGCGAGAGGTACAGTTCTTGGGCCATGTTGTTTCTGAGCAAGGGATAGCAGTTGACCCGAGTAAGGTATCAGCAGTGAGGGAGTGGGGACAGCCCACGACACCGACAGAGGTACGTAGTTTCTTGGGGTTAGCCGGATACTACAGGAGATTTATTCAGGGATTCTCCAAGATAGCGGGTCCGTTGACGAATTTGACTCGCAAAGGGATACCGTATGTTTGGGATGATGCTTGTCAATTAGAATTCGACGAGGTGAAAGACAAGCTTACTTTAGCACCAGTCCTTGCCTTACCGAAACCGGGTGTGGAGTACCTGGTTTACACTGATGCGTCTTTACGGGGACTTGGAGGAGTACTCCAACAGGAGGAGAAGGCTATAGCTTTTGCTTCCCGCAAGCTTAAGCCGCATGAGAAGAATTACCCCACCCACGACCTGGAGTTAGCAGCGGTCGTCTTTGCATTGAGAATTTGGAGGCACTATCTATTGGGAGAGAAATTCCGTTTGTTCACAGACCATAAATCACTGCAGTACCTGTTCACTCAGCGAGAGCTGAATATGCGTCAGCGCAGGTGGTTAGAGTTTGTAAAAGATTACCAGTTCGATATACAGTATCATCCAGGGAAGGCCAACGTAGTTGCTGATGCGTTGAGCCGTAGATCGGTAGAAGATGTAGCGGATATCTGGAAAGCAAAGTGGAAAGAGCTGGGTCACCAAGACGCCGTAGCATGTTCTTTCATATCCGTGATGTCAGTCACACCCGAGATTGTTACGAGGGTGATACAAGCACAGACCACAGACCCGTTTGCCAGGAGCAGATTGTGCGACTTTTAGCCGAGGGTGCTGAGTCCTATTCTGTTAGTTCTGATGGAGGTTTGCGGTTTAATGGGAGATTAGTGGTTCCAGAAGGAGCGGAGCTACGACATGAAGTGATGACTCATTCTCATGGGTCCCGATTTTCAGTACATCCAGGAGGCGATAAGATGTACCAGGACATGAGACGACAGTACTGGTGGAGTGGGATGAAGAAGGACATCGCCGAGTTTATGTCCAAGTGTTCCACCTGCCAGCTAGTGAAGGTGGACCATCAGAAACCGTCAGGATTGCTTCAATCATTGGAAGTACCCGCGTGGAAGTGGGAGAGTATTTCCATGGACTTCATTACAGGGTTGCCTACATCACAGAGGGGCCACGATTCTATCTGGGTGATTGTAGACCGTTTGACCAAGGTGGCTCATTTCCTGTCGGTGCGGACAGATTATACCACGGGTCAGTATGCTCAGTTGTTCATCGGGGAGATTGTAAGATTACACGGAATGCCCCTGAATATTGTGTCCGATAGAGACAAGATTTTCGTGTCGCGTTTTTGGGAAAGCTTTCAGGAGGCTATGGGTACTGAGTTGAGGTTGAGTTCAGCTTATCACCCACAGACAGATGGACAGACATAGCGTACTAATCAGATGTTAGAGGATATGCTACGCATGTGCGTTCTCGATTTTGGAGGAGGTTGGGAACCACACCTTCCACTGGTAGAGTTTGCTTATAATAACTCTTATCAGTTCACGATTGGTATGGCTCCATTTGAGGCTTTGTATGGCAGGCCTTGTCGTTCACCAACCTGTTGGCTTGAGGTGGGGGATAACAAGTTGCTAGGACCAGAGGTAATTCAGGAGACCTCTGCGAGGATTGAGATGATCAGGGGTCGCTTCCGAGTAGCCCAGGACAGACAAAAAAGCTATGCCGATGCGAAACGATTCTTCAGGGAGTTTAATGTGGGGGACCAAGTGTTACTGCGTGTGTCTCCTATGAAAGGAGTGATGAGGTTCCGAAAGAAGGGAAAGTTGGCTCCGAGGTACGTGGGGCCATTTCCCATCATTGAGAGGATTGGGCCAGTTGCATACAGATTGGGACTGCCGGAACATTTACATCGCATTCACGATGTATTTCACATCTCGTCGTTAAGACGATACCTTCTAGATGATATGGCCCATACTCACATAGCGATAGAGGAGATCGACATACAGCATGATAGCTCCTACGAGGAGAGACCGGTGGTTATCCTAGACATTAGTGAGAGGAGATTGAGGTCGAAGATAGTTCCACTTGTGCGGGTCCAGTGGGAACACCATAATGTGGAGGAATCCACTTGGGAGCGTGAGGCAGATATGCGCGAGAGATATCCAGATTTGTTCTTATCAGGTATACCTTATTTTTCAAATTTCGGGACGAAATTCCGTTATTAGGGGGGAAGTATGTAATACCCCGTATTTTTATGCTATAGTAATTTGGGGGTTTTGTTAAATTTAATGAGAGTGAATTATTTAATAAAAATCCGAAAATTAATTATGTTATAATTATTAACGTGACGAGAGTTAGTAATTATATAAAAATTGTTGAATATTAAGATTGAGCATAGTAATATATGATATGGGTTATATTAAAGGTCACAAGTGACTGAAATGTCAATTTTGAGAATTTTAGTCGGGACGCGCCCGTGTTGCGTCGGGACTAATTATTGAGATATAAAAGTATATATTTTATAAGTTGTTCGTATGGTCATTTTGAGTGCGCCAACGCGTCCGTAAGGGTCGAGATAGTCAGAAAAGTGTACCCGGGAGTTTAGTTTGGGTCTCGGGATGTTTTTAGGCTTAATTAGTGACCCGGGAGGGCATTTTGGTCATTTTACAATATAGGGTAATTAAACCCACGAATTTCAGCCATCCTTAGCAGCCATTTATGTTAGCCTTTTAGGGTTAGAACATTCAGAACCCTAGAACAACCATTGGAGAAGAGAGGAGAGAGCTCTCAAGGTGATTCAAGGCCAAAAACACCACCATTTGCACCACCGTCACCACCAACGCGTAGATCGCGAGGAGGAGAACGCAACCACACCAATATCAGCAGGAAACCAGACCTCTGAAATCCCAGGCAAGTGTTTAACTTGCGTATTTTCATTGGTGCAAAATTCATATTAGTGTAAGAATGATTAGGAGTGTAATCTATGGAAGAAAACCCCAATTTTGATAGGGATTTGCATGTAGAAAACATTATAACCATATTCTGGAAATATTATGTGAAGTAGATGATTAACCCACAAATTTTTGATGATATGTTAGAAGGAAATTCTGGAGAAAACTTATTAGAACAAAAGTCAAGAAAACATTAGGGTTCTTGATGTTTAAATGAGATTTTGGATTGTTTAACCATGTTTAATGATGGATATACGCATGCTTAACGTTAAAAACATCTGGAAATATGTTATTATGTTTGTAGTAGGAGTTTTGGGACGATTAGTGTTGGGAAATATTGATTTGGGTGAAGAATTTTGGTAAAACCCGTAACTGCACTTCTGCAGGATTTCGCAGACCTGCTTGATCGATCGATCGAGCCTAGAGCTTCGATCGATCGAATGTTCAATCGATCGAGCCCCAGACCTCGATCGATCGACCCTTCCTGGCAGACTCTTATTTCCCCTTGTTGAATTAATTGAACATGATTCATCGTGAAATTTTTTTTGGGCTTTATGAATGAAATGTTTTGGGATATAGGAGAGACCAGTAGGACATATGATTAAGTGTTGAGAACTTTATTATGAGACGATAATTGTATCTTAGGGACAATTATTTATAGAACAAGGAAACTACGTAATTCAAGTGAGAGATTACGTCAAATACTTACGATAGTGAATAGACGTTTACCTACTGATTTTGCTACTTGGATGGATAGAATCCACGAGTGTCACGTAACTAGTGAGAAAGCCCTTCGAGTTAAGGTTAGAGACGAAACCTTATACGTAATCATAATAATGGGAAATTAAGGATAAATGTTGTGACTATGGGTAACGGGAGGAACCTATATTAATATGATGAATGGGTATATTTATATGATTGTGTGTACATATATTATATACATGTGAAAAACGTACCCGCGCTACTTGCTATCCCTGAGGTTACCGCGCTGGGACGATCTTATCCTGTGTTTCTTTATGGGGGATATTGATTTGTACCCTAGAAGTTAGAGATCCTAGGTACGGGCTATCAGATTGATAGTCGGACGGTCCTAAGAGACGTGTGGGTATGTACTGACCTCTTGGACTTGGAATCTATGCTTCGCCTCAACGTTGTTTTGTATATGTTAATACAGTTCGAGAGTGATTCCGAACTTGTATTTCCCTTTGTGTGAGCGATACGGGGATTGGATAGCAGAGTATGCCCGCACCATAGTTTAGTTGGGGTGCTGTTATATATATATATTATACGAGTAGTTAATATATATATGAGGTTATAAACTTTAAACTGCCTACTGTGGTTTGATAAGTAGAACATGGTTGTTGACTCAAATTATTAAATACTTGTTTTGAGAAAGTATAAAATGTGACGGGAACTTTATTATTTTTATGAAGTTAAAAATAGAGAATTTTGGGCTACTGTTGGAACATCTTTTAAAGTGGATATCGTGTATTATAAATCTTACGAGTAAATTAAGTTAAGTTGAAGCTGTTAGAAAGACTAGTATGTTAGATGCTAAAACAAACCGTTGGTAAGGTTAGTACGATAGGTGTGCACATTAGAAGAGAGGTGAGTATTTCTCAAGAGAGAGACGCACTAATATGATTTGCATTGGCCTGTATCAATTTAAATACTTGCTTAACGTATTTTAAAATCAAACACACTTTCGGGCTCTGACCCGTTTCTTTTCCTCTCTCTCTCTCTCTCTTGTATATATATATGTATATTTTCAGGTGCCCAGCCATAGGGGCGTCTTGCTTAGGATCCCTTGAGAAGAACGAGCTGCAGCTTAGGTGGGAGTTGCAGGTCACTTGAGTAGACGGCTTCTGTTATTGACTCCACTCCTATTATTCTCATTTATTGGGCACGTGTCGCCCTTTTCATCATTTCATTTGTTGTTGGGATTTTGTATTTCATTTATTTCCAGTATTGTTCTATGGGATTTATTCAGGATGGATTTGTGGTTTTAGTTCCATTTGTTGACATTCGATTGACGAATGTATTATGTTATTTGGTTTATTGTGGTGTGATTCTTTATTGTAGAAATGTTGTTTTAATTAAAATAAATCTTTTTCTTTAATTAAAATTTGGAAAGTTTTGTATGGAAAATGTTTTGACACTTAGCTTAATTATTTAGGGTGTTAAATTGGAAAAATTATTTTTATCGACAGTGATGCTGAGAATGAACCAACTGTTTACCTTGATTTAATTTAATAAAGGAGTGATCGCCCGGTATTTAATTAGGCGGGGTGTCACAGGTGTTAGTGAAGCACCACATGAGGGTATACCCAGTAGGGACCTAGTTAAATGTTTCGATTAAATTGAATTTCTACCAAGTAATGGTGGATTCAGTCAGGGCCATTGAGGACAACAACAAGTCCAAGAGGGCCAGCAAAGCCAAATAGACAACGGGGGTAGCAATCGGGGACCCGATGATCAGGCAAGGAAGATAACATGGAGAGGTGTCCTATGTGTAAAGAGTAAGAACACTTGTGTATACCGTGTTTATCGCGAATCGGGGATAGAAATGGGATGCCCAGTAGGGGCAACGGTTATAAGAAATTTTGGTTCGGTTAGGACAAGGGCGTTATGTCCCATAACCATTTGAACCGCCACTCGAGGTGATTGAGATATGTTCTGTGTGGCAGTAGTTTGTTAATACTAAATTCACATGTGAAACGGGTTTAGTAGAGATGTCGTGAATATTAAAATAGTATACATATCTTTGTCGTCGCGTAACAGGGCTCTCGTTAGTTCCATCTGCAGGGGAGCAGGTGAGGACACTAGGAGGGTGTCGTATATTATGTGATAGATTTTTTTCTCCTTTTGAGGGATATGAAAGGGAGCATATTTTTATCTTTCATAGTGACTGTATACTGAGGGTTGGAGCAATAGTAGACTGTATGGGAAGTCTATGGTGCTCGCTGTGCCAGGGTAAGACATTCTACTTCATGAATCATCACCCGAAGGAGGGTCGAGTCAATATATATATATATATATATATATATATATATATATATATATATATATATATATATATATATATATATATATATATATATATATATATTGTATTATACCATGGACTTCGATGAGTATAGTTGTCTCGTTATGTTTAAATCCTAGTGAGTGGGGACTTTTACCGGTGTAATTCAAGGTATATCAGGCAACCTTTAAGCATAAAGATTTAGATCATTATTGTTTACGTGATAAGAATTAAGTGATAGCTAGAACACCGTATTGTGTGATGCCTTGAGAGACGTGGGCATAGGTAAATTAAATAATGTGTCGAGAGACAGGATTCGTGATATCTAAGTTATGTGCTTTGGACCTACGAATTTTGTTGAAAATGCTAGAGAATAGTGCATTGAGAAATTTCTTTGAACTTAGTTGCAGGATGTTACACGTAGGGACCTTAATTTATGTCCGCGGTGACGAGACGTAGTTGGATGCTAATGCATCGGTTTTAAAATTTTAGTTACTGAACGTGTAGGGAAAACACCTTAAGTTGAGAGCTATTAAAAATATAGGGCCAGTGGATGAATATATATATTATAGTGTGCATATACGTGTATATATTTGATACTGTGTTTCATAATAGACATATGAGAATATGTTGGAATTGTTATATGTAATCCCGATGAGTAGGGACATTTACTGATGTGATTCAGGGTATGCTAACTTATTATTGAGCGGAGAGATATAGCTCGTGATTTATTCGCGCTAAGAAACTGGTGATAGTAAAAGAACTGTATTATATATTGTCTTGTGTATCTTGGAAGTGAACGAATATACTTTTATGTTAAGAGACGGGGATTTGGGGGGTATGTGTTATGGACTGGGGGCCTAACGGATCTCAACGACCAACAATGTTAGGTAGTAGTGTATCAGGAGGGTTCCTTGTTTGGATTTCGCTTTGCGAGACATCCCACGCATGAAACTTAGCGCAACGTTGGAAGTGGGGAGTTGTTTGGCCATAGGACATAGGTTTGGTACCGTGGTTATTATACATATATAGTTATAACTATGAGTTGATAATTATACTACGACTTAAGGCCGATAGAGCCGTATAGTGTTGATGTGAGAAAACTTTGGGGAACACTTTCACTACGAGTAGATCGGTGGGATAACCTAAATGATAATTAAGTTGCAATTGGTAGGGTAGTTTAGTATAACCTCACCGTATAATCAGCTCAAATATGAAAAGCTTAATTATAGAAAGTTTATTACGTTAAGTTGAATTGGGCAGTTATGTGCAGCATATAGGGTGTATGGGCACTCTAGATAGTTAAATTTTTATATATTATCCGCGGTCGATAGATGTAGAAATACAGGTGCCAAAAGAGCAAACGAATAAGGGAGTTATCGTAGGGGGATGTTGGAGTATTCCCCAGTAAAGGAAGTATTATAGCCGTTAGTGGTTAGGCTCATACTAGTGTCAGAAGTTGGAAGCTTCAAAGTGTTGTGTAGGCAACAATGTGAGATGATACATTATATGATGGAACATTTTAATATAAGATGACTAAAGCAAATTGGCCACAGGATTGAACGGTAGTGTAGGGACCGTTGGACTAAGGGGTAGCGCTAGGAGAATTGTAATGAGAACATTATAACGATTTAGATTGTGTGGGAACGGATGAGGATGAAGGTGTACGAGATTATATCTGAAGCTTTGAGTACTAGTCTTATCCGAATTTCGAGGACGAAATTTCATTGTAAGGGGAGAAGTATGTAACACCCCATATTTTAGAGGATATATAAATTAATTAAATTAGTGAGTTGGATTTATTTAATTTGGAGAAATTCATTTAATTTGGTGATTTAAATTTAATTTATTTAAATTGGAGAAATTCTTGAATTTGGAGATTTAGAATTTATTATTTAAATTTGGGGATTTATTCAAATTAATTCGGGTTAATGAAAATTTTCACATGTGTCGCATTTTGAGGTTGAAATTGGAAAATTTTATAAAGTATCTCGAATGACAATTCTGAGTGCACGGTTGAGTCCGGAAGGGTCAAGATAGTCGGAAAAGAGTACCCGGGGGTTGTAAATGGGTCTCGGGGAATTTTTAGACATGACCGGGCCCATACGGGGGCATTTAAGTCATTTTTAATTGGCTAATAAGCTTAATTACGGGATTGAGGAATTTTAACCTAGGTTTAAGTGTGTTGGGCAGCCATGAGTCATTCCAAAACACAAAGGGTTGAGAGAGGAGAGAAAGGAGAAAGAAGAAGAAGGAAAGAAGGATGACAAGAGCAATCCGGGCAAGAATTTCGACATGGGATCGTCGGATTTAATCCCCCAAGGCAAGTGTTTTCTTGCTTTAATTTGAGTTGTAGTTAATGATGTAAATAGTTGTAATTATGTCAATTAATTCTAGAAATTTGGAAGTAGGAATTTGAATTGAAATTTGTGGGTTTATGGTGAAGAAGATGAAGAATAACCATTGATAGGGGATTTTTAACTTTGTGAGAAATTGGGTTAATAGTGAGATTATAACTTAATTTGAGAAGTGAATAACATGATTAGATCTTGGTTTTTGAATCTCCATTAGTGGTATTGTTGGAAGAAATTGTTAATGATGAAGTTTGGGTGGATTTAGGATGAATCTTGGGAGGTTTTTGGGGTAAAAGATCTGGGTATAATCGAAGGTTTTGGAGCTTTAATGGAGATTCTGTCCGAATTGCCCTGTAGAAAATCGCATTTTATACATTTTGTTGTCTCACGCGCTTCCTCCAAAACTGCTCCAAAATGCCTCAAAACATCAATTTATTAATCTGGGCAGAATGTGAGAAAACTTTTTAAGAAAGGTTTTTTTTTTAAATCTTCTTTGAGGTGAATCTTTATAATGCCCTAACTTTTGGCATACGGACTCGGATTAGTGTGCCGTTCACAGCCACACATAGATAGCGAAGAGTATTACGCTGTCCTGGGAATATTTTTAATTAGGCACAAAAATTGAAAGGTCTAAAATACCCTTGAAGACGGAACGAGTTATTTGATTTTTAGCACAACTTTAAATGAGCATAACTTTGTCATACGAATTCGGATTTACGTGCCGTTTGTGGCCACGCATAGCAAATGGAGAGTAGTACGCAGTACTAGGAATTTCGTTACTGAGGCATATATTGTGAAATGTCTAAAATACCCTTGGAGTTTTAATTAGTGATGAAACTTTCCCAAATTGAAACTAAAAATTGTTGGGAACTTTGTGAGACTAATATGAACTTAATCAAGTATATATGAGGTGAGATATATAATTATATAAATTATATTAAATAGTGGGATGTAGCTATTTTTGTATTTGATCGTATTTAATACGAGGGAACTAGTAATAATTGGAATATATGTATATATATATGAACGTGTGAATTATATATATAAATATGGGAATACATAATCCAATAGAAAAATGATAATAGGTTACGGGAATACCTAAAACAATGATAGGTTGTGTGAATACGTAAGACAATGAAAGGTTGTGTGAATACCTAATATTTTAATAGGGTGCGTGAATACCTATTTGATTGTTTTATTATGTGTATGACATACCTAGCTGCTTGCTATCACGGGGGGTTGTGTAGAGACGGTCTTATCCTGAGTGACCTTCGGGGGGATATTTGGTTTGTATCTCAGAACATAGGACTGTGAAAGACTTATTTATGAGTTGATAAGTCCGCTGACTATGGGAGCGTAGGTATGTGCGTGACCCATAGGTATGTGAACTATGTTCGCCGCCAATATGTGTGATTTGTTTATATGGTTCGTGGGACATTTCCGAACCGATAGTCCTTGTTTGAGTACGAGATGTACCGGGACATGATAGCAGAGTATGCAATGCACTATAGGTGTATCCTTAGGGTGCTGTGTTAGTATATATATATATATATATATATAAAATAATGGTGGTGGATATATATGTATACTTGTGTTATACTTACAATGTGATAATTGTAGGCCATTAAGATTGTGTTAATACATATATATAATAGTGAGGAATATATATGTATGCTTATGGTATATCTACAATGAGATAATTACAGACTATTAAGATAGTGAAATCTTATATAAACGTAAATAGTAAATACTTGACTTTAGTGTGATAACACTTATTTAAAAATGATAATTGTTGAGATCAAATATGATATACTACTACGAGGGGTAACTAGAAGGATAAGCCTTTTTCCTAGTTAGAAGTGTGTCAGATGGCTAGGCGGAATAAATGAATGCGATAGGTGTGCACTATAGAAGAGAGGTGAGATTGTCCTCAAGAGAGTGGGACCGTAAAAGCAATTATGAACATTATATACTACGCATTTCATTTATTGCAATAAAATGCTTGCTAAACATTTTTATAAATCGGGTTCTGACCCGTTTCTTGTACTTCTTCTCTCTTGTCTATGTATATGTATATTAACAGGTGTCCAGCCACAGGGATGCCATAGTTGACTTATCTATTCCAGGGTTACGTAGCTGCAACATTGTGGATGGTTGCAGGATTTGATTTAGACGTATCATTTCTTTATTCCTAGAGTAGGATTCTTATCTCAGTTGTAGATTCATTCAGGTCATGTTTCCCCTTTTACTTTTAGACTCAGTATTTGGTTTATGTATTCATTTATTGAATTATTATTATTGGGATTTTGAGCCGATTGTTTATTCGGCAAGTCATTTAGTCATTTAGTACTGTTTTAGACTCATGGTTTGGATGTATGGTTTATTTGTTATTCAGCCTGCATATTTAATTGTTTAATAAAAAGATAAAATTTGACATCAGTCTTTTTGAATACTAGGTGGTTAGTAAAGTTTTAAAAAGTTTTCGACAGTGATGCTAAGAATGAACCCCTGAGATTCCTGTTTTAAATTTGATATAGGACTGATCACCCGGTATTTATTTGGGCGGGGTGTCACAATATACTTGATAAATAGATTTTATGTTATGTATAATAAGAGGAATAAGAGAATGCCATTATATATTAGAGTGGTGTAGCGTAATGTGGTGGCCCCGAATTAAATTAATTTTAAGAATAAAGAATTAAAAATAAAGGAGAGAGTAATACTCACATTTAGCTATAACATCAAATAAATAGTACTTACGATTTACATTATAATGCAATTTTATACAACTACCTTAGAGCGTGATTTTTAATATCTTACGATATCTATATATTATAATATCTCATTATAACTAATGATATATATTACACGTGAGAATAATATACAACATGAGAATAATAAAGAGAAAAATAAGGATAAAATGAGCATTTAGGGATCTCGGGGAAGGAGATGATTTAGTTTCACACCAATAGCCGCATGTTGACAATCTCTTATCAATAAATATAAAAACCGATAGTTTGATCACTTGAAAAGAATACTACGTTCACTATTAGACGTTGCATTGATGGATGGATATAATGCTTAATGTTTTCATATTAAAGGGGAAAGAAAATGGAACAAAAGGGAAGTGAATTGAGATAGTTTAGAAATCCATTCTTGTTTTTTTTTTAAATTAATATATGGAATATAATAACTAACTCATTATATATATAACTCTTAAATATCTTTTCATCACCAAAAACACTAAACAAAAACATATAGATGTCGAAGAGGAGATATGGAGATAATAAAGACCAAGAAATACATGTACTTACTGAAGTAAGTGAATATTGAGGAAGTGATGATGTGTTTCTTGATGATGATGTTAATGCTGCTTACATGGACTTTGAGAATTATGAATATATAGACTAATAACTTAGAATGATGAGAGAAGATAAGAAATTATAGCTCTATATATCACTCATGATGAATTTATGATATTTTGATATTTTAATTGTTGATGCACGTGACAATGAAATAATCTTGCAAAAAAGGTTATATTATCTTGTATGTTTTCATTCATTTTTTGACACATTTAAAAAAATATATATATGTATATATTTATAAAACTTGATAAGTGAAAATGTACTTATGGTATGTTAGGGTATATGATACATGATCCAAAATGTGCATCATTTTTTTAGTTCTCTCTTCTAACTTTACTACATGAAAATGCAATTCCAATCCCCAACATTGAGATTTAATAGTCCTAGCCATTGAAGAATATTATTAATGAATAGGAAGGCACCATTATATGTGTTGTGTGTAAAGAAACTTTCCCGTCAATGGCACTAACTTGAGTCGAGGTGGAGTATAAGAGGAACCAATGGCTTAGTTTAAATTTTCTTTACCTCGTTGATCACTATACTAATGCTTCACTTTCCACCAAATGATCAACTATTCAATTGGCTGTGACTACACATTCTAGCATCGGTCAACGAATGTTAAAAAAGGTTATGATTAAAATGATGCAAATGTATTTGTAATTGCTTGAGAGCATACAAAGTGGATGTGGGAAAATAATTCACTTTTTTTTGCAATGCTAGAATAATTTGGGAAACTCTTTGAAATGGAACCACGACCTACAAATATAAATAAAGAATATTAATAATGTTATAATCACATCAAAGTTGAACAATTCTATTGCAATCAAGTTTGAGCATAGTCTATCCTTTACTAGAGGACTTTGCATACTATTTTTTAATAACCTGGGGTTGTTTGCTTAATGGGAAAAACTATGTGAAGGAGAATAAAACACGAGTCACCAACTTATTTGGTACAAACGTCCTAATCGATGGACTCAACACGTGCCTCGCACATATGAAGAAGACCCATTAGAATGGGACAAAATTAAAGAACGAGTTGGTGGAGGAAAAAATAACAATAACAAGATGAAAAATAAATAATAATTAAATGAAAATAATATGAAAAATAACTGCAAAGAGACTAATCTAACATAAAGACTTCTGCAAGTGTGTTAGGATTGAAAAAATAAATCATTTTGAACAAGTGAGAGGAAGATTTAGAATTCAAAAACGCAATATGGGGTCAAAATCATTTCATCGACGATGTTGAATGTGGTGATGATTACACATACAAGTCCATATATTTTTTCGCTATATATATTGCTTATAATTCTTTTAATTTTTTAATTTTATGTCATTGTAATTTAGTACTGTTCAATTATTTAGAGTTGTTTCATTAATTCACATATTTAAAAAAAATAATAAGAAAGAATTGGAGAAATAAATATATGAAATAACTCTGGTGGAAGTTATATTGTCAAATGTGCATAAAACTTGTCCATTTGATAAAGACATACATGCATATTCCACACCAAAATGGCATTAAACTATACTTTTTAACATTGATAACATTGGATAGAGTGAATCAAACTTTGCACAATGGGAATGATTTTATTTTATAAGGTTTGCATGAGATAATCCTACGATACATCGTCATACATACATTGTATAATCCAAATATCATCCGTAGTTATGACATAACGAAAGTTAATGTTTGCGATAATTTACCTTAACCTTGTCTGTATTTGGTTATCTATCTTTATAACATTTGTTTTAGATTAGTATTTATTCAATGCATCGATATTATTCAAGTTCTTGTAAAAAACAAGTTATCCATATTTACATCAAGCCTTGTGCTTTATTTAGACTGTCTGCATTATAACTCTTTGCGATGGCAAAAATACATAATTTTTCATTGATGGAAAAATCAATGTATGGAATTCTATATAGCAGTTAACAAATTTTTATATTGAGCATTGATTATTAGCTTTTTATAGTTAGCGGTCTACAAAAAAGCATATTATCTCCTTTAGGATTTGATACACTGATTTAAAATACATATGTAAATTTGATATGTTTCTTTTATTTAAGACAAATGAAGTAAATTTGTAAAAATGCGATAATTGTAACAAAATAATTTCAAGTTTATTATCAATATTAATACTTTATCTTCTTCATATTTATATGAAGATGTTTTATTTAAAAACCTATTTTTAAATATACTCACATAGTATGTCAGTGATCCAATAAAATTCTCACATTAATTAAATTTGAGCTAAAGTATGGGAAAAAAAGAATCCAAATATGTTTAGCCACAGCAAGAAGGGTTAACATAACCCTAATGGTTAATGTTCTAAATTATTAAAATATAATATACTCAAAATAAATTCTTATCCATAATTTACTATTAGATGCGACATTTGAATCCCATCATCTTATAAACAATTTAAACCAATATTTGTGACATGACTTCATCTCAATAATTTATTCTTTAATGATTGACCAAGCACTGTAAATTCAACAATGTAGACTTATTTCATAACCTTAAAGAATTTCAACTCTTGGTGAACCTCATTTATAGTAAGCTCAATAATTTGGTTTGATAGTTCAGCATGGTTAACAATTTGGTTATTTTAAATATACACAATATTAATGGACTTTTTAACATCATCTTTACGTAGCATGCAAATCTATATAACTATATATAAAAATTATAGACCGAAATCTTCTGAGGATGACACATGGCATTGACATAAATGCAAATCGTGTGAGGCTGACACGTGATAGATGTATTAAATATCATTAAGTCTCAAATTGAAGTTGAGAAGCGCACCTCCTCGAAACCACCCCTCTCTGTATCTCTTCAATTTCTTCTACAAACTCCTCATAAACACCAATGGGTGGTTGTGCTGCCAACTACACACACGAAATCCAAAGCTTAAAATAAAAGCCAAAACCCTACTATCTCCTTTATCTATATAACTATATAAAAACTATAGACCGAAATCTTCCGAGGATGACACCTGGCATTGAAATAAATGCAAATCGTGTGAGGCTGATACGTGGCCGATGTATTAATGATGACACCTGGCATTGACATAAATGACATCTCTCGAGGTGATTCAAGGCCAAAAACACCACCATTTGCACCACCGTCACCACCAGCGCGTAGATCGCGAGGAGGAGAACGCAACCACACCAATATCAGCAGGAAACCAGACCTCTGAAATCCCAGGCAAGTGTTCAACTTGCGTATTTTCGTTGGTGCAATATTCATATTAGTGTAAGAATGATTAGGAGTGTAATCTATGGAAGAAAACCCCAATTTTGATAGGGATTTGCATGTAGAAAACATTATAACCATATTCTGGAAATATTATGTGAAGTAGATGATTAACCCACAAATTTTTGATGATATGTTAGAAGGAAATTCTGGAGAAAACTTATTAGAACAAAAGTCAAGAAAACATTAGGGTTCTTGATGTTTAAATGAGATTTTGGATTGTTTAACCATGTTTAATGATGGATATACGCATGCTTAACGTTAAAAACATCTGGAAATATGTTATTATGTTTGTAGTAGGAGTTTTGGGACGATTAGTGTTGGGAAATATTGATTTGGGTGAAGAATTTTGGTAAAACCCGTAACTGCACTTCTGCAGGATTTCGCAGACCTGCTTGATCGATCGATCGAGCCTAGAGCTTCGATCGATCGAAGGTTCAATCGATCGAGCCCCAGACCTCGATCGATCGACCCTTCCTGGCAGACTCTTGTTTCCCCTTGTTGAATTAATTGAACATGATTCATCGTGAAATTTTTTTGGGGCTTTATGAATGAAATGTTTTGGGATATAGGAGAGACCAGTAGGACATATGATTAAGTGTTGAGAACTTTATTATGAGACGATAATTGTATCTTAGGGACAATTATTTATAGAACGAGGAAACTACGTAATTCAAGTGAGAGATTACGTCAAATACTTACGATAGTGAATAGACGTTTACCTACTGATTTTGCTACTTGGATGGATAGAATCCACGAGTGTCACGTAACTAGTGAGAAAACCCTTCGAGTTAAGGTTAGAGACGAAACCTTATATGTAATCATAATAATGGGAAATTAAGGATAAATGTTGTGACTATGGGTAACGGGAGGAACCTATATTAATATGATGAATGGGTATATTTATATGATTGTGTGTACATATATTATATACATGTGAAAAACGTACCCGCGCTACTTGCTATCCCTGAGGTTACCGCGCTGGAATGATCTTATCCTGTGTTTCTTTATGGGGGATATTGATTCGTACCCTAGAAGTTAGAGATCCTAGGTACGGGCTATCAGATTGATAGTCGGACGGTCCTAAGAGACGTGTGGGTATGTACTGACCTCTTGGACTTGGAATCTATGCTTCGCCTCAACGTTGTTTTGTATATGTTAATACAGTTCGAGAGTGATTCCGAACTTGTATTTCCCTTTGTGTGAGCGATACGGGGATTGGATAGCAGAGTATGCCCGCACCATAGTTTAGTTGGGGTGCTGTTATATATATATATTATACGAGTAGTTAATATATATATGAGGTTATAAACTTTAAACTGCCTACTGTGATTTGATAAGTAGAACATGGTTGTTGACTCAAATTATTAAATACTTGTTTTGAGAAAGTATAAAATGTGACGGGAACTTTATTATTTTTATGAAGTTAAAAATAGAGAATTTTGGGCTACTGTTGGAACATCTTTTAAAGTGGATATCGTGTATTATAAATCTTACGAGTAAATTAAGTTAAGTTGAAGCTGTTAGAAAGACTAGTATGTTAGATGCTATAACAAACCGTTGGTAAGGTTAGTACGATAGGTGTGCACATTAGAAGAGAGGTGAGTATTTCTCAAGAGAGAGACGCACTAATATGATTTGCGTTGGCCTGTATCAATTTAAATACTTGCTTAACGTATTTTAAAATCAAACACACTTTCAGGCTCTGACCCGTTTCTTTTCCTCTCTCTCTCTCTCTCTCTTGTATATATATATGTATATTTTCAGGTGCCCAGCCACAGGGGCGTCTTGCTTAGGATCCCTTGAGAAGAACGAGCTGCAGCTTAGGTGGGAGTTGCAGGTCACTTGAGTAGACGGCTTCTGTTATTGACTCCACTCCTATTATTCTCATTTATTGGGCACGTGTCGCCCTTTTCATCATTTCATTTGTTGTTGGGATTTTGTATTTCATTTATTTCCAGTATTGTTCTATGGGATTTATTTAGGATGGATTTGTGGTTTTAGTTCCATTTGTTGACATTCGATTGACGAATGTATTATGTTATTTGGTTTATTTTGGTGTGATTCTTTATTGTAGAAATGTTGTTTTAATTAAAATAAATCTTTTTCTTTAATTAAAATTTGGAAAGTTTTGTATGGAAAATGTTTTGACACTTAGCTTAATTATTTAGGGTGTTAAATTGGAAAAATTATTTTTATCGACAGTGATGCTGAGAATGAACCAACTGTTTACCTTGATTTAATTTAATAAAGGAGTGATCACCCGGTATTTAATTAGGCAGGGTGTCACAGGTGGTATCAGAGCATCAGGTTCTAGTGTCCTTAGGATCTGTACGGCTTATTTCGCTTTCAGCTCAACGTTTTTGCTATAGAGCCCTATTTTTAGGATTGTTGTATTCCTGCTTTTACGTTTAAGTCTTCAGCTATTTGAGATCCGATGATAACTGTAGACTAATAAATTTTGTTCACGTCCCAGATGCCTCCGAGACGTGCTCAGAGAGATAGGCGTGCCCAGGCCGAGCAGCCAGCAGCTCCGGCACCAGGCACAATGAATGCTAATGAAGTAGCCGCCATAGTTGCTCAGGCGGTGAATGCCGCGATAGCAGTGATTCAGCAGGCTCCACCCCAGGTTCAGGCAGTGGCTCCAGTACCAGCACAACTTCCATCTGCATGGGAAAGGGTTGGGATGCTTTTCAGAAAGCACATCCCCCTAAGTTTTCGGGTAGCTCCGATATTAGCACGGTCAGCCAATGGAAGAAAGACATCCAGCGGCATCTTCGCATGTATGAGTGCACCGAGGTACAAAAGCAGTTATTGGCTTCCTTTAAGCTGGTGGGAGCCGCGTTACAGTGGTGGGAGTCCACTACTACTTTGGAGGAGAGGGGCACGATCCCTATTCAGATGTTCTAGGAGCGGTTTGACCGCAAGTACTTTCCACCCGCAGTGCAGACTGAGATGAGGCGAAAACTACTAAATCTGAAGCAAGATAATCTTACTGTAGCAGAGTATGAGGAGGAGTTCACGAGACTTCTCACCATTGTGCCAGATGAGGCACCTACTGAGAGCAAGAAGATTTTGTTGTTTGTCGACGGGTTGGCTTGGAGGATCCGTCCGCACCTTATTGGGAACTTGTCCCTGAGTACGTTCACTGATGTACTCAATGCAGCGTTACTACATTGCCAGGATCATCGCTTCCATCTTCAGGGGAGCAAGAGAGCAGGAGAGTCCAGCCAGCAGGGCAGGACCGGGGGTAACGGTGCCGGTGGGGCACCATCTCATGGACAGACTCGTCAGCACGAGCAAAGTTCCCATCAGGGGGACCCTGCTAAGCGATTCCGTTCGGGTGATTCCAGGCAGGGAAATGGGGGTTATAGGCAGGGCCAGCCTAATCAGCAGGGTCAGCACCGATAACAGGGTCAGCAACAGGGCCAGCAGGGCCAACAGCGTGCACATCAGGGGCAACAGGGCCAATGGCGTGGAGGTAACAGCCAGCAGGGCCGTGGTCAACAGGGACAGAGGGGAGGTAATTTCAGAGGCCGGTGTTTTGTGTGCGGAAAGCACAGCCATAAGCATTAGGATTGCCCAGAAGGCGATAGGGCCCCACAGCAGCAGGGAGCCCGTAATGAGCCACAGAGGCCACTTTTTCCACCTGCCCTTCCAGCTCCAGCCCAAGCGCCAACCCTACCAGCCATTCCAGCAGCTCCAGTGCAGCAGGGGCAGTTACAGTATGGACGTGTCTATAACGTCCACCAGGCAGCAGCTCCACAAGCACCACCCGCGATTGAGGGTACGTTTCCTATCCATGGTACTATGGGTCGGGTTTTATTTGATACGGGGGCCACGCATTGTTTCATAGCTATGCATTTTATGAAGGCCTTAGGGTTGTTAGCCACAGCAGAGAGCACAGTGACGTGTGTAGACTCACCATTGGGGAGTGGGTCACTTATTTTCTTTATATTCCGAGGAGTGGGGATAGAGATCGGTAGTCTGGTATTACCTGCAGACATGTTAGTTTTAGACATGCATGAGCACGATGTGATTATCGGTATGGATTGGCTCGCAGCTTATAGAGCCATGATTGATTGCTTCGGTGGGAGCATTATTTTTGCCATTCCGAGGCAAGAGATGTTTGTAGTGGCGATGACTCGCCCAGAGGGAGGTTCGACCGCTCATTTATATTACATTGAGGAGGATACCTCTAAGGAGGTTGTGATTCCTTTGGATTCGATCCCAGTTGTTAGGGAGTATTCCGATGTGTTTCAGGAGATACCAGGCCTACCGCCCAGTCGTGAGATAGACTTCGTTATAGATTTATTGTCAGATACGAGACCTATAGCACGCGCACCGTACCGTATGGCTCCGACAGAGATGCGAGAGCTACGAGATCAGATAGAGCAGCTATTAGGTCAGGGTTTCATTCGTAGGAGTACCTCACCTTGGGGCGCTCCAGTCTTATTTGTAAAGAAGAGAGATGGTTCACTGAGATTGTGCGTGGACTACCGGGAATTGAACAAGGTCACGATACGGAATAAATATCCGTTGCCTCGAATCGATGATCTATTCGACCAGTTGAGGGGAGCGAATTTCTTTTCGAAGATAGATCTGAGGTCGGGGTACCATCAGTTACGTATTAGGGAGCAGGATGTTTCAAAGACCGCATTCTTGACGAGATATGGGTCTTATGAGTTCAGAGTGATGCCGTTTGGCCTCACTAATACTCCAGCCGTGTTCATGGACTTAATGAATCGAGTGTTTAGAGAGTTCTTGGATCAGTTTGTCATTGTCTTCATAGATGACATCTTGATATATTCCCATTCCGAGGAGGAGCATGCCGAGCACTTGAGGCAGGTTCTTCAGACTCTGCGAGAGCATCAGTTGTATGCTAAGTACGAGAAGTGTGGATTCTGGTTGCGAGAGGTACAGTTCTTGGGCCATGTTATTTCTGAGCAAGGGATAGCAGTTGACCCGAGTAAGGTATCAGCAGTGAGGGAGTGGGGACAGCCCACGACACCGACAGAGGTACGTAGTTTCTTGGGGTTAGCCGGATACTACAGGAGATTTATTCAGGGATTCTCCAAGATAGCGGGTCCGTTGATGAATTTGACTCGCAAAGGGATACGGTATGTTTGGGATGATGCTTGTCAATTAGCTTTCGACGAGCTGAAAGACAAGCTTACTTTAGCACCAGTCCTTGCCTTACCGAAACCGGGTGTGGAGTACCTGGTTTACACTGATGCGTCTTTACGGGGACTTGGAGGAGTACTCCAACAGGAGGAGAAGGCTATAGCTTTTGCTTCCCGCAAGCTTAAGCTGCATGAGAAGAATTACCCCACCCACGACCTGGAGTTAGCAGCGGTCGTCTTTGCATTGAGAATTTGGAGGCACTATCTATTGGGAGAGAAATTCCGTTTGTTCACAGACCATAAATCACTGCAGTACCTGTTCACTCAGCGAGAGCTGAATATGCGTCAGCGCAGGTGGTTAGAGTTTGTAAAAGATTACCAGTTCGATATACAGTATCATCCAGGGAAGGCCAACGTAGTTGCTGATGCGTTGAGCCGTAGACCGGTAGAAGATGTAGCGGATATCTGGAAAGCAAAGTGGAAAGAGCTGGGTCACCAAGACGCCGTAGCATGTTCTTTCATATCCGTGATGTCAGTCACACCCGAGATTGTTACGAGGGTGATACAAGCACATACCACAGACCCGTTTGCCAGGAGCAGATTGTGCGACTTTTAGCCGAGGGTGCTGAGTCCTATTCTGTTAGTTCTGATGGAGGTTTGCGGTTTAATGGGAGATTAGTGGTTCCAGAAGGAGCAGAGCTACGACATGAAGTGATGACTCATTCTCATGGGTCCCGATTTTCAGTACATCCAGGAGGCGATAAGATGTACCAGGACATGAGACGACAGTACTGGTGGAGTGGGATGAAGAAGGACATCGCCGAGTTTGTGTCCAAGTGTTCCACCTGCCAGCTAGTGAAGGTGGACCACCAGAAACCGTCAGGATTGCTTCAATCATTGGAAGTACCCGCGTGGAAGTGGGAGAGTATTTCCATGGACTTCATTACAGGGTTGCCTACATCACAGAGGGGCCACGATTCTATCTGGGTGATTGTAGACCGTTTGACCAAGGTGGCTCATTTCCTGTCGGTGCGGACAGATTATACCACGGGTCAGTATGCTCAGTCGTTCATCGGGGAGATTGTAAGATTACACGGAATGCCCCTGAATATTGTGTCCGATAGAGACAAGATTTTCGTGTCGCGTTTTTGGGAAAGCTTTCAGGAGGCTATGGGTACTGAGTTGAGGTTGAGTTCAGCTTATCACCCACAGACAGATGGACAGACAGAGCGTACTAATCAGATGTTAGAGGATATGCTACGCATGTGCGTTCTCGATTTTGGAGGAGGTTGGGAACCACACCTTCCACTGGTAGAGTTTGCTTATAATAACTCTTATCAGTTCACGATTGGTATGGCTCCATTTGAGGCTTTGTATGGCAGGCCTTGTCGTTCACCAACCTGTTGGCTTGAGGTGGGGGATAACAAGTTGCTAGGACCAGAGGTAATTCAGGAGACCTCTGCGAGGATTGAGATGATCAGGGGTCGCTTCCGAGTAGCCCAGGACAGACAAAAGAGCTATGCCGATGCGAAACGATTCTTCAGGGAGTTTAATGTGGGGGACCAAGTGTTACTGCGTGTGTCTCCTATGAAAGGAGTGATGAGGTTCCGGAAGAAGGGAAAGTTGGCTCCGAGGTACGTGGGGCCATTTCCCATCATTGAGAGGATTGGGCCAGTTGCATACAGATTGGGACTGCCGGAACATTTACATCGCATTCACGATGTATTTCACATCTCGTCGTTAAGACGATACCTTCGAGATGATATGGCCCATACTCACATCGCGATAGAGGAGATCGACTTACAGCATGATAGCTCCTACGAGGAGAGACCGGTGGCTATCCTAGACTTTAGTGAGAGAAGATTGAGGTCGAAGATAGTTCCACTTGTGCGGGTCCAGTGGGAACACCATAATGTGGAGGAATCCACTTGGGAGCGTGAGGCAGATATGCGCGAGAGATATCCAGATTTGTTCTTATCAGGTATACCTTATTTTTCAAATTTCGGGACGAAATTCCGTTATTAGGGGGGAAGTATGTAATACCCCGTATTTTTATGCTATAGTAATTTGGGGGTTTTGTTAAATTTAATGAGAGTGAATTATTTAATAAAAATCCGGAAATTAATTATGTTATAATTATTAACGTGACGAGAGTTAGTAATTATATAAAAATTGTTGAATATTACTAATGAGCATAGTAATATATGATATGGGTTATATTAAAGGTCACAAGTGAATGAAATGTCAATTTTGAGAATTTTAGTCGGGACGCGCCCGTGTCGCGTCAGGACTAATTATTGAGATATAAAAGTATATATTTTATAAGTTGTTCGTATGGTCATTTTGAGTGCGCCAACGCGTCCGTAAGGGTCGAGATAGTCAGAAAAGTGTACCCGGGAGTTTAGTTTGGGTCTCGGGATGTTTTTAGGCTTAATTAGTGACCCGTGAGGGCATTTTGGTCATTTTGGTCATTTTACAATATAGGGTAATTAAACCCACGAATTTCAGCCATCCTTAGCAGCCATTTATGTCAGCCTTTTAGGGTTAGAACATTCAGAACCCTAGAACAACCATTGGAGAAGAGAGGAGAGAGCTCTCAAGGTGATTCAAGGCCAAAAACACCACCATTTGCACCACCGTCACCACCAACGCGTAGATCGCGAGGAGGAGAACGCAATTACACCAATATCAGCAGGAAACCAGACCTCTGAAATCCCAGGCAAGTGTTTAACTTGCGTATTTTCGTTGGTGCAATATTCATATTAGTGTAAGAATGATTAGGAGTGTAATCTATGGAAGAAAACCCCAATTTTGATAGGGATTTGCATGTAGAAAACATTATAACCATATTCTGGAAATATTATGTGAAGTAGATGATTAACCCACGAATTTTTGATGATATGTTAGAAGGAAATTCTGGAGAAAACTGATTAGAACAAAAGTCAAGAAAACATTAGGGTTCTTGATGTTTAAATGAGATTTTGGATTGTTTAACCATGTTTAATGATGGATATACGCATGCTTAACGTTAAAAACATCTGGAAATATGTTATTATGTTTGTAGTAGGAGTTTTGGGACGATTAGTGTTGGGAAATATTGATTTGGGTGAAGAATTTTGGTAAAACCCGTAACTGCACTTCTGCAGGATTTCGCAGACCTGCTTGATCGATCGATCGAGCCTAGAGCTTCAATCGATCGAAGGTTCAATCGATCGAGCCCCAGACCTCGATCGATCGACCCTTCCTGGCAGACTCTTATTTCCCCTTGTTGAATTAATTGAACATGATTCATCGTGAAATTTTTTTTGGGCTTTATGAATGAAATGTTTTGGGATATAGGAGAGACCAGTAGGACATATGATTAAGTGTTGAGAACTTTATTATGAGACGATAATTGTATCTTAGGGACAATTATTTATAGAACGAGGAAACTACGTAATTCAAGTGAGAGATTACATCAAATACTTACGATAGTGAATAGACGTTTACCTACTGATTTTGCTACTTGGATGGATAGAATCCACGAGTGTCACGTAACTAGTGAGAAAGCCCTTCGAGTTAAGGTTAGAGACGAAACCTTATACGTAATCATAATAATGGGAAATTAAGGATAAATGTTGTGACTATGGGTAACGGGAGGAACCTATATTAATATGATGAATGGGTATATTTATATGATTGTGTGTACATATATTATATACATGTGAAAAACGTACCCGCCACTACACCAAAATGGGCAAATTGTCACCTTTCAGCCGGCCAGCCTTGTCAAGGTCATTGACCGTGACAAAAAAACACGCGTTTTATGTCACGGTCATTGACCTTGACACGACCGTGACAAGTAATTGTCACGGTCATTGACCGTGACACGACCGTGACAAGTAAATTTGTCACGGTCGTGTCACGGTCATTGACCGTGACAATTATTTAAATTCTTGTCACGGTCAAAGACCTTGACACGACCGTGACAATCTTCGCAGCAAAAACCCTTAACCCCTTCTTTTTTCCCTCTCGCGCCGTTCCCTCCATTTCTCTCTCTCTCTCTCTCTCTCTCTCTCGACGCTGCTCTCTCTCTCTCTCTCTACTTTCAGGTCCATTTTCTCTCTCTCTCTCTCTTTCATTTATATATATATTTGTGTGTATGTGTATATATATATGTGTGTATGTGTGTGCGTGGAGGGGGGCAGGGGGTGGGGGGTGGGGGGTGGGGCGGGGTGGGGCAGGGTAGGGGAGGGGGTGGGGCAGGTTGGGGCGGGGTGGGGCGGGGTGGGGGAGGGGGTGGTGGAGGGTGGGGTGGGGTGTGTGTGTGTGTGTGTGTGTGTGTGTGGTGGTGTGTGGTGGGGGAGGGGGTGGGGTGGGGTGTGTGTGTGTGTGTGTGGTGGTGTGTGGTGGGGGAGGGGGTGGTGGAGGGGTGGGGCAGGGGGTGGTTAGGGGTGGGGTGTGTGTGTGTGTGTGGTGGTGTGTGGTGGGGGAGGGGGTGGGGTGGGGTGTGTGTGTGTGTGTGTGGTGGTGTGTGGTGGGGGAGTGTGTGGTGGTGGAGGGGGGCAGGGGTGGGGTGGGGTGGGGTGTGTGTGTGTGTGGTGGTGTGTGGTGGGGGAGGGGGTGGTGGAGGGGTGGGGTGGGGTGGGGTGTGTGTGTGTGTGGTGGTGTGTGGTGGGGGAGGGGGTGGTGGAGGGGTGGGGTGGGGTGGGAATTAGGGGTGGCAATTTTTGACACGACACGATAACCCGACACGAACTCGACACGAAGTTAGCGGGTTAGGGTTGACGAATAATAAACGGGTTGGGTTAGTGTCAAACACGTATAACTCGAAAATGAGAGTATATTACATAATTTATATATCTTGATAGATATTCTATAAAATTCATGGAGAATCGGATGATAAATTATTTATGTGTTGCAAGAATTTGAAATTAATTAAATTAAGTTATTGTAGGCCTATGAGTGCTATGATTGGTTAAGAGAGAAGAAAAAAATTATTTTATATTTTACTTAATGGGTTATGCGGGTCAACCCGAACACGACACGATAATAAATAGGTCGGGTTAGTGTTTGCTCATCTGACACGATTAGTTAAATGGGTCGGGTTGACTAATACTTAACACGAACCCGACATGACACGACCCGAACACGACACGACGCACACGAATTGCCACCCCTAGTGGGAATTGATATCCAAGACATGTATTTGAATTGATAGAATTGTTTCTAGGATAATAATCCTACTATAAGATAATTGCTCAAAATAAATATTAAATAATAATTACTAAGATATCAATTCAAATAAAGTCTTAATAACCTAACCAAAAGAAATAAAATAAAATATCAAATAAATTATCATCCACCTCATAGACATTCCCTACCAATCATTTTAAGATAATTTTATCCTTATAAAGATAATAGATTATGTAATTTTAGGACTTAAAATAATATTGATTATGGATATAGGACAACAAACATTTTGTTTCCATTTTTAGTCCCTATTTTCAAATTAAAGGGACACGTGGCATGTTATGATTGGTTAACGTTTTATGAATATGGGTCCGCGCCAGCGGTTTTATTCAAAAATAGGGACTAAAATCATAAATAAAATGTTTGTTGTCCTATTTTCAAAATACATATTACAATAAATCCTAAATTTACAAACCCCTAAAGATAGATACCTTTGATTGCAAAGCATGCACTTGTATTATTATTATACAACATGTATTATTTCGACGTGTAATTCTAAAATCTCACCTAGTTTTGTATACTATTTTTAAATACAAGTGTGTGTGTGTGTGTGCGTGTGTGTGCGTGTGGCGGGGGTGGGGGTGGGGTGGGGTGGGTAGGGGTGGTGTGTGTGTGTGTGTGCGTGTGGCGGGGGTGGTATTGACGGAACTTACACATACGTTATAATATAGACGAAACATTTTTTTATCTGTACTAATAACATTTTTTTTATCTGTACTAATAACATTTTTTTTACAGCAAAAATGTCTCCTTCAGATGTTAGGGCGAAGATGATGATGCTGTTTATGATGATGTCGTCGTCTGGGTTCGGTGGTAGCGGAGGCGACGAGGGCTCCTCCGCCCCTAGGCTCCCCAAATATGGAAAATTTGGGATTACCGTCGAAAACAAGTCGGAGCTTTTAGCGAGATCCCTCGAGCTGCTAAAGACGGTCATCGGCCCGGGGTTTATGAGTTGGAAGGAGGTGCCGTATGAGCTCAAGTTAGCTGTTTGGGCGGCACTACAGGTAATATTTATATGAATATTTCAATTTCAATTTCAATTTCAATTTCAATTTATATTTATATTTATATTTATATTTATATTTATATTTATATTTATATTTATATTTATATTTATATTTATATTTATATTTATATTTATATTTATATTTATATTTATATTTATTCGCAACTAACATTGTATTTGTTGGACAGGAACAATTCAACTTGGATCCAAAGCTACGCGATTCCGTCTTGGAGCAGTTGAGGGAGCAACACAAGACGTGGAAAAAAAATATGCGGACACGGTACTTTGGAAAAACACGAGAGACCATTTTACAATGGCGCGGATCCGTCCCGCCCAAGGAGCCGATCTCATTGGCACAATGGCAAAAGTTCATTGACAATGAGATCGAGGATCGACAATTGGCATCTCGCCAATCGGGGAGGGAAAATCGGGCTAAAAAGACGGACGTGCACTACTCCGGCCGGACCTCTTACGCTGAGGTGGAGCATAGGATGAAGGTAATATTTAATTTATCTATAACTACAGAAATATATTATTGGATATTATTTTACTTTGCGGGGCCGATACTAATTTTACTTTACTTTATTTTATTTCAGGGGGTAGGGAGTGGGCCAGGGGGTAAGCCACATAGGCTCGATACTTATGTGGCTCTTCGGACGAAGAAGGGGAAGGACAAGGAGGTGTCCCCGAGCGTCGCGGCCACGATTGTAAGTAATCCGACAGTTTAATTATTGTTAATTACGTTATAATTTTTTAGTTTACTTATTTTACTAATCATGTGCTTTTTGTCGTTTCAGACAAAGCTTAAGGAAGTGCATGAGTCGCAGTCTGATGCCGACAAGGCATCTTTGTCCACAGACGCACTCAGCCAAGTGCTTGGCTCTGATCGCAAGGGGAGGACAAGGGGAGTGAGCTCGCGGGTGGCCAAATCTAGGATCATCGGATTGGAGACGAGCGACACCGGGTTGGCTAGAACGGTGGATTCACACGACGCGAAGCTGTCCCGTTTGGAGGCGACGGTCCAAGATATGTACGCATTCATGAAGCGTACGTTGGGTGGAGACCGTAAAGAGAAAGGTAAAGGGAAAGGGAAGGAGAAGGCGGTGGAGGAGGAGGTGCGGGAGGACGAGGAGGTACGGGAGGACGAGGCGCAGGATGACGAGGATGTGGACCTCGCTGCTTCATCACCGACACGTTCGTACTTCGACGATCCACTTCCCTAATTGACGCCCTCCAACAGACCATTATCGACGATTGGTTGGCCGAGCGTGTTCATATTGGACATATTTGATGGCCAGCGGATAGGGCGGGGGTTGAGGGACCTGGATATCATCGAGGGTGGAATAGTCCATGGACGTGTGCTTCAAGGGATGGAGTCCAGGGTGCTCGTCACGCATGTCATACCCGGGAAGGAGAACTCCCTACTGTGGTTGCGTGAACAATGCGGCACGACATATATTAGTGGGTGCGTCAATTCGTATGTCGTGTGGCCTACTCACCTCCTCACATTTACCCAAGACATGTAGTAACATTATTTTTAAGTTTGTCCATTTTAATTATATTTGGATTATATCGTCATGTATATTATTTTTACTTTGAAAATTTAGATTATACTGTCATGAATATATATTTGCATTATCTTTAGTTTGTGTTGGATATATGATGTTTGGAACAGGTACAACGTTGTTATAACAGGTACAAATATACTGCTGGGCAGTGGCGGTGGCCATACTGCCCAGCAGATTTTTTTTAAATTCTGCCCAGAATTGTCACGGTCAATGACCGTGACAAATTTTTTAAGAATTTTCACGGCTTTGTCACGGTTATAAACCGTGACAAACGTGTCACGATCATTGACCTTGACACGACCGTGACACAAAACGCGAGTTTTGTGTCAAGGTCAATGACCGTGACACGACCGTGACAAAAAAAGTTGTCTCGCCTCGAAATGTCACGGTCATTGACCTTGACAAGGTGAATTTGTCAAGGTCAATGACCTTGACAAATGGGCAGATTTGGTGTAGTGCGCGCTACTTGCTATCCCTGAGGTTACCGCGCTGGGACGATCTTATCCTGTGTTTCTTTATGGGGGATATTGATTCGTACCCTAGAAGTTAGAGATCCTAGGTACGGGCTATCAGATTGATAGTCGGACGGTCCTAAGAGACGTGTGGGTATGTACTGACCTCTTGAACTTGGAATCTATGCTTCGCCTCAACGTTGTTTTGTATATGTTAATACAGTTCGAGAGTGATTCCGAACTTGTATTTCCCTTTGTGTGAGCGATACGGGGATTGGATAGCAGAGTATGCCCGCACCATAGTTTAGTTGGGGTGCTGTTATATATATATATTATACGAGTAGTTAATATATATATGAGGTTATAAACTTTAAACTGCCTACTGTGATTTGATAAGTAGAACATGGTTGTTGACTCAAATTATTAAATACTTATTTTGAGAAAGTATAAAATGTGACGGCAACTTTATTATTTTTATGAAGTTAAAAATAGAGAATTTTGGGCTACTGTTGGAACATCTTTTAAAGTGGATATCGTGTATTATAAATCTTACGAGTAAATTAAGTTAAGTTGAAGCTGTTAGAAAGACTAGTATGTTAGATGCTAAAACAAACCGTTGGGAAGGTTAGTACGATAGGTGTGCACATTAGAAGAGAGGTGAGTATTTCTCAAGAGAGAGACGCACTAATATGATTTGCATTGGCCTGTATCAATTTAAATACTTGCTTAACGTATTTTAAAATCAAACACACTTTCGGGCTCTGACCCGTTTCTTTTCCTTTCTCTCTCTCTCTCTCTCTCTCTCTCTCTCTCTCTTGTATATATATATGTATATTTTCAGGTGCCCACCCACAGGGGCGTCTTGCTTAGGATCCCTTGAGAAGAACGAGCTGCAGCTTAGGTGGGAGTTGCAGGTCACTTGAGTAGACGGCTTCTGTTATTGACTCCACTCCTATTATTCTCATTTATTGGGCACGTGTCTCCCTTTTCATCATTTTATTTGTTGTTGGGATTTTGTATTTCATTTATTTCCAGTATTGTTCTATGTGATTTATTCAGGATGGATTTGTGGTTTTAGTTCCATTTGTTGACATTCGATTGACGAATGTATTATGTTATTTGGTTTATTGTGGTGTGATTCTTTATTGTAGAAATGTTGTTTTAATTAAAATAAATCTTTTTCTTTAATTAAAATTTGGAAAGTTTTGTATGGAAAATGTTTTGACACTTAGCTTAATTATTTAGGGTGTTAAATTGGAAAAATTATTTTTATCGACAGTGATGCTGAGAATGAACCAACTGTTTACCTTGATTTAATTTAATAAAGGAGTGATCGCCCGGTATTTAATTAGGCGGGGTGTCACAGGTGTTAGTGAAGCACCACATGAGGGTATACCCAGTAGGGACCTAGTTAAATGTTTCGATTAAATTGAATTTCTACCAAGTAATGGTGGATTCAGTCAGGGCCATTGAGGACAACAACAAGTCCAAGAGGGCCAGCAAAGCCAAATAGACAACGGGGGTAGCAATCGGGGACCCGATGATCAGGCAAGGAAGATAACATGGAGAGGTGTCCTATGTGTAAAGAGTAAGAACACTTGTGTATACCGTGTTTATCGCGAATCGGGGATAGAAATGGGATGCCCAGTAGGGGCCACGGTTATAAGAAATTTTGGTTCGGTTAGGACGAGGGCGTTATGTCCCATAACCATTTGAACCGCCACTCGAGGTGATTGAGATATGTTCTGTGTGGCAGTAGTTTGTTAATACTAAATTCACATGTGAAACGGGTTTAGTAGAGATGTCGTGAATATTAAAATAGTATACATATCTTTGTCGTCGCGTAACAGGGCTCTCGTTAGTTCCATCTGCAGGGGAGCAGGTGAGGACACTAGGAGGGTGTCGTATATTATGTGATAGATTTTTTTCTCCTTTTGAGGGATATGAAAGGGAGCATATTTTTATCTTGCATAGTGACTGTATACTGAGGGTTGGAGCAATAGTAGACTGTATGGGAAGTCTATGGTGCTCGTTGTGCCAGGGTAAGACATTCTACTTCATGAATCATCACCCGAAGGAGGGTCGAGTCAATATATATATATATATATATATATATATATATATATTGTATTATACCATGGACTTCGATGAGTATAGTTGTCTCGTTATGTTTAAATCCTAGTGAGTGGGGACTTTTACCGGTGTAATTCAAGGTATATCAGGCAACCTTTAAGCTTAAAGATTTAGATCATTATTGTTTACGTGATGAGAATTAAGTGATAGCTAGAACACCGTATTGTGTGATGCCTTGAGAGACGTGGGCATAGGTAAATTAAATAATGTGTCGAGAGACAGGATTCGTGATATCTAAGTTATGTGCTTTGGACCTACGAATTTTGTTGAAAATGCTAGAGAATAGTGCATTGAGAAATTTCTTTGAACTTAGTTGCAGGATGTTACACGTAGGGACCTTAATTTATGTCCGCGGTGACGAGACGTAGTTGGATGCTAATGCATCGGTTTTAAAATTTTAGTTACTGAACGTGTAGGGAAAACACCTTAAGTTGAGAGCTATTAAAAATATAGGGCCAGTGGATGAATATATATATTATAGTGTGCATATACGTGTATATATTTGATACTGTGTTTCATAATAGACATATGAGAATATGTTGGCATTGTTATATGTAATCCCGATGAGTAGGGACATTTACTGATGTGATTCAGGGTATGCTAACTTATTATTGAGCGGAGAGATATAGCTCGTGATTTATTCGCGCTAAGAAACTGGTGATAGTAAAAGAACTGTATTATATATTGTCTTGTGTAACATGGAAGTGAACGAATATACTTTTATGTTAAGAGACGGGGATTTGGGGGGTATGTGTTATGGACTGAGGGCCTAACGGATCTCAACGACCAACAATGTTAGGTAGTAGTGTATCAGGAGGGTTCCTTGTTTGGATTTCGCTTTGCGAGACATCCCACGCATGAAACTTAGCGCAACGTTGGAAGTGGGGAGTTGTTTGGCCATAGGACATAGGTTTGGTACCGTGGTTATTATACATATATAGTTATAACTATGAGTTGATAATTATACTACGACTTAAGGTCGATAGAGCCGTATAGTGTTGATGTGAGAAAACTTTGTGGAACACTTTCACTACGAGTAGATCGGTGGGATAACCTAAATGATAATTAAGTTGCAATTGGTAGGGTAGTTTAGTATAACCTCACCGTATAATCATCTCAAATATGAAAAGCTTAATTATAGAAAGTTTATTACGTTAAGTTGAATTGGGCAGTTATGTGCAGCATATAGGGTGTATGGGCACTCTAGATAGTTAAATTTTTATATATTATCCGCGGTCGATAGATGTAGAAATACAGGTGCCAAAAGAGCAAACGAATAAGGGAGTTATCGTAGGGGGATGTTGGAGTATTCCCCAGTAAAGGAAGTATTATAGCCGTTAGTGGTTAGGCTCATACTAGTGTCAGAAGTTGGAAGCTTCAAAGTGTTGTGTAGGCAGCAATGTGAGATGATACATTATATGATGGAACATTTTAATATAATATGACTAAAGCAAATTGGCCACAAGATTGAACGGTAGTGTAGGGACCGTTGGACTAAGGGGTAGCGCTAGGAGAATTGTAATGAGAACATTATAACGATTTAGATTGTGTGGGAACGGATGAGGATGAAGGTGTACGAGATTATATCTAAAGCTTTGAGTACTAGTCTTATCCGAATTTCGAGGACGAAATTTAATTGTAAGGGGAGAAGTATGTAACACCCCATATTTTAGAGGATATATAAATTAATTAAATTAGTGAGTTGGATTTATTTAATTTGGAGAAATTCATTTAATTTGGTGATTTAAATTTAATTTATTTAAATTGGAGAAATTATTGAATTTGGAGATTTAGAATTTATTATTTAAATTTGGGGATTTATTCAAATTAATTCGGGTTATTGAAAATTTTCACATGTGTCGCATTTTGAGGTTGAAATTGGAAAATTTTATAAAGTATCTCGGATGACAATTCTGAGTGCACGGTTGAGTCCGGAAGGGTCAAGATAGTCGGAAAAGAGTACCCGGGGGTTGTAAATGGGTCTCGGGGAATTTTTAGACATGACCGGGCCCATACGGGGGCATTTAAGTCATTTTTAATTGGCCAATAAGCTTAATTACGGGATTGAGGAATTTTAACCTAGGTTTAAGTGTGTTGGGCAGCCATGAGTCATTCCAAAACACAAAGGGTTGAGAGATGAGAGAAAGGAGAAAGAAGAAGAAGGAAAGAAGGATGACAAGAGCAATCCGGGCAAGAATTTCGACATGGGATCGTCGGATTTAATCCCCCAAGGCAAGTGTTTTCTTGCTTTAATTTGAGTTGTAGTTAATGATGTAGATAGTTGTAATTATGTCAATTAATTCTAGAAATTTGGAAGTAGGAATTTGAATTGAAATTTGTGGGTTTATGGTGAAGAAGATGAAGAATAACCATTGATAGGGGATTTTTAACTTTGTGAGAAATTGGGTTAATAGTGAGATTATAACTTAATTTGAGAAGTGAATAACATGATTAGATCTTGGTTTTTGAATCTCCATTAGTGGTATTGTTGGAAGAAATTGTTAATGATGAAGTTTGGGTGGATTTAGGATGAATCTTGGGAGGTTTTGGGGGTAAAAGATCTAGGTATAATCGAAGGTTTTGGAGCTTTAATGGAGATTCTGTCCGAGCTGCCTTGTAGAAAATCGCGTTTTATACATTTTGTTGTCTCACGCGCTTCCTCCAAAACTGCTCCAAAATGCCTCAAAACATCAATTTATTAATCTGGGCAGAATGTGAGAAAACTTTTTAAGAAAGGTTTTTTTTTTAAATCTTCTTTGAGGTGAATCTTTATAATGCCCTAACTTTTGGCATACGGACTCGGATTAGTGTGCCGTTCACAGCCACACATAGATAGCGAAGAGTATTACGCTGTCCTGGGAATATTTTTAATTAGGCACAAAAATTGAAAGGTCTAAAATACCCTTGAAGACGGAACGAGTTATTTGATTTTTAGCACAACTTTAAATGAGCATAACTTTGTCATACGAATTCGGATTTACGTGCCGTTTGTGGCCACGCATAGCAAATGGAGAGTAGTACGCAGTACTAGGAATTTCGTTACTGAGGCATATATTGTGAAATGTCTAAAATACCCTTGGAGTTTTAATTAGTGATGAAACTTTCCCAAATTGAAACTAAAAATTGTTGGGAACTTTGTGAGACTAATATGAACTTAATCAAGTATATATGTGGTGAGATATATAATTATATAAATTATATTAAATAGTGGGATGTAGCTATTTTTGTATTTGATCGTATTTAATACGAGGGAACTAGTAATAATTGGAATATATGTATATATATATGAACGTGTGAATTATATATATAAATATGGGAATACATAATCCAATAGAAAAATGATAATAGGTTACGGGAATACCTAAAACAATGATAGGTTGTGTGAATACGTAAGACAATGAAAGGTTGTGTGAAAACCTAATATTTTAATAGGATGCGTGAATACCTATTTGATTGTTTTATTATGTGTATGACATACCTAGCTGCTTGCTATCGCGGGGGGTTGTGTAGAGACGGTCTTATCCTGAGTGACCTTCGGGGGGATATTTGGCTTGTATCTCAGAACATAGGACTGTGAAAGACTTATTTATGAGTTGATAAGTCCGCTGACTATGGGAGCGTAGGTATGTGCGTGACCCATAGGTATGTGAACTATGTTCGCCGCCAATATGTGTGATTTGTTTATATGGTTCGTGGGACATTTCCGAACTGATAGTCCTTGTTTGAGTACGAGACGTACCGGGACATGATAGCAGAGTATGCAATGCACTATAGGTGTATCCTTAGGGTGCTGTGTTAGTATATATATATATATATATATATATATATATAATAATGGTAGTGGATATATATGTATACTTGTGTTATACTTACAATGTGATAATTGTAGGCCATTAAGATTGTGTTAATACATATATATAATAGTGAGGAATATATATGTATGCTTATGGTATATCTACAATGAGATAATTACAGACTATTAAGATAGTGAAATCTTATATAAACGTAAATAGTAAATACTTGACTTTAGTGTGATAACACTTATTTAAAAATGATAATTGTTGAGATCAAATATGATATACTACTACGAGGGGTAACTAGAAGGATAAGCCTTTTTCCTAGTTAGAAGTGTGTCAGATGGCTAGGCGGAATAAATGAATGCGATAGGTGTGCACTATAGAAGAGAGGTGAGATTGTCCTCAAGAGAGTGGGACCGTAAAAGCAATTATGAACATTATATACTACGCATTTCATTTATTGCAATAAAATGCTTGCTAAATATTTTTATAAATCGGGTTCTGACCCGTTTCTTGTACTTCTTCTCTCTTGTCTATGTATATGTATATTAACAGGTGTCCAGCCACAGGGATGCCATAGTTGACTTATCTATTCCAGGGTTACGTAGCTGCAACATTGTGGATGGTTGCAGGATTTGATTTAGACGTATCATTTCTTTATTCCTAGAGTAGGATTCTTATCTCAGTTGTAGATTCATTCAGGTCATGTTTCCCCTTTTACTTTTAGACTCAGTATTTGGTTTATGTATTCATTTATTTAATTATTATTATTGGGATTTTGAGCCGATTGTTTATTCGGCAAGTCATTTAGTCATTTAGTACTGTTTTAGACTCATGGTTTGGATGTATGGTTTATTTGTTATTCAGCCTGCATATTTAATTGTTTAATAAAAAGATAAAATTTGACATCAGTCTTTTTGAATACTAGGTGGTTAGTAAAGTTTTAAAAAGTTTTCGACAGTGATGCTAAGAATGAACCCCTGAGATTCCTGTTTTAAATTTGATATAGGACTGATCACCCGGTATTTATTTGGGCGGGGTGTCACAATATACTTGATAAATAGATTTTATGTTATGTATAATAAGAGGAATAAGAGAATGCCATTATATATTAGAGTGGTGTAGCGTAATGTGGTGGCCCCGAATTAAATTAATTTTAAGAATAAAGAATTAAAAATAAAGGAGAGAGTAATACTCACATTTAGCTATAACATCAAATAAATAGTACTTACGATTTACATTATAATGCAATTTTATACAACTACCTTAGAGCGTGATTTTTAATATCTTACGATATCTATATATTATAATATCTCATTATAACTAATGATATATATTACACGTGAGAATAATATACAACATGAGAATAATAAAGAGAAAAATAAGGATAAAATGAGCATTTAGGGATCTCGGGGAAGGAGATGATTTAGTTTCACACCAATAGCCGCATGTTGACAATCTCTTATCAATAAATATAAAAACCGATAGTTTGATCACTTGAAAAGAATACTACGTTCACTATTAGACGTTGCATTGATGGATGGATATAATGCTTAATGTTTTCATATTAAAGGGGAAAGAAAATGGAACAAAAGGGAAGTGAATTGAGATAGTTTAGAAATCCATTCTTGTTTTTTTTTTTAAATTAATATATGGAATATAATAACTAACTCATTATATATATAACTCTTAAATATCTTTTCATCACCAAAAACACTAAACAAAAACATATAGATGTCGAAGAGGAGATATGGAGATAATAAAGACCAAGAAATACATGTACTTACCGAAGTAAGTGAATATTGAGGAAGTGATGATGTGTTTCTTGATGATGATGTTAATGCTGCTTACATGGACTTTGAGAATTATGAATATATAGACTAATAACTTAGGATGATGAGAGAAGATAAGAAATTATAGCTCTATATATCACTCATGATGAATTTATGATATTTTGATATTTTAATTGTTGATGCACGTGACAATGAAATAATCTTGCAAAAAGGTTATATTATCTTGTATGTTTTCATTCATTTTTTGACACATTTAAAAATATATATATATGTATATATTTATAAAACTTGATAAGTGAAAATGTACTTATGGTATGTTAGGGTATATGATACATGATCCAAAATGTGCATCATTTTTTTAGTTCTCTCTTCTAACTTTACTACATGAAAATGCAATTCCAATCCCCAACATTGAGATTTAATAGTCCTAGCCATTGAAGAATATTATTAATGAATAGGAAGGCACCATTATATGTGTTGTGTGTAAAGAAACTTTCCCATCAATGGCACTAACTTGAGTCGAGGTGGAGTATAAGAGGAACCAATGGCTTAGTTTAAATTTTCTTTACCTCGTTGATCACTATACTAATGCTTCACTTTCCACCAAATGATCAACTATTCAATTGGCTGTGACTACACATTCTAGCATCGGTCAACGAATGTTAAAAAAGGTTATGATTAAAATGATGCAAATGTATTTGTAATTGCTTGAGAGCATACAAAGTGGATGTGGGAAAATAATTCACTTTTTTTTGCAATGCTAGAATAATTTGGGAAACTCTTTGAAATGGAACCACGACCTACAAATATAAATAAAGAATATTAATAATGTTATAATCACATCAAAGTTGAACAATTCTATTGCAATCAAGTTTGAGCATAGTCTATCCTTTACTAGAGGACTTTGCATACTATTTTTTAATAACCTGGGGTTGTTTGCTCAATGGGAAAAACTATGTGAAGGAGAATAAAACACGAGTCACCAACTTATTTGGTACAAATGTCCTAATCGATGGACTCAACACGTGCCTCGCACATATGAAGAAGACCCATTAGAATGGGACAAAATTAAAGAGCGAGTTGGTGGAGGAAAAAATAACAATAACAAGATGAAAAATAAATAATAATTAAATGAAAATAATATGAAAAATAACTGCAAAGAGACTAATCTAACATAAAGACTTCTGCAAGTGTGTTAGGATTGAAAAAATAAATCATTTTGAACAAGTGAGAGGAAGATTTAGAATTCAAAAACGCAATATGGGGTCAAAATCATTTCATCGACGATGTTGAATGTGGTGATGATTACACATACAAGTCCATATATTTTTTCGCTATTTATATTGCTTATAATTCTTTTAATTTTTTAATTTTATGTCATTGTAATTTAGTACTGTTCAATTATTTAGAGTTGTTTCATTAATTCACATATTTAAAAAAAAATAATAAGAAAGAATTGGAGAAATAAATATATGAAATAACTCTGGTGGAAGTTATATTGTCAAATGTGCATAAAACTTGTCCATTTGATAAAGACATACATGCATATTCCACACCAAAATGGCATTAAACTATACTTTTTAACATTGACAACATTGGATAGAGTGAATCAAACTTTGCACAATGGGAATGATTTTATTTTATAAGGTTTGCATGAGATAATCCTACGATACATCGTCATACATACATTGTATAATCCAAATATCATCCGTAGTTATGACATAACGAAAGTTAATGTTTGCGATAATTTACCTTAACCTTGTCTGTATTTGGTTATCTATCTTTATAACATTTGTTTTAGATTAGTATTTATTCAATGCATCGATATTATTCAATTTCTTGTAAAAAACAAGTTATCCATATTTACATCAAGCCTTGTGCTTTATTTAGACTGTCTGCATTATAACTCTTTGCGATGGCAAAAATACATAATTTTTCATTGATGGAAAAATCAATGTATAGAATTCTATATAGCAGTTAACAAATTTTTATATTGAGCATTGATTATTAGCTTTTTATAGTTAGCGGTCTACAAAAAAGCATATTATCTCCTTTAGGATTTGATACACCGATTTAAAATACATATGTAAATTTGATATGTTTCTTTTATTTAAGACAAATGAAGTAAATTTGTAAAAATGCGATAATTGTAACAAAATAATTTCAAGTTTATTATCAATATTAATACTTTATCTTCAACAAATTTATATGAAGATATTTTATTTAAAAACCTATTTTTAAATATACTCACATAGTATGTCAGTGATCTAATAAAATTCTCACATTAATTAAATTTGAGCTAAAGTATGGGCAAAAAAGAATCCAAATATGTTTAGCCACAACAAGAAGGGTTAACATAACCCTAATGGTTAATGTTCTAAATTATTAAAATATAATATACTCAAAATAAATTCTTATCCATAATTTACTATTAGATGCGACATTTGGATCCCATCATCTTATAAACAATTTAAATCAATATTTGTGACATGACTTCATCTCAATAATTTATTCTTTAATGATTGACCAAGCACTGTAAATTCAACAATGTAGGCTTATTTCATAACCTTAAAGAATTTCAACTCTTGGTGAACCTCATTTATAGTAAGCTCAATAATTTGGTTTGATAGTTCAGCATGGTTAACAATTTGGTTATTTTAAATATACACAATATTAATGGACTTTTTAACATCATTTTTACGTAGCATGCAAATCTATATAATAACTATATATAAAAATTATAGACCGAAATCTTCTGAGGATGACACATGGCATTGACATAAATGCAAATCGTGTGAGGCTGACACGTGATAGATGTATTAAATATCATTAAGTCTCAAATTGAAGTTGAGAAGCGCACCTCCTCGAAACCACCCCTCTCTGTATCTCTTCAATTTCTTCTACAAACTCCTCATAAACACCAATGGGTGGTTGTGCTGTCAACTACACACACGAAATCCAAAGCTTAAAATAAAAGCCAAAACCCTTCTATCTCCTTTTTCTATATAACTATATAAAAACTATAGACCGAAATCTTCCGAGGATGACACCTGGCATTGAAATAAATGCAAATCGTGTGAGGCTGATACGTGGCCGATGTATTAATGATGACACCTGACATTGACATAAATGACATCTCTCCTCCTCAAATCATCTCTCCCCTCTTCTCTTCCACCGTTTACATTTCCAAGATAGATTTTCAAGACTCATTTATTTTCCTCCTACCGAAATCCAACAACATCTTTCTCTACACTCCAATACAATAAATTTAGTCCGTCTAACCGGCTTCCTATTCAATGTACTCCATTTTTAGTTTTCCAAGAACAACCTCTTCCTCTTCCTCTTCTCTCTCCCCTTTAATATATGAACCATCCATTAAAGGATTAGCCAAAAAAAAAAAAAACACAACCCAAAACAATCCATAATTTGTTGGTGGTGAAAGTAACTTTTTACAGGTGAACGCAAAACATTCATGGCCGGAACATTACAGGTACCTATGATTTTGTTTTTATTTTTTGTCATTTTCATTATTTTAGTCATTTTTACAATCACATTTATAATTTCAATAGCAATATATAATTTGTAAATGAGTTGTTTTTTCAAATCATCTCTTACGACTTATACTTATTTGATTTTTTGTGTCGATTTTAGTTTTTAAGTTGGGACAGTCATAAATGAAGCTCCCAAAATTAAGTATGTTATCTTTTTCATTTTAAATTAGTAGAATGTATGAAAAAGAATACTATAGCAAAAAGAATATAGGCGTGACCTTCGTGCTAGTGTAATATCTATAGTAAGCTCTCCTCAAATTCACAAAAAATTGAAGGAATACGTATGCGTTTACCAGTATTGATATACAAAATTAAATTATTAATATATAATTATAACAAACAAGTCAATGAGATGAGACCGCTTACAAGTTGATAACAATCTCTAGTAGTTTATGTGTATATTATAGCAAGGTGAGAGACCTCTGTCATAATGTATATTTCACGTGACTTACATCACTATCTTTCCGACCAGAATGTATACTATTTATATCGACTATAAAATATTTGATTCAATATCGAGTATGCAAATAACCCGTCATGCACTCACTAACAATTCTGTCGATTTCCACACGTTTCAATTTCTATTTCCATTTCATCTAAAAAATCTGCGATGATATGATATTTGGTACATAAACCACTGTATATACCACCTCTGTATACTGTGGATTATAAAGATGTCAGTTGAGGTCATCGTAGCCGTCCGTTTTCGACAGCGCATCTCCCACCAGGAGTCCGTATAATCTCTCAAGAATATGCCACGTGGACTCAATATCCTAACCAGGGTTATTTTACCAACCTTAGCTTCAACCGCTCTCTCTCTATATATATGGTCTCTCCCTCTTTGCATGCATCTCTCTCGGTTTTTGTTTTGGATGCTGTATGAGCTGAGTCAGTATCATAACAAAGCCCTAAATTGTGAATGTAGCAAATTTGTGTTGATAAGTAATGGAGGAAATGAGGAGATTTGGAGTAGGTTACGCTCTGGCACCGAAAAAGCAACGGAGTTTCATTCAATCCTCGTTGGTGAATCTGGCTAGAGAACGAGGTATCGATCTTATAAAGATCGATACGGAGAAGCCGTTAGTGGATCAAGGCCCGTTTAATTGCGTTCTCCACAAACGTTACGGCGATGAGTGGAAAAATCAGTTAGACGAGTTTTCACAAAAGTACCCTAACGCTTTAATAATTGACTCCCCCGACGCAATTGAGCGGCTTCGAAATCGAGTTTCCATGCTGCAGGTTGTGTCGGAGTTGAAGATTGACAAGGAAAATGTCCAAACGGAGTCGTTTGGAATTCCGATGCAGATTTTGATTTACGATAATAAAGAGCTTTCGGATCCGGAGACGTGGCAGGAGTTGAAGTTTCCGGTGATTGCGAAACCGTTGGTGGCGGATGGGAGTGCCAAGTCTCATAAGATGTCGTTGATTTTTAACAAGGAGGGTTTGAATAAGCTGAAACCGCCAATTGTGCTTCAGCAGTTTGTGAACCATGGGGGGGTTATATTTAAGGTGTATGTGGTTGGGGAGTATGTGAAATGTGTGAAGAGGAAGTCTCTCCCGGATGTCACTCAGGAGAAGTTGGGGAGTTTGGAGGGTTCCTTGTCCTTTTCGCAGGTTTCCAATTTGAACTCTCATGATGGGGCCGGTGATAAGTATTACAAGTTGATGAATTTGGAGGATGCTGAGTTGCCCCCGCAGAGTTTGATTACTGATATTGCTTGCGGGTTGCGGCGGGCCTTGAAGTTGCATCTTTTCAACTTTGATGTCATTAGGGATACTGAGGTTGGGAATAGGTACCTTGTTATTGACATTAACTATTTCCCGGGGTACGCGAAGATGCCGAGTTATGAGTCTGTTTTGACGGATTTCTTTTGGGATGTGTTGAATAAGAGGGATGTGGGTCATGATAGTCGGCAAAAAGTTAGTTGCGAGAAGGAAGTCAGGATGTTGGGTGGGAATCATGGGTTTGGTGAGGATGAAGCTACACTTCCTGTTTCGCCTCTCAAGAGGGAAGAAAATGAGAATCCAATTGAGGTCTGAAATAATCATATTGGTTCTTGTCTAAGACTTGGGTCAATTTGCTGTCTTGGTTAGTAGGTCGAGACGAGCTGCGCACTTTTCTTCCAGATAGGAATTAGAACAGTGGTGAATAATTAGGATCTTTGCTTGGGTGGTCTCTGTTGATCATGTACATTCCATCGTTGCTTTGGAGATAGGTACTTCTCAAATACCCGAAGCTTTTAGGAAGGTTAAGTTGTCCTTCGACGCATATGTATTTCCTGGCTTTAAAACTTTTCTAATGTGTGGTATTTGGTAACTTTAATCAATGAATTTTGAAATTTCGCCCATCAAAATTTGTTCTCATCTTTTTTAGTTTGTGTGATGGTTATCAAAATATATATACTATGTAGTACAACTACATAACATGGAAATGATTTTTCTTCCATGAAACATCTCTTTAGTTGTGTATTCATTCTCTGTTAATGAACTGATTCGATTGCTGGAAAGTGACTGCAATGATAGACATCTTATAACACAGCCTGTTTCATTGAAGTTGAAAAGTGAGCTTTGTGGAGACCATAATAACAAAATGGTTAAAGAAACAAGTGTTCGTATGGTTATGCCAAAATATAGTGAAACATAATGTAGTATCGTTTTTTCTTGATTTAGATTGTGTTCATGATGGATGGTTTCAAAGAAATTTCGTGCGATTTAGGTTTCGTCACCTATAATATCCGTTTCCTTATATGCACTTTCCTGAATGAGTCCAGCTTTGGTTACGTAGTTACCATGCACAAACCGACAAGCAATTTGAAATTATTTAAAGCACCAGCAAATGTCTTTTAGGTTTGTACTTTCAACTTACAGCAAGCTGACCTACTCTCGGAAAATTTTGTGGAAGAAATAGATTATAATTGGCTTGTTCCTCACACGTGGAATATAATAGAGAAGCAGAACAAATAATGCTCTTTTCACGTACTATGGATTAGATTGCTGGCTAATTTCTGGCTGAGTTAATTCTTACTATGTGGCATACATATCTGAATGGTTTGTCGTTACTTCTGAAACGGATTCAGTGCCGACACGGTAGAGACAAAGAATAATAAGTGGGAAAATTGTGTGAATTTTCTATCTCTGTATATGGAAATGGTGGGGACCTCTTTGTCTTGTGTCCTTGATTTATGGGTGGGCGAGGACCCGACAATTTTGGTTTGGGTAAGTCATAAATCGACAGCCGAACCAAGAGAGAAATATTGTCGGTTTTGGAAATGCGTTTCGGTCGAGGAGAAGAGATATTGTAAATTTGTGTTTATGTAGACCCTCATACAAATTAAAGTCCCTAGCTCTTCAGATTTCAAATAATATAGATGTAGTTTAAATGAATCTTTTGTTTGTTTGCAAGATGTCAAATCATATATATACCTCGATGCGAATTAAGGATGGGTGTATTCGTCACTTTTCCATTTATCCCTTCATACTTTTATCAGTAATTTTATGCATTAGTAAGGGTATTTTAGGCATATTGTAAATAAGATTATTCTAGTCCATGTGCCGTAATGGATGGGACCATCCTTAGTGATGTCACCCGTGACATCACATGGATACTACAATATTCCCTTTAGTGGTAGAGAACATGCTTCTCTAGGCCTATATATAGTCCCTTATAGGGCATATCATTCAATTAATAGGTAATTGAGAGTTGTCTCTTGTGTTGAGTGTGTTTTTCGAAGCCATACCTTTTACGTCAATTGGTATTAGAGCCTTGTTTCTCCCCTTATTATTGTTTTGTAAAAAATAGTAAATAAAGCAACAATGGAACCGAAAAGAACACCCACTCTAGCCCGTCAACATTGCCAACGTGTCGACATATGAAGCACGGACTCAACATGTAATATGGGTTCGACACGACACGCGACACACGATATGCGATTTTTTCAAAAAGTAGGATACGACACGCTAGGATACCTATAATATATAATATATATTTAAATATATGTATATAGTAATGAAATAAAAAGTTATATTGAATAGTTAATTATAAGTTACAAAGTTATATTGAATATACTCCAATTTTTAATAATTTTGTTAAAATGAATATATAGTTACAAAATAGATTTTATTAGTTATAGTAATATTCAATTTTTTTTTATTAAAAAGAATTCAATTTTATTAGTTATAATTAGGCATGTCGGTTGGACCGGATCGGAAAATGCCTTCGGAAAAAAATCCAATTTTTTCGGAAATAAAACAATTATTTTGATTTACGATGCAATTTTTTGGGAAAATAAAAAAAAATTCCGAATTCGAAAAAATCGGAAATTGGCAAAAATAATAATAAAAAAAAATTCACAAAATATACTAAAGACCCCAAAATTTAGGAAATTTCATAATTTCAAAAAAACATTTTTAAGATTTTCGATTATCTGAAATTCTCAGTTTAAAGAATCAAAGAAAAAGGTTTGACCCAACATGTAAATACATGAGGATTTTGCCCATTTTTTCAATTGTGAAGAGGTTAGGAGGAGAATCTCCTTTTATAGGGAACTACTTTGGAACCCTCATCCTCTCTCAATCAATATGTGATATGAGAAAGTTTCCAAAAATTGGAAAAAATTGGAAACATTGAAAAATTGGAAAATAATTTGGAAAAATCGAATCGGCATACTTTCGAAAAAATTAGATCGGGAAATTAGAAATTTATATTTATTTTTGATTTTCGATTTTCGATCCGATTTTTTTTGAAAAAATCGAAAATCGAAAATCGAAAATCGAAAATCGAAAATCGAAAATCGAAAATCGAAAATCGAAAATCGGCGAACTAAAATTTAATTCCAAATTCGGAATAAATCAGATCGGAAATCGAAAGTTCAGAAATCTCTTTGCGTTGGCAGTATTAGTTCGCGGCCTTACCACCCTCCTAAGCAGTCGTACCAACTCGGCCACCCTCAACTGATGATGTAGGCCTCCGTGTCCGGTGTAAGGCCTTTGCTCAGCATCTAAGTCCCCTCGGAAGGGGTTGAAACCCTAAACCACCCTCATCACGAGGGAAAACAACTTTTGAATGAAAAGAGTGTCGTGAGGGGCTTATTTGGAAGCTTATTTATGCAACTTTTACTTTTTAGGTACCTATGTGTAATTAGTGAAACTTTATATTATAAATAGAATGAGATGGGAGAATGGATGAATTAATTCATTTCATTCTTTCTTCTCTTCCCATATCAAATTTCTCTCTTCTCTCTTCTTTCCCTTTTATACCTTAATCTCTCATAAACATAATCTAGGGTTTGGTTACTTCATAACTCAACATGGTATCAGAGCATGGTATATAAAGCCCTAAGAAATCCCCTGGGTTCGGAGAAAACATGATGTGTTTGGTGATCCGTAGAGACACGTGGCGCGTGGTTGTGATCCCGGGAGAAGTGTATCATATATTTCTATTTTAGTTTAGGGTAATATTGTCATTTTCTTTTATTTTAATCTTTAATTAGTCTCCAAGCATGTTTGGGGCTAATTAGTCATTTTTAGTTATTCGTTGCCCTTTTTAGGCTTTTTGGGTCTTAGCTTAGTTAGTAAGCTAACCTCTCCTATAAATAGCCCCTTGGCCATCATTTGTAAACACACTTGAATATTGAAAAACAGAATATATATAGAGAGAGATACTCTTTTTCTTAGTGTAGTTTTATTTGGTGTAGTTAGTTGGGTAGTGTAGTTAGTAGTTGGTGTGTAGTGTAACAATAATGTTTCTGCATTCTTGATTCACATCAAATTGATATCAGAGATGCGTTTGTTCTTGGTGTTCATCGTGGTGCGTGAAGTGAGTATCGAGTTGTGATTCCAATTCGGGGAACCCTTCAATCGGTAGATTGATAAATGTCCAAATGAGAATCGGGTGGATGAAAATCCTAAATTCCATCACCGCTAAAAAGGGGGATACCAACCCTTTTAGCCTGCTCCATCCTCTACCATCACCTCCCTCCACCTCAACCTCCTACCACCACCTCGTCAAATGAAACACCGTCTCCTACCTTCCTCCAAACCCTAACCCTAAAAAAAAAAAACCCAAGAACCATCAAGAACCATCTAAAACCCCCTCCGACCAAAACTTTAGCCCCCCAACCCTATTTTGGACAAGAAGCCCATTTCTACCCTTCCTCTTTTTAGCCCTAATCTGCCCCATCCCTATTTCTTACCCTATTTAGACCCTTTTCCCACTTATTTATGCCCAACCACAATCAAACCCAAAAAATGGAGTTTCCTCCTTCGATCCAATCCCACACCCCCTATTTGACCTCAAATCTGGTCAAAATTGATCATAGGGCCTCTTTGTCAATGTTTTAAAAGGTGAAACAAGGCGCGCCTCGAGGCGAGGCGAAGGATATGAGGCATGAGGCTTACGCCTCTAGGGGCCTCTACCGAGGCGTACGCCTTGTGTGGAAGAGGCGTACGCCTTGAGGCATTACGCCTTGAGGCGTATGAGGCGTGTGTCTCTTTTTTGCTGCTGATTAAAAAAAAAAGTCACGTGGGATTTGTATTTTGATTTGCTTAAAAAAAAGTCGTACGAGGCAAAAAACCCTAGCAGCCGAAACGAAAGACCACCGAAAGACCAAACGAAAATCCACTGATCACAGAAACCGATCTCCGATCAGAAATCGATAGTCGTACGAGGTAAATTCATGTTTTAAAAGGTTTTTCTTGATAGCCCCTTGTTTTTTTGTGTTTTCTGCTCTATATATATATCGATACATATATATACATATGTATTTTACTTATATATTTTGCTCTATCCCCCTGTTTTATATATGTATATATGTATTTTACTTATATATTCTACTATATATGTATTTCTATCCCATGTTTTACTTATATATGTATATATGTATTTTACTTATATATCCCCTTGTTTTTTGTCCCGCTATATTATTTTTTGCTGCTGTATATATATATATATATCGTTGTGAAATCAATGTTTACATCATTTGTTTTCATTATAGATGTGATACATAATTTGTTCCTCGTTTAATTATTATTTTTATATCAATTTTTAGTGACTTTTGTGGAAAAAAGTTGAGCCTTACGCCTTGGACCGCCTTGAGGCTTACGCCTCGCCTCACAGAGGCAAAACGCCTCAACTACGCCTCGCGCCTTTTAAAACCTTGCTCTTTGTGACACAACATATGACTTCCATGAAAAATGTGTCCCACTTGGGGCCCATTTCCGACTATTTGCCATTTTGGGTCCAGCTTTTCTGAATGTCGTCTTTAGTCCGCTTGTTTGGCCATCGTACTCATAAAGGTGCGGTTGCCGGAGTTTCCGTCCGGTCAGATTCAAGGGTTCACCACTCTAAGTTGCAACTATGTACTTGTGATGTCGAAAAGGCGAAAATGGTCGTAAGTTTTTGATTGCTTGGATGTCGTAGAGGGACATTGTCGGGATTTGGGTTTATTAGACCCATTATTGATGAGGTTCATACACATGGAACTAATTCTAGTTGGGCTGCCCATTTTCGATTGAGTTTGATTGAGGTCCGAAGCTTTTCTTGGTTCATATCATGTGGCATTGATGATTCACCCTCCAAGCTCGAGGACGAGCTTTTTTCGAAGACGGGGAGAATGATGTGTTTGGTAATCCGTAGAGACACGTGGCATGTGGTTGTGATCCCGGGAGAAGACTATCATATATTTCTATTTTAGTTTAGGGTAATATTGTCATTTTCTTTTATTTTTAATCTTTAATTAGTCTCCAAGCATGTTTGGGGCTAATTAGTCATTTTTAGTTATTCGTTGCTCGTTTTAGTCTTTTTGGGTCTTAGCTTGGTTAGCTAGCTAACCTCTCCTATATATAGGCCCTTGGCTATTATTTATAAACACACTTGAATATTGAAAAACATAATATATAAAGAGAGATACTCTTTTTCTTAGTGTAATTTTATTTGGTGTAGTTAGTTGGTGTAGTGTAGTTAGTAGTTGTGTATTGTAATAATAACGCTTCCACATTCTTGAGTCACATCAAAACAATTGCAGAAAATGGGGGTAAGCTAAGGCGGCCCATTCATCGCAGGACTTCTTCAGATTTTTGCTCTCCTTGCTTTCGAACATTATGGAGGTGGCATCCTAGGCTGTTTTGAAGAAACCCTAAGAGTTAGTTGAAGATGAGAAGTGTTAATTCCATCCACAATTTTCGCAGATCCAACTGTTTCGGGCTTTCTGCTCTGAAGATTAGAATGTGTTTTTTCGACATGTTTAGCGTCGTTTTGTACTGTTCATTATTCAGTATACTTCATGCTGTGATCCAAGTGTTTGTTACTATTCATCGCAGTTTTTGTGCTTGTGTTCTTGAGTTGTTCAGTTTCTGAGATTGTGTTGCTTAGAAATTGTTTGAAAAAATGTGTGAAGTAAATTCTGAAGGAGGTATGTCTTCTGTTGGTGTGTATTCAATGATAAGAAGTAGTAATGACCATCATTCTGGCATGTGTATCAACACTGCTAGGCTGGACGAAACCAACTATATGCAGTGGGCTCAATTTGCTAGTATGTATATTACTGGTCATCGAATGATTTTCCATGTTTATGGGACTGTTAAATAACCTACCCTGGACGATCGTAAATATAATGATTGGGCAACTAAAAACGTATTAGAGTTATACTTGGTTATTACAGTCCATGCAACCGCAGATTAACAAGAGTTTATTTATTTGTTAAGACAGTCAAAGAGTTGTGAAATGCTGTCAAAGAGACTTACTCTTCTGTGAAATTTTTTTAAAGCCGCATGAGCTTCAATAAGAGATCGAAAATTTCAAACAAGGCAATCTTTCCTTCGCTACATGCTATCATAATTTCCGTGGAAAGTGGGAAGAGTACGATCATTATCAAGACTGTGTCCCTATTTATGCAGTGGATGTTAAAGCCTTTTAGTCTATGATGGAAAGAAATCGTATCTATTAGTTTTTGGGTGGTTTGCACCCACAATTTGAGCATGTTCGGGTCCAAGTGTTAGGTAGATTTCCATCTCCCTCCTCTGTTAGAAATTTTCATATATTCAGGTTGAAGAAAGCAGGAAGAAGGTAATATATTTCAAGTCTGCCGGAAGTGCTAGTGTTTGAAAGGGCTGTTTTTGTTAGCCAGCAATGGAACAGCAACACCCCTTATAAAGGGCCCCTTATAAAGGGGGGCAAGCAAGATGATAAAAGTCACTTGAAATGTGACCATTGTGGTCGGATGCGTCAGACTCGGGAAACTTTTTGGAATCTTCACATGAGCTAATGCTAGACATTGATTTTTTTAATTGAGTGGGCACCCTTTGCACCATCTCCATTAGTGGGCTATATCTCACTCACACTGCTGCAAATGATCCTCCTAGAAATCTATTTGTGCAAGATGTCGATGCCCTTTGCCAAATGTCATGTTTCAAAATTAACCAGTAATCCTCTCTTTCTCAGTCATATTGCAGTGTAACATTCTTTTCATCTCATTGTGTTTTTCAGGACCCGGACATGAGGGAGACAATTTGGAGTGGATGTGAAGACAATGGCTTGTACTTGTGGGATGTTAAGCCCCTTTCTTTTCATGTTGCAAATCAACGTAGTATTAGGACTAGTAGTGTAAATAAAGATCTATTAATGCATTGGCATAATAGATTAGGTTATATTCCTATTACCGTATTGAAGCGTGTGCTACCAGGGTTTGCTTCTGTTGAACCTTTTGAATTAAATTGTGAACTATGTGTAGTTGCAAAATAATGTCGTGTTCCTTATCCTATCAGTTTTGATGCAACTCCTCCTCCTTTATAACTTATACATTCTGATGTTGGGGGTCCTGAATCTACAACTTTCTTACTTGTTTTTTCGATATTATGTGGTGTTTGTTGATGATTTTAGTCGTTATACTTAGCTTTATTTTCTGAAAAATAAAAGTGAGGTGTACTATATTTTCAAGACCTTTCACAAAATGGTGTGTACTCAATTTGATTGCTTTCTAAAATTTTTTCGATCTGATAATGGAGGGGAGTTTATGTATGGTGGTTTTGCCTCATTTTTCACTGATAATAAAATTGTTCATCAAACCTCATGTGTTGATACGCCACAACAAAATGGTATAGCTGAACGAAAATATCGTCATATTACAGAAGTGAGTCGTTCTCTTCTCACAGGTATGGGAGTTACCTAAACCTTATTGGGCTCATGCCACCCTAATCACTATGCCACCCTAATCAATATTAAACTCCCGTATCAACACATGAGGTTGATAATTCTCCATTGTTTATCGTTCCTCCCAAAGTATTTGGTTGTGTCTATTATATTCATATTCATCACCGGACGGATAAAATGGATCCTAAAGAAATTCAGTGTGTGTTCTTATGTTACTAAGTGACTCAAACTCGTCATCACTTTGTATCAATGGATATGACATTCTTTGAGATGGTTCATTTTTTTTTCCACTGCTCGGGATTCTCTACAGAGGGAGACTCCACTTAGTGTAGAGAATCCATCCCCGTCCTTCTCTGGAGTTATGCCTAAGCCTGCTACTACTCCGGGGGAGTCTATTCCTAAGCCTGCTACTACTAATACTAATGAATTGCAACAGAAATAAAGGGACATTCTTGTGTATACAAGAAAAGCAAAACAAACCATTTTCTCACCCCAGGACCAAGAAGTCTCTCGTGATTCAGGTAATCCCTCAGTTGATATTGATATTGATATTCCTATTGCCTTACATAAATGTATTCATGATTGTACAAAATATCCTATATCTCAATTTGTATTCTATAATGCCTTATCTCCAACGTATCATGCTTTCACTTCCTTAGTATTATTTGTTTTTATTCCTACTAACCTTTCAGATGCACTAAAACAAATCCAATGGAAGAAAGCTATGATTGAGGAAATGGAGGCCTTTAAGATGAATAGGACCTGGGATGTTGTTCCATTACCTAAAGGTAAGAAATCAGTAGGCAACAAGTGGTTTAATGCAATAAAATACCAGGCAGATGGAAATAATGAAAGATATAAAGTCCGATTAGTTGCAAAGGGCTTCACTAAGACATACAAGATTGATTATCATAAGGCTTTTGCTCCCGTTGCCAAAATGAATTCCATACGAGTTCATATATCATTGACAACAAATTTGTCTTGGCCTTTACACCAGCTGGATGTAAAGAATGTCTTTCTATATGGTGATTTGGTGGAAGAAGTGTACATGATTTTGCCTGTAGCATTCAAGCTTGATGATCATCAGGATTTGGTGTGCAAATTGAATAACCCCTTGTATGGGTTGAAACAGTCGCCACGTGCATGGTTTGAGAGATTTAGCACTGTTGTAAAAAGGGTAAGGTACACACAACAAACCGTACTCTCTTCATTAAGAGATACCAGGATTGCACCACTGCCCTCATTGTGTATGTTGATGATATTGTTATTACTGGAGATAGATACAGAAGAGATACATCGGATGAAGTTATTTTGGTGGACAAAGTTCGAGGTTAAAGACCTTGGATTATTGAGATACTTTCTTGGTATCGAAGTGTGTAGATCCAAAGAAGGAGTGTTTATTTCACAACGGAAGTATGTGTTATATATGTTGATTGGAATAGGGAAACTTGGAGCGAGACTTGCTGATACTCCTATTGAGCAAAATTATAGGGTCAATGATATGGATGGTAGAGTTGTTAGATGATGTGGGGAGATTCTAGCGTTTGGTTGTGAGACTAATATACCTTTCTCTTAAGCGTCCAAATATACCTTTCTCGTACGTTTCATCTTGAGGCAACATAGCACATTCTTTGTTACCGTAAGGGTTCTCCTGGTAAAGGGATATTGTTTGGCATGACCACTTGCGAGTTGAAGCATATAAAGACGCTGATTGGGCAGGGTCCGTGATAGATCAAAGATCCACTTGAGGGTATTGTACATTTGTTGGGGGTAATCTTGTTTCTTGGCGCAGTAAGAAATAACATGTATTAGCGATATCTAGTGCAGAGGTTGAATTCAGATGACACATGGCAACGCACTATGTTATCCGAGTTTGGTCACCCCATTCGTGAGCCAATGAATTTGTATCGTGATAACAAAGCTGCCATTAGTATTGCTCACAATCCAGTTCAATATGACAAAGCTCATGGAAGATGATCGACATTTCATTAAGGAAAAGCTTTGTCTTCGAGTGATTTGTACTCCATATGTCAACACGGGTGAACAAGTAGTTGATGTGTTGACTGAGGGTGTGAACGATACTACTTTGCAGAATATGTTAGTCAAGCTGGGAATGAAAGATATCTTTGCACTAGCTTGAGGGGGAGTTTTGTCAGGGGCTTATTTGGAAGCTTATTTATGTTACTTTTATTTTATAGGGTACCTATGTGTAACTAGTCAAACCTTATGTTATATAATAGAATGAGATGGGAGAATTGATGAATTAATTCATTTCATTCTTTTTCCTCTTCCCATATCAGATTTCTCTCTTCTCTTTCTTCTCACTTCTTCCTCTTTTATACCTTAATCTCTCATAAACGTAATTTAGGGTTTGGTTACTTCATAACTCAACAAAGAGGGAAGCCTTTGACTTCGTGATCCTGCCCCAACTCATGGTCGACCCCTACAATATCAAACCCTATCCCACCCGACCCCACTTTAGCCACTTTCATCGTGAACAAACCCTAACCATATGAAACCCCTCCCTTGCAATTGTAGCTCAGTTGCTAAAGATGGCAACGCAGCGGGGGAAATTGTGAAACTGCTCTGCTCCAAATGGGATGGGCATCAAAATTTGGTTGTACTATGTATCTTTGTTCGATTTGGTCCAGACCAGTTGTATTTCGGCAAAATCACCCGGCCAAAAAAGATATGGCCTTGCTTGGATTCCGAAACGCATGATTTATCTTTCTTTAAATGATAAACTAAAAAATTTTCTGAACGAGAAGCAGTGGAAACAAGGAGAAGGCTGAAAAATGCTCGACCTATTCTACATGTACTCTTTCATATGCGAAGCAGAGTATATGACATATGTGTTCTTCCAGGGGATGTCCTAGAATTCAAATATATATGTTATTCTTACTTAATGAGTTTAGTGCCCATTCTAAAAGTTAGGATTAAGGACAGGCTTTGGTTTTAGTGGTTTCTCTCTTTGCTGATACGATATTGAGCCTGCTGTCTGCCATACCCTGGTTCTTATTGTAGCAGGGGATCTTTTCGTAGCGTCTGTTCTAGACTGATTGATGTTTGACGTCTCTTGTATTTTTTGTTTGTTGCTGTTATCTTCTGTATTATGGTGGACTGTTGGTCCTTTTTTGCTGTAACCTTTGATATGATTAATATAATTTCTCCGTTTCTGATTGAAAAAAGCTACATAATTATCAGAAACTAATTTTAAAGTTGGATATAATGGAAACAAAATAAGAATATTAGGGAATATGAATATGTATCTGTGTCCTATGCCATGGATTTGGGCATACTCGCTCTGACACATACCCATACTTGGCACCCGCATTTGAGTCTATGCATTATGCAACATACTCTTGTATACTTCAACAAGTGTGATGGAGGATTAATATGACCTTTAAACGACTTGTGTAGCTAAGCTGCCCCTCTCTTAGAAATTTCTTCCTCATCTTCAATGGATAACCCAAGAATGGGTGAAATATCTACTCAGAGTTGTCACTAAATTTCACATCAATTTCAAATTCAATAGATTGACATTATCAGGACTTAATTTGTTTTTCCATCCACCCCACAACATAGTCAGAGTATCTTCTTGTTACATAATGATTGAACTTGGAAGTAGCGGTCTCTTGAAGAGCATCAGGAAAACAGCAGAAGGTTCTACTTTATGCATAGTAGGTTCATGCCAAGTTTGGGACCACAAGAGGCTTACTTTGATCTGCCTCTTAGAGAATTCTACTTCCTAAGTTGTCCAGGATGGCTAGGGAACAGCTATAGCAGCTTTGATGAATGGGTTTTCAATTTTATAACTGTTAGCTTCAGTCTAGTATTCTCCAATTTTGTTGTGGTGGATTTGATCATTTTTCTTCCATAGTTGGTGCAATCAAATTATTAAGATCTAATTTAGCTATCTGGTTGGATTTCGTCCCTTTTTTTGGAAGGGTGATTTACCATGATAAGTGCCTGTTTAATGTGGTGTTATAAAAGTTAAATGAATTTTTTTCTTTGTTTTATACGTATTTCACACGTTTTCATTTTGATGTTATACTTTGCATTTGTAGCATCTAGATTGTATCTGCTTACACATAATATTTTGTACAGAGTAACAGTTGGTTGCATTGCATGACTTTCAAGAATTCTCATTCCATATACGTTTCATGATTGATACTTATTTAAAGGACTTCTCCAAATGACATATCCCTGGTTGCATGGGTTGTTACACATTCTAATAGATGTAGTAATATTGGTATTTGTAGTAATTGTAAGTAGTGAAAGTACTTATAATTGTTTGAGACTTTGCTCATCACAATTATAGAAGTTGATTGTTCCTTTGTGGGAGGAAAACACGTTTGATATGCTAACACTCCTATTTTGCTGTTGCTTGCTTGTGAGATCAATGAGAAATTAGGAAGGAGAATACAATAAAATTAAGTATGTTGATTGGTTGGTTCTGGCAAATAACAGTTATCTGGATATCCATGTGAAAAGGAAAAGCTAGGACAACACTTGGAACTGTGAAATGCTTTCTTTTAGGGTTGTGAACTTTATTTTCCTCCTTGTGGGTATTATTAGGTTTTGAGAAAGAATACACTGTTTCATTTATGGGTGATTTTGCAATCCATTTCCTTTACTTATATATATATATATTGTGACACCCCGCCTATTCTAACCACGGATGATTACTCCTTCATTAAAGCAAACAGAAATCTCATCTGGTTCATTCTTAGCATCATTGTCAAAACCTTTTAAAATTACTAACCACCTATATTAAATTTTGCCGGTGTCAAAATTTTATCTTTCATTAACCATATAACAATAAGCTAAATAAAATATTCTAAACCATCTACACAATGATAGAGGCTAAAACATCACATGATAAATCACTTAATAAAATAATACCGAATAAACCATCGGTTCCCAAATCAAAATCCATCTACAAGTTTAAAGTAAATAAAACCAAGTCTGATAAATACTGAATAACTTAAATAACTTAAATACTAAATAGTCTGAAGGGGCAACACGCCCAAATGAAATATTGAAATGAAATCATATACAATACTCTATCATAACATCAATAACTAACATTTCTCGTATGTTATTATTAAACCATTTAGATTAAGTTCTCATACTTAATTCACTTTTAGATATCCACTATCTATCTTCCTACTGTCACACAAGTAGAATAATCATTCATTATTTTCACACCAATAATGAGGTCTCACTACACTTAAGTTGCTTTTATATATACACTATCTATCTTTTCTATTATCACACATAAGTTAATAATAATTAACACTTGTATATATTCATCACACATATAATATATACAACTATAGCATTCTCGGAATGGCACCTCGTGATGCTGGCATACTCTTTGCTATCAAGTCCATGTACCTTTCGTACCCAAATCAAGGACTATCGGTTCGGCATGTCTCCTCGAACCCAAAAATCAAATACACACATATTGGAGGCGAACATAATTCCAAGCCTTTGGGCTACGCACATACCTAACGTACCCAAATGACCGTCAATACTATCGTACACTCAGATAGTGATCATACCTAGGTTCTATGTTCTGGGGAACACATTCTGACCTCGTTGGAATCGCCAAGGTGGAATCACCCTTTGCGCGGAAACCTCCGGATAGTAGGCAGCGTAGGTATGTTCACACATAGCAAATCACATCATAGGTATTCATTCACACAACCTATATATATATCCAATATAGGTATACACACAACCTATAAGCATGCCCAGTATAGGCATACACATAAACTATCAATATAGCCAGTATAGGTATACACATAACCTATAATATATCCCGTACGTAGTATATAACTTTCAAATACTTAACGGACTATCAATTTACCATAATGACCTCTCATATACTTATTTTCGAGTATTGCTCGCTACACGAAGGGTCCTAGTTACCCCTTAATTAATGTTATTAGAAAATATATCTCTGTCCTATTGGTTTACGACTTGGGTTAACTCACGCTCCCCGTAACCCGTTCCAATTCCCGGAATTTCTTCAACTACACATTATGCCCGAAAGGTCCTAGACTTAAATCTTCTCCTTTGGCTAAGCCCGAACCTTACCATTGTCTATCAAAATTCAATAGGTCCCTCCCTATAGTTTAAAAAATCACCCAAAAAGTATCTCGATCAAAAGTCGCAATTTCGGGCGTAAACAAGAGAAATTGGTGAACTCTGGTAACCAAATCGAGTCGTAACTATTCTGGCAAATTAAACACCCTATAGTAAAATTGCGATTTCTCCCTCTACAGAATTCCAAATGACCTCATTCAAAGCTCATTGGAAAGATAATACCTAGACATTTCCATACATATATGGCTCGAACTCAAATTCTAAGCACAATTAAAATGGGGTATGTTTAAAGTAACATCAAAATTTTTGGCAAATTACTATGCTGGCAGATTAAACACCCTGTAATAAAATTGCGATTTCTCACTCTACAGAACTCCAAATGACCTAATTCAAAGCTCATTGGATTAAACATCCTGTAGTAAAATTGCAATTTCTCCCTTTACAGAACTCCAAATGACCTCATTCAATGCTCATTGGAAAGCTAAGACCTAGACCTTTCTAGAAATATATGGCTCGCACTCTAATTTTAAGTACAAATAAAATGGCACAAGTAACAAAAAAAATTCTTACAGGTTGTCATCTTATGTTCATCAATCAAACTTTAAGTTATACAAGATTCATGTTCTTCAATCAAGAACCTAACAAGATTCCATCTCTATGCGTCTTACAAATCAAATTTCGAATTATAAATCTTAAGAGGTTAGATTCTAATATGATTCCCAACAAAGCATGAATCAAAACCCCAAAATACATTCCAAAATCATGTCTTCATCCAATCTTATCCCTACACTATCATGGGTAATGTAACATGTTAAATAAAGTGCAAGATAAATACTTGTCTTGGTCCAGAAGGCCTGATTTTCATTGATTGATGATGGAGTTGTTCTCCCCTTGCTCCGATCTCAATTCCGTCGATGTCCGTGGTGCAAAACGATGTAGGAAAGCTTAGATTCCTTCTCCTCTTCGTCTTTTATGGCCTCCTCTCTCTCTTTAAGGTGTTCTAACCCTAGTCTCCCACTCCAATGGGCTGATAAACTTCTCAAATTTTCGGAGTTCCATCTACCACAAACTCCCATATGACCGAAACGCACTTATTTGGTGTCGATTTGGTCTAAAATCGCTCCGGGACCCGACCAGCACACCCAGGCACACTATTCGGACTATTTCGACCCTTCCGGAATCAATCGTAGCCTCAAAATCACCATCCGAGTCACTCTACCATGAGTTCCCATCTCGACCTAATATAGTCTACATCCGATCCTCGGTTGCGATCTAACACAATCACATCACTATTACTTGTTATAATATAAAAAAACAAATCACTATCCATTTAGTCATTATCTCCCATAAACATTTATCATCACCTCTCCCGATTAATATATTAATCAACAAGAAAAAATAAATCCCACTAAATTACGGCACGTGAAATTCCAAAAATCACCGCATTAATTAATTTCTTATTACACAAAAATACGGGGTGATACATACTTCCCCCCTTACAAAGGAATTTCGTCCTCGAAATTAGGATTAGTCTGGTATTAAAATGCTTCAGATATCTCTGCACACAACATCCATCTCTCTCGCAAAATCGAATCATGTTATGCCGTTTCCCGCTATACTTCCACTAACAGTAGTCCTTAGTCCGACGGTCCATACCTTACTGTTCGATACTAGTGATCGACCCATTCTAGTCACGTTACATCAAAATTTCTCTCTATAATTGACCATATCCTCTCGGCGATTACTCAACGCATAAAAATTTCATCCAACATTTACCATTACGATGAGCCTATCTACTAATGGCTAAAGTATTTCCTTTATTGGAGAAAGCTCCAACATCCCTATGTGTCAACTCCCTTATTCTCATACACTTATGTTCAACACATGTCTCCACATCTTCTGACTGCGGATGATACTAGAAATCCAACCAACTAGGGCGCCCATACACCCTATATACCATGCACCACTGCACAAATACTACCAGGCTCCTACCAGCCTTGCGTCATAAAATAATCCTCAACTCACGGTTTTAACCACACCTCCGTGCAACAACTAGTGTACTCGATCCATGTCCTAAAGACCACACATCTCCCAACTTTCGATATTCGCTATGGTTCATGCGCGGGACGTCTCGAAAGTGAAATCCAAACAAGGAACCCCCCGATACACTTCTTCTTAGCATTGTCGATCATTAAGATCCGTGGGTCCAAGGCACATAACTAAGACACCTTAAATCCAGTTTTTCGACACATAAGTCAGATCGGTTACTCCCCATCACACAGGGAATAATATAATACTGTGCAATCACTATCACTAAGTTTTTAGCACTAGATCAATATGAGCTAAATCTCTCTGCACGACGGTAAACTCGATACTCTGAATCACATCAGTAAAAGTCCCCACGCATCGGGATCAATTGTAACAAGACAACGATACTCTCCGAAGTCTACTATGCAACACAATATATATAACCCTTTTTCGGGTGATACCTCTCAAAACAATATATCTTATCCTAGAATAGCCAGCACGGTAGTCTTACCATACTATCTACTACTGCTCAAACCCTCGGTATCCGGACACTACACAAGACAATAATATGCTCTCCTCTCATAACTCTCAAAGGAGTAGAAACTATCACGCAATATAAACATCAGGGAATCTCGCTACCCCAAAATAAATGCATTTATAAATATAAGGCTGATACTGGTTACGCACCCACTAAACTCGACTCACCGGCGAATTTTAGTGTTATTATTTCTATTGTGACGCACCCATGTCACCCTAAAACCTTCCTCATACTCATAAAGATAAAATAAATTTTTTACCTCTGTTTGCCATATGCCTCGCCTGGTCGACAGGTTCTGAACGTAGTTGTCACATCGGAACTGATTTAAGAGTTGCTGCGATGGTTGTACTTCCAGGACTCCATCCTGTAGCTGCCCCTACCTCGCTTTGGGCATTCCCTTCTTTTATGGCCTACACACCCACAAGTGAAACATCGGCCCGAAAAATCTCCCTGCCTCTGACCACAGTCTTGCTGGCCTCCCATGTTGTTCTCTTGGCTCTGGCGGCCTTGGGAACATGCGGATGTTGCTGTTATGGACCCTTCTGGTTCTGCCTGAAATCCTTACCCTCAGGTCGGTACCCTCCTGGCCTAATCCTCTTGACACCACCCCCTTGTCAGGAATCTTACCCCTGGTGTCTGTCGGATTGCTATCGCTATTGTTGTGGTGCTCCACTAGCACTGCTACCTCCTGCCTTGCCCTACTGGCTAGGCTCACCTCCTCTATTGCTCCCCTTCACATGGAAGCAGTGGTCCTGGCATTGTAAAAATGCGGCATTGACGACGTCTGTATAAGTCACCAATGCGGGGTTGCCAATCAAGTGCTGCCTGATCCTCCAGGTTAAACCATCCATGAACTTCACCTTCTTTTCCTCATTGTTCACCTCGTCTAGAACAAAATTAACCAAACGAGTGAAGTCCTCCTCGTACTCGGCTATTGAGCGATCTCCCCGAGTTACCTTGTTGAACTTCTTTCGCATCTCTATCTCAATGGCTGACGGAAAGTATTTGCGGTCGAACCGCACCCAGAACTCTGCAATAGGCATTGTGTCCCTCTCCTCCACGGTGGTAACTGACTCCCACCACTGTAATGCCGCTCTTACCAGCATAAAAGTGGCTAACATCTGATTCTACACCTCGCTATACTCTACCATGCGCAGGTGGCGCTGAATGTCCTTCCACTGGCATGCCGCAATCACATCTGAACTCCCCTGAAACTCTGATGGGTGGCCCTTCTGAAAAGCCTCCCTAATCTGTGCCACTCTGACGGCCCTTGGTGGGCTTGGACAACTGGTGCCACTAGCTGCGGTGGCTACTGAACCCGAGGAAAATGATGAGCCATGGCAGTCATCGCTTCATTAACTGCCTGTGCCACTATCGCTGCCACCTCTACTGCTGTCACTGTCCCCTATGGTGGCTGTGGTTGCGGTGCCTTGGCTCCTACTAAGCCTCCCCCCCTTCGGCTCTCGCCACTGCTCTCGACGGTCGTCCTCTCCTGGGTGGCATCTGAAACCAGATCGAATTGTATGAGTTCACAGTTTATACAATTATTATAGCAAAAGAACTTAAATCTCGAAATGTGTAATTATGAATGCAACCGTCTTAATAATAGGGCTCTATATCAAAGGACACTACGCTGAAACCGTAGTAAGCCATACAAATCCTATGGACACTAGATACTGATGCTCTGATACCATCTGTGACACCCCACCTATTCTAACCACGGGTGATCAATCTTTCATTAAAACGAATAGGAGTCTCATATGATTCATTCTTAGCATCACTGTCGAAATTTTTTTAAATTACTAACCACTTATGTTAAATTAAGTCGGTGTCAATTTTATCTTTCATTAACCATACAACAATAAGCTAAATAAAATATTCTAAATCATCTACAAAATGATAGAGTCTAAAACATCACATGATAAATCACTGAATAAAGTAATACCGAATAAACCATTAGTTCCCAAATCAAAATCCATCTACAAGTTTAAAGTAAATAAAACCAAGTCTGATAAATACTGAATAACTGAAATACTGAATAGTCTGAAGGGGCAACACGCCTAAATAAAATATTTAAATGAAATCGTATTTAGGAATGAATAATGAAGCGTCTATATCAAATCTTGCAAGCCTACACAATGCTGCAGCTACGCATCCCTGGAATGAATCATCAAGCTTGACGTTTTTGTGGCTGGACACCTAAAATGTTTTGGAACAAAGTAGAAAAATAGATTTGACACGCGTCAGAGTTCGAGAAAACCATTTTAAAAATATTTAGCAAGTATTTAAATCACAATTTTAAAAACAGTTATTGATACGCATGTTAGTTCCGCGTATACTCCCTTGAGTTCCCCACCTCTAATTTAATGTGCACGCTTAACGCATCCTACCTAGCTATGCTACCCAGCGTAACTAGACATCCGTATCTAACTAATCACAAAAGGTTCAGCGCTCCCCGTATCGCCCATACAGTACGCTATCGTAACACTAATAACTAACATTTTTCGTATGTTATCGTTAAACCATTTAGATTAAGTTCTCATACTTAATTCACTTTTAGATTTCCACTATCTATCTTCCTACTGTCACACAAGTAGAATAATCATTCATTATTATCACAACATTAATGAGGTTTCACCACACTTAAGTTGCTTTAAGATATATACAATCTATCTTTTCTACTATCACACATAAGTTGCACTTTTATATATTCATTACACATATAATATATACAACTATACTGTTCCCGGAATGACCCCTCGTGATGCTAGCATACTCTGCTATCAAGTCCATTTACCTCTCGTACCCAAATCAAGGACTATCGGTTTGACATGTCTCCTCGAACCCAAAAATCAAATCCACACATATTGGAGGCGAACATGGCTCCGAGCCTTTGGGCTACGCACATACCTAATGTACTCAAATGACCGTAAATACTATCGTACACTCAGATAGTGATCGTACCTAGGTTTTATGTTCTGGGCACACATTTTGATCTCGCTGGAATCGCCAAGGTGGGAACGCCCTTTGCGCGGAAACCTCCGGATGAGGCAGCGTAGGTATGTTCACACACACAGCAAATCACATCATAGCTCTCTATATATCCAATATAGGTATACACACAACCTATAAGCATGCCCACACAACCTATCAATATAGCCGGTATAGGTATATACATAACCTATAATATATTCCGTATGTAGTATATAACTCTCAAATACTCAACGTACTATCAATTTACCATAATAACCTCTCATATACATATTTTCTGTGTATCGCTCACTAGACGAAGGGTCCTAGTTACCCCTTAATTAATGGCAGTTGATAATAATATCTCTATCCTATTGGTTTACGACTTGGGTTAACTCACGCTCCCCGTAACCCGTTCCAATTCCCGAAATTTCTTCGACTACACATTATGCCCGAAAGGTCCCAGACTTAAATCCTCTCCTTTGGCTAAGCCTGAACTTTACTATAGTCTATCGGAATTCAATAGGTCCCTCCCTATAGTTTAAACAATCACCCGAAATGTATCTCGATCAAAAGTCGCAATTTCGGGCATAAACAAGAGAAATTGGTGAACTTTGGGTAACCGAATCGAGTCGTAACTATTTTGGTAGATTAAACACCCTATAGTAAAATTGTGATTTTTCCCTCTACAGAATCCAAATGACCTCATTCAAAGCTCATTGGAAAGATAAGACCTACACCTTTCCATACATATGGGGCTCGAACTAATTCTAAGAACAATTAAAATTGCGTACATTTGAAGTAACGTAAAAAATTATGGCAGATTACTATGCTGGCAAATTAAACACCCCGTAATAAAATTGCGATTTCTCCCTCTACAAAACTCCAAATGACCTTGTTCAAAGCTTATTGGAAAATTAAGACCTAGACCTTTCCAGACATATACGGCTCGCACTCTAATTCTAAGCACAATTAAAATGGCGTACGTTTAAAGTAACGTTAAAAATTCTGGCAGATTGCTATGCTGGCATATCAAACACCCTGTAGTAAAATTGCGATTTCTCCCTTTACAGAACTCCAAATGACCTCATTCAAAGCTCATTAGAAAGCTAAGACCTAGACCTTTCTAGAAATATATGGCTCGCACTCTAATTTGAAGTACGAATAAAATGGCACACGTAACAAAAAAAATTCTGACAGGTTGTCATCTTATGTTCATCAATCAAACTTTAAGTTATTCAATATTCATGTTCTTCAATCAAGAGCCCAACAAGATTCCATCTTTGTGCGTCTTACAAATCATATTTCGAATTATAAATCTCATGAGGTTAGATTCTAATATGATTCTCAACAAAGCATGAATCAAAACCCCAAGATACTTTCCAAAATCATGTCTTTATCCAATCTTATCCCTACACTATCATGGGTATTGTAACGTGCTCAAATAAAGTGCAAGATAAATACTTGCCTTGGTCCAGAAGGTCTTATTTTCGTTGATTGATGATGGAGTTGTTCTTCCCTTGCTCCGATCTCAATTCCGTCGATGTCAGTGGTGCAAGATGATGTAGGAAAGCTTAGATTCCTTATCCTCTTCGTCTTCTATGGCCTCCTCTCTCTAAGGTGCTCTAACCCTAGTCTCCCACTCCAATGGGCTGATATACTTCTCAAATTTTCGGAGTTCCGTCTACCACACGTATGACCGAAACACACTTATTTGGTGCTGGTTTGGTCTAAAATCGCTCCGGAACCCAATTAGCACACCTAGGTACACTATTCTAACTATTTCGACCGTTCCGGAATCAATCGTAGCCTCAAAATCACCATCCGAGTCACTTTACCATGAGTTCCCATCTCGACCTCATATAGTCTACATTCGATCCTCGGTTGCGATCTGACACAGTCACATCACTATTACTCGTTATGATGTAAAATAACAAATCACTATCCACTTAGTAATTATCTCTCATAAACATTTATCATCACTTCTCCCGATTAATATTTTAATCAATAAGAAAAAATAAATCCCACTAAATTACGGTACACGTGAAATTCCAAAAATCACCGAATTAATAAATTTCTAATTACTCAAAAATCCGGGGTGTTACATATACACACACACACAATCAAGCTCTCCAACATACCTCACAAAACATACCTAAAAAACGTACCAATTTTCAAAAATACTAAAAAAATGATTTTTTCAACCAAATTTAGTATAGATTATCTACATATTGAGGAGATCATCCACCCAAAATTTCGTCAACAAATTCAATTTCGAAGTGGTTTAGATGATAAAAAATTTGAACGATAAAAAATGCACATATACACCCCATTTACATTTAACTCACTTCTGGTTTAAAGATGATTTTTTTTGTTGATGATTTCATTAATATGCAGGTCATCTGTAGAAAATTTGGTTGAAAAATTCATGTTTTTAGTGTTTTAAAAAATTAGTATGTTCTTTAGTTTTTAGTTATGTTTAATGAGGTATATTGGAGAGCCTTATTGTGTATAAAACGATCCTTTTTGCTAATGTCATCAAATCCTTTTATTTATGGAAGGTATCCCCTGCTGTGGGATTTCAACACTACCATTCATATTTTTGTTCCTAAACTCATCCATAGATACTCGCATGTTGTATGTGCACGTTAATGTAGTACTTAAGGAATTCATGTCTTTTTTATTTCGTATAATATGAGAGATGCTTTTGAAACGATACATGTGAAACAATGCAACCATAGCCCTTAATATTATGCCTCCTTTGGGTCTTTTCGTTCATACTATTTAATAATAGGTTATAGTAGGGATAATGGATCAGGATGGAGAAATGGCCAGCTGTCAAGGTTTAGGATATCAGAGGGATTGAGTTTGCTTTAGTTTTAACTTCCTTATATAATCACTATTATTTATAGGATATTTAGTATAATCCTAATATTTTATTTATTTCTTTATTTATCTGGTAAGTCTTATAATTCTATAAGAATTCTAATTATCTCTCTCAGTCTTTCGTATATAATTTGAAATGGGTATAATTTTTTTTTAATGTTTTGAGTGGTTTTAGTTGAGGCCATTTTTGTCTTGTCAAGTCTTAAAACAAAAGATTAAAAGCCGAATTTCGGGGTTAGTCGTTAGTTTAATGGGGACATTGTCATTTTTTTTAGATGAGAGGGGTGATCCATAAACCCGTAATAGTTCACTGGGTTTAGTGTAATTTACTCTTAATGATTATCTCATCAAGAGTTCCAACTAATTACATGAATTTAAATATAGTCAATCCATATAAAAGGAGAAAAATATAAAGTAATTCCTTGCCTTCATTGTTTATGGAGGTTATATTCTTCCCTTAGAACGTTCAAGGTTCCCAAGCTTCAATCCTCTTCTTCTCCACGCTCTCCCAATTGCTATAATCCCAAAGTGTGGCTAGGCCATTAGGATTTTGTGAGAGGTGATTATGTTAACTAGTGAGATAAGATGTGAGGTTTATAATGCTAACCCTGCAGGTCTCCTTAGGCCTAGGTTTAAAACCTTCTAAAAGGTCCCAAATCATAGCATAGTTAATTCCAAACTTAAACCCTGGGTCCAATTTTAGATTTTTTCTACGGCATTTGTGCAGTCTAATCTCCTTTCGAGTCCAACCTAACATTAAACAAAAGTTCCAACCCAAGTCCAACATCGACCCTATTAGCTCAATTACTCCCAGAGGACTATAAATTCCACCAATATAATATCTTAATTCACATAAATATAATTTAAAGGCCAATAATAAATAAATTTCAAATAATTAGGTAAGAGCTCTTGAATAAAGGTTTGGAACTTCGAGTTTCTGAAAGTGCTTAATCGGTGCTATATAAGCAAGAATTGCGGAATTTGTACTCGATGCCCTGCACTAAAGAAGAGTGTCTTAACTAATTCCTTCTGAAATTATGGGGTATTACAAGCTTGTGATGAATTTGGTTAAGAAGATGCCGAGGGTCCTGTAGATACCAAATTAGCCACGTGCTGATCCGTCTATGGTGACGAAAAACACTATGTCGCGGAAGATTGACTCCCTTCATCGAGGCCCCACACTGCCGGTACATTTCGAACTAATATGTTCTCATAGACGAGAGCATTTGCTTTAAATAGGGTGTGCCGTGACACCTTATCTTTGTTTTCCCCGTGATCGACCATCCAGGGGCTATCGGGAGGGGGATGAAGATGATGATGTTTCTATTATTGAAGAACAAGACCAAAGTCAAAGTGATATTTCCCCCTTGTAGTAAGTTGCCTTAGGGTGACAAACGAAAGTATTGTTGCACTTTGCGCGCATCTTCTGCCGTTTTTTAACTATCGATTTACTCGAGAACAACTCTAATTTAATCCGCAATTGAAACCTATTGATATACCGACTCATCTTTGTTCTTTGCTTCATTCAATAGGGCCCGGGCTTAGCGTATAGACGACTTACGTGAACAAGTCCCTCTCGTAGGTGGGAGGTACAATGACCCCATGCAAATATTTCTTTATCTTATTCCAAATGGTTTCGTTTTAGTTTCGTATCGAGAAGTGGACATAGGAAGGGTTCAAAGAGAAATCAGAAGGAGAAAGGGACCTTAAACATGAGGAGCAAAGATGCTTTATTGGTCGTTGAATTAACTTCCCACAATTGACGATGATGTTTAAAAGGACTGATACAGGGTTGCGACAATCATAGACATATATGGTTTTGCTCAAATCTTCAAATTTTTGACTCAGGAATTAATATTCGAAGAAGAAGATCTCTGATGAAGAAGAGAGAAGAATCTAACAATGAAAGAAGCATTGGGCGATGTGAAGCAGGTCGGATGTTGCTCACCCAATTATTGCTTGGTGCACCTTTAAAATACTTGTTAAGCTGTTAACCTGAGCCTTTGGGAGTAAACCCATCAAAAGTTAATTCGAGTATTCGGCCTTCATGTGTGAACGTTGGCCAAATAAATTTTTTGACTGTTGTGGGTTTGACCAACACGAAATTAGGATCAAGAGTTATGTTACATTTATGAGATAGTCAAACCAACATAATAAGAGAAAATTAAGAGCGTGGGAAAAGAGAGAGAGAGAGAGAGAGAGAGAGAGAGAGAGAGAATGAATGAATGAATTTATTTCATTCTGTCATCTCATGCTATTTATATTAAGAAGTTTCAAATTTCACATAACTATAACATAACACAACGTACCTATTACAAATAAGTCACTGACAACAATAAGGATATCTTAGACGATGTGATATCATGGAGGGGACCTTCAGTGATGTCACCCATGACATTACACACAGATGCTAGAGCATTCTTTTTAATGCTAATGAATATGCTCTATATACTTCTCAGGCTTATAAATATTGTAGTCCCCTTTTAGGGAAAATCATTATATTTTGAATGTCTCAATGTATTTTCTTTGAGTGCCATTAACACCGTTTATGTCATATTTAGCTACTTTTTGTTGTCATAGGTGTGTCGATCCTCTTCTGATATCTCTTATGACAACCTATGCGTGCTAGAATCTTCCCATTGTGGATAAAAATATATTCTCTAGAAGTGTACACCCCGATTTGGGAAACTAATCAATATATTTGATATTTTAGACATTATTATGTATTACAGCAACATATAGAAGTCCAAAATATCTAAAGGCAAAAGGACTATAATGGGAAAAAATTGAAGGCAGATAATACTATGAGATACAGTTGCTAGTAAGGACGAAAAGATAAATAAATAATATATCCATTATTTACACCACTCCCCCTTTTGAAGAGCTCGACCACTATCTTAAAGCCTCTGTGTCGAGGTAACGTGCTCACGGTGAACCTCCTCGAAGCCATCAATGACAAGAATGATTGATCTTTGGGCACTCTGAATCCCAGGGATTAAATGTACTATAGGTAAAGCATTGAATGCTGTACGGGTGGTCTTGGAGCCCTTAGCCTGGGAGGTGGTGGTGGCTCATGGCGATTATAACGTTAAAGACTGTGAATGTACCTTATGTTACATTGTTCCTCATTATCACGTAGCTCAACCTGAGTACACAACAACTGAAATTTGGTCCGCCACGATAGTTATTTTGAGGAGGCTTTTCTCAAGTAGCCTCAAACCTTTACCCTATATGGTCATACTTTGTAACTTCCTCGATCCAAAAGGTCCTCAAGAAAGCCAACACGATCGATAGGTCTTAAGGATATTTGTACGGGATCCCATGACCTAGCAGTCCTGGATTCATTTCTTCACTGGGCATGATGGAGTAATCATTAGTCATATTCCCCGGAACCAAAAGGTTGTTCAAATGAAACAAAGGGCACAGACTCATACCTTCTGTCAAAGTAAGTGAGGGTCTTATCGCTATCATGGATGTTCACCTCACGAGAGTTTGAGTCTTTCCTCTAAAAAAAACCCTTATATGGTTGGTAGGTGTCAAAATATCCAGTATTGGGATGATACAACGACTACAAACTCCTTTGTCTCGATGCTTCTTTAGATTTTATTGTCTATGATTCCAATATGGAGTTTATCTTTTAATAGTAATTTCAATGATTGGGAGATTGATGAGTTTCTTTCGTGTCTAAACACTATCAGGTGCTCTTTTTTATCTTTTGTAGTTGAGGACAAGTAGGCGAGTGATGGCACTTCCTTTTGAAGAAGTTTTTATTGGATTTCATGTTATTTTTAGTATTTTTCTCATTGTATTGGAGCCTCTGTGTTTTGGGCCTTAGTTGTGTATTTTTAGTTTTGTAATCTTTATAACCTTTTAGAACTATAATATGTTTAGTATAAATACAATTATTGGGATCCTAATTAGGTAAGCCATTACATTATAAAACTCATCTCGGTATCAGAGTTAAAATAAAATCTCTCTTCACATATTTTTTCTCCCAACCCTAACCCTAATTACTGTTCACAGGCACTGTTCATTAATGTTCTAATTGGGTGTTTTTGGAGCCAATTTTTTTAGGATTCTATTCCTTTTTGTTTTAGGGCCAACCCGAATTCATCACCCTTTTAGGGTTTGTTGGTGTTTTTTATGAAGTAAGGAGCTGTTATTTGTTTATAGTTGGGGCTATCGGGGTGTTCGACCGCTTTTTATCGGATATTTTACCATGTTTTATTGGCCATTCGAGCGGTAGTTTATTAATATGGGCACCTACAATAGATTTTTGTTGATTCTCTAATAATTAGTGGTGAGTTCTTACCGTTTTTAGTACAAATTTGCGCTTCAAGAATTTCATATTGTTGTTTGGTCAATTTTTGGGCCCTTTTTGAGTTATTATGGGTTATTCGAATATTGACAAAGATGTTTTTTCATTTGCAAAACGTACCCCGACTCAATTGGCTACAAATCTCCTCATGAATGGGTGCACTTTTACTTTCGAATTCCGTTGTGGTGATAGGAAGATAGTTCGGAGGTCTTGATAGCACTTGTCCTCTTGCAGTTACTCTGTCGGTTGTCGATTCTTCCCTCAGTGCCAGAGCCACTATTACTTCATGTGACCTCTCCACTTTTCATGTTCAGACTGCGAAGCCCACTTGGAATCTGAATTTCGGAACCACTGATTACATGACGGGAGTCATCTCTTCTTTCCTCGCCCATCGTTCCTATTTATCGGTACGTGTGTATTGAGGATGACTCTCGTACATGTATTCATAACATGGGGGACGTGTGTGCCTCCTGATATTATCTTGCGTCAGTTTTGCATTGCCCTAATTTTTTTTTTATTCTCTTATCCGTTAGCCAACTTGCCAAAAATCTCAATTGTGCTGTTGTATTTTTCCTACCCATTCTCTTGAGGATGGCTTTGAGCGAGATGGGTTGTACTATTTTTGGGGAACTTCCACCACCACAACCTCCCACCTTTAGTTTCAATGCTTCCATTTTGCAAGATTCCATTTCTTATGATGTATCCCTCCAGAGCTTACACTTGTGGCATGCCCGTCTAGGGCATGTTAATTTCCAATACTTGTATTTGTTATTCTATTCTCTTTCGAAAGCATATAAGGACAAATAATTCTTATGTGAGCTCTCCAAGCATACTAGGACTAGTTATATTCCACATATGAGTCGTGCTCCAAATATGTTTAATTTAATTCCTTCCGATGTGTGGGGGTCATCCCTTTTTATTGCCTTTTCTGGCATCGCTATTATGTGATCTTTATTGATGATTATTTTAAGTGTACTCGAGTGTATCAAGAAAATCTGAAGTTATCCTTTTGTTTGTTCAGTTTCTCCAAATGATTAAAAATCAATTTAAGATCATGATTCTTAATATTCGGTCTGATAATAGGCACGAGTATGTTTCCAATGAGTTTAGATCTCAACTTGATCAAAAAAGGATATTACATCAACTCACTTGCCCATATACCCCCGAACAAAATGAGGTGGCGGAACGTAAAAATCGTCATTTAATGGGAGTAGTTCGATTCTTGTTAAGTGGTATGAAGGTGCCCAAATCCTATTGGCATCTTGCTGTCCTTACCGTCACTTTTATCATAAATCGTACGCTCGGGTATTGGGAGGGGGGGGGGGGGGGGGGTTGCCTCTCCAGTGCCTTCAACCCGATCGCACTTTATTTCACATTCTTTCTCATGTGTTTGGGTGTACTTGTTCCCTCTTGGACCAAACTTGATGATAAAGCTATTCGATGCATTTGTTGGGTACTCCTCGATATCTAAGGGGTATCGGTGCTATGATCTGGTATTTAAACACCTGTATCGCTGTATTGATGTTACTTTTCATGAGAATGTCCCTTTCTATGGAGTGGTGAGTGTTTTACTGGCTCCTGATTCCCGACTCCCCATCCCTTGATGATATGATTGACTCACCTTCTCGTGAGGGGAGGCTTCATCACTTGTTCGCCCTCTTCCTATATTTGACGAGGTTCCTCCTCCCGCACCATCTGAACCCTCCTTACAAGTTTACTTTTGCCGCCCTCGAGCACCTCTGCCACCTCATTGTCTATACTTGGGTACTCCCTCCTCTTTACCACCTCTTACTTCTGATTTTCCTTCGCTTTATCCTTCTTGTATTAGCCATCCCCCTTCCCCCTTCCCCCTTCCCCCTATGGTTTTGTTGGTAGTTCTACTCATCCCATTTCGCAATATCTTCATAGTCTTTCAGATCCATATTGAGCTTTTCTGGGCCAACTTGACTCCATCTCTATTCCCCGATCAGTGGCTGAGGATCTCCAAAATCCTAAATGGGTGGAGGCAATGAAAGTGGATATGGATGTTTTTGGACCGAAATGGTATGTGAGCTTGTTTTTATACCTCTTGGGGGAGAAAACGGTTGGATTAAATGTGTCTTCAATGTGAAACATTTAGCTAATGTCTCTATTGATCGCTATAAGGCACGGTTAGTGGCTATGGGGTTTACACAAATTCCGGGGAAGGATTCTGGTACTACATTTGCCCTGGTGGCCAAACTTACTTTCGTAGTATTATTGATCTCTCTTGCGGCTTTTCACTCTTGGCCTTTACATCAGTTAGACGTCAAGAATGCCTTTTTACATGGGGATCATCTCTCTGAGACAATCTACATGGACCTTCTTCGGGTTGAGGGGGAGTATACTGAAAAAGTATGTCATCTTCGGAAGTCTCTTTATGTCCTTAAGCAATCATCCCGAGCATGAGGTTGTCATATCCATGGGGTTTACATGGTGCCATTCCGATCATACGTGTCTTATTCATCGTCAGCCCGATGGTAGATGCATTGTTTTGTTGATTTATGTTGATGATATAATTATTACGGGTGATGATGTCGATGGGATTGCACGAGTGAAAACAGATATAGGGAAGGTATTTGATTTGAAGGACTTGGGTTCTCTTCATTATTTTCTTGGGATTTAGGTGTCTCGGACTAAACGGGGGATCTTTTTGTCCCAGCATAAATACACTTTAGATCTTCTTCAGGATATCAGGATATTAGGTTGTTGTCCGACTTATACTTTAATAGACCATAACCTAAAGCTTTCGCCCGAGACGGGTGATTTGATTGCCGATCCTTCAATTTATCAGAGATTTGTTGGTTATCTTATTTATTTGACCAACACGAGGCCGAATTTGGCACTTGCTGTGAGTATGGTTAGCCAGTTTATTCATGCTTCACGCACCACACACTTCGATGTTGTCTACCACATTTTGAGATATATCAAGTCATGTCCAAGACTTGGGTTATTTTATGCTTCAGGGAGTCAGTAAGGTCTCTCATGTTTTACTGATGCAGACTATGCGGTTCAAAGATAAATCGACGTTCCACTTTAGAATTTTATACATTTTATGGTTCTCACCTCATCTCATGGAAAGAGCAAAAAGCAGGTGGCAGTGGATTCATGTTCTTCAGTAAAGGTCGAGTGGGACATGTGAGATTATATAGCTTCGATCGATTTTGGGGTAGGGTTTTATGGAAAAAGAAGTATCAAAATTATTTTGTGATAATAAGTCGGCTATTATGCTTACATCTGATTTTGTGCTTCATAAGAGGACGAAGCACGTGGAGGTTGATATTCATTTTATTCGGGAAAAGGTGAGGTCCGACACCATTTGTTCACTTTTGTCCCTTCTTCGGATCAGAAGACGGATTTTTTCACCAAATCGGTTGGGCCCTCTCTCTTCTTCAATCTTCCATTGTCCTGCAGAGCTTGATTGATATCTTCGCTCTAGCGTGAGGGAAGTGTTGGATTTCATGTTATTTTTAGTATTTTTCCCTTTGTATTGGGCCTCCACGTTTTGGGCCTTAGTTGTGTATTCTTAGTTTTGTAGTCTTTAGAACCTTCTAGAATTGTAATATGTTTAGCATAAATACAACTATTGGGCTCCCAATTGGACAAGCCATTGCAACATAAAAATCTTCTTTCATAATTTCATGCAAATGATATGTTTCATCTTTGGGGACCATCTTCAGTGCCTTACTTTTTAAATCCTTTAAAAATGCCGAGGTTCCTAAGCTGGCCACAAAGGGCGGGCTTAATACTTTTGACTTTTTTTAAAGGAGGAGAGCGTGAAACCTTATATCCCCTCATTGGTCTTGTCTTTGTAAATAGGATGGTGACCATATTCCATTTCATTGTTCCTAAACTAGATTTTATTGGTGTAAAAATTTGAGTAGGATTTTGTGGGTTCTTTTCCCACTTATGGGTACGATTATCTTGTGATTGAGTAAGGAGTGGTGGCAATAAAAAAAGTTCATGCTTACAGAGATGTCTTGTTTTAAGTTTATAGTAAGTTTGTGTATTTAGGTGGAATATATATATATATATATATATATATATATATATATATATATATATATATATATATATATATATATATACAGGTTCCAGTACATACCGAGTATACATTCCTATTTTTTTAAAATAGTAAAAAAATTATATTTCGGCTTAATTTTTTTATATGACGTTTTAACATTTCAAGGGACCCATATAAAAAAAAAATCAGCTCAAGGCAACCTTTTAAAAGCTGCGAAAGTTTGACCGATTTTTTTAAAATATAAAAAAGGTTACTTTGAGCTGTTTTTTTTTATATGGTCCTTTAAAATGTTTAAATACCACACCAAAAAACTCAACTAAAAAAAATATATTTTAATATTTAAAAAAAAATGGTTTGCGCTAGCGGTACGTATACTTGGGTATGTATGAGTCTCTCTCTCTATATATACACACACACGCACACAGAGATACATGTACACCAGAACTAGGCCTGTTAATGGGTTGGGACCTGACTCGGACCCGATCCGTTAAACTCGGGTCTGAGCACTTTTATGAAACCCAATTACCCGATTACTTGCCAATTAAATGGATCGGATATGTATATAGGTAGACCCGATCCGTTAAGGACTCGACCCAAAGTTTATATATATATATATATATATATTGTGTATATATATATATATATATATATACACAATATATATATATATATATATACACAATTCTCACCTACATCATATGCTCTATACATCATCCATATATCACACCTAGTTGTAGGTCCTAAAAAATTTGTTTTTCGAATTTTTTGTTTTTTCCTTGAAATTACCCTTCCAATTTTGTAACTATTTTTAAAAATAGCTACAAAATTGAAGGGTTAATTTCAAGAGAAAAATAAAAAATTTGGAAAAAAGGTTTTTTAGGGCCTATAACTAGGTGTGATGTATGCATCATGATGTAGGTGAGCCTTCCTCTCTCTCTCTCTCTATATATATATATATATATATATATATATATATATATATAGAAGTCAATATATATACATATTTTGGGTAGAACATGAAATATGAGCAATTTTTTGTTGCTATTGGATTTTTTGGTATATTTTTTAATTCTAGCATTCGGTTATTCGGGTCGAGTATCGAGTTGGGTTCTTGGGTCCTTAACGGATCCGAGTCTAGACAAATTTTTTGAGACCTAACGGGTAATCGAATAAGACCTGTTTGCAAAAAAAATGTCCGGATCGGGTATGAATATAGGTAGACTCGATCCAGACCCAACTTGTTTACAGGCCTAACCAGAATGATTCAGATAATATATTAATTAAAATTTGTACCACAATAGCAACTCGAAAAAGCGTACTACAAATGTACCGTGTGTTAAGCATGGTAGCGTACCACATACCCTTACCACACACGAAAGTGTTGCACAATCCATGTAACATTGAGAGGATTTATGGGGCAGCATCCATTAGGGCCTCGATTAGTAATTTAGTTCATTGATCGGATGCCGTGTTTATGATGGATCACCGAAGGGAGGCTCCATTTTAAGTGGGTTCTTTTGGGTAGTTTTTTTTTGAGAAGTTGGTTAACTGGAATGTTTTGAAGTTATTTATTTATTTATTTATTTTATGGGCTTTAGCTACGACGTGTGTATTGGTAAATGTGTATGCGTGTTTGTGTGACATGATCGGTACCGCATTGGGGATCTTTTGGTCTATTCCCATGTTGGATCTTTTTGTCCTTTAACGCCTAATAATTGTTCCTTTATACTAGTTAGATTTACTTTTTACTTTTTTAATTGAGTCATGTGATGTATGCACCATTCTAGCCTTATTTTATTGTTGCACTCCTTTTTAGGTTATAAGTATCTTGAAATTACCTCATTTAGGGATATCATGTATTTAAGGGATATAAGCAAGGTTCTAAAAAACGCGGGGCGTGATTGAGGCGTGGAGGCCAAGCCTTAAGCCTTAGAAGCCTAGGCGGGCCTAGGCGTGAAAAAGCGTGAAAAGGCGTTTAGGCCTTCTTAATATATTTTAATATTTTTTAACCATAACAAGGCTATTAAAATACAAAAATTGCACATATCATAAAAATATGTCTGAATATATGCAAATTAAAATACTATTTGATTATTTTGGATGAGATAATGGTCCGGTTTGTAAACAAATTCTTTAAAAGGCGACATCGTTTCACTAAAGCATTGTTGTTTTTAGAAAAAAGTGCGCCTTAAGGGTTATACCAAGAATAAGGCGTGAAAAGCGTAAGGCGAGGCGTTTCTCCCAAGCCTTAAGCCTAGGCGTGCCTAGGCGGAGCCTAGGCGGGTTTTTTAGAACAGTGGATATAAGTTATTTTAATTTATGCATATTCTTAGCTGGCATTTTTCGTCTTACGTCAAATTGCTATTAGAGCTACGCTCCGAAGTTGTAAAAACAAATTGTGGCAACTTCAATGTTGCCCAAGAAATCAAACCATGATGGAATCTAATGAGATCGGATTGGAATAGACAAAGGCCTTCATTTTGAGATGCGCCGCCAACTCCTGCCCCTCCCACCAGCCCTATTTACTACGCCTACACCATTTATGGTCACCGAACCCAGTGGGACGTTCTAGGCAGAAGCTCGAACCCACTGGTTGGTTGTGATAATGGCAGGCGAAGGGCTTCTCCATCGCAATCCAGTTAAGCCCGTCTCCACCACTAGTAGCATCGACCACCACCTCCAACAAGCACGAAGGTTATTTTGGTTGAGGGAAGGGCATCGATCAAGCTGCCTAGGGTTCTGATTGACTCACACTCCACCTTTTCAGTTTTGTTTGATTCCTGACATAGGTTCACCTGAGGAGGGTTGGTGAATGGTAGGTTCCAAGAACCTTGGTTGCGGAAGATCATGGTTAGATATTTTCGGGCATGGAGTTTGGAGAGGTCGACTCGCTGGTCGGCTTTTAAGTACCTCAGTCGATTTGAATGAGACGAATGGAGGATCGATCACTCAACATTTGACGACTCGAGTCCTCTGGTGAACCTTATGTTCTCGTTGATCAGCGTACATATTTCTTATGGCTTCAAAGGGGCTACATGATTGATGATTGCCTTGCATGTGATGTCTGTATGCATTGGGTCAGGTCGATTTGTCGGATTGCGAGAATGATTTTGAGGAAGGTGATATCACCCCATGATCATTTGAGCCTTACTAACAAAGAGCCTTTGTACATATATCAGGGCTGAGGCTCCTATTTTGAACAACCGGCGTTGAGACACATTTGTCGAGTGGCTAGATTTGATTGCGAAGAATTTGGATACAAAAGTTACCTTGGGATAAATGTGAGCTTGGTTTGTTTGCAAATGAACCAAGTTGTGCTTAATCGAACTTTATATCTGCTTGGTTTGTTTGCTTAAGGAAATAGCTGAGCTCCAAGCTGAGCCTGAGAAACTGGATTCTTAAGTTTTAATTGAACTCGTCTACGTCTTAATACACTAAATGGGTTAAGTAATTAGGTTCAATTTTTTAAACCAACTCAAAATCGAGATCGAGCTCAACTCATTTGCTTACCCTTTGCATTTGTTCATCCATAGTAGGCTTAACTAAGAGAGCCATGCAAACCCTTTGAAGTGCTATTAGTGAGATGAAGCACAAGATACGACCTCAAAGTGCCTAAGAAGAAATAGCGGTTGGTTCCATCAACAAAGCATGAGGACCCCGAGTATGAGACTAAAAACCCGTGGATAAGGTGGGAGAGACCCTCGTGGTTGCATGTAGGTGCGAAAGTGATTAAAAGAAACTATACAACATCAGCAAATTAAACTCATTAATTCTAATTCATCTACAAAGCAATAGACAGAAGCAGTTTTCAGTATAATACAATTGATAGCTCGATTATAGAGGATAGGGAATGTTTTTGGCCTAGTGATGTCATGGGTATGTCACAGAAAGTGGGGCATTATACATGACATCTCTGAAAGACTCTTGAACCAAAAGTATAAAAATTGTAAGTATAAAATTAACCTCTACGCTCATGCTCTTGCATGACTCTCCCCTAGTGAGAAGTCGCTATATTATTGCTATATTGATGGTACAAATTGGGGTCTACATATTGAAAGGTTGCCTCGGTGATCCATATGTCTTTAGCCTCAAGTTGACCATGCCATTAGAAAGAGTAATTGGGTTATGCCATTACAATGAGGAATTAGGTGATGCCCTTGAAAAATGAATGGGATGCCCTTTGGTCTTCGGTAGGGGAGTCAAGGGGAACGTGATTGTCGCGAAAAGGGGTGTGATTCACGATGTTGAATGTGTGGTGCATGCGAAACTCCACGGGCAAATTAACCTTGTAGGCATTAATTCCCCAACAATGAATGGTTGGGAATAGGCTGAATTGGTCATTTGAAGCTTGTGGCCATACGTCGACAACGAGTCTTTTGCAAATAGATTAAGACTAAGCCACTATACTGAAAGATGAGCTCATGATGGTGGGGTTAGTCCCTTGTATAATATGTGTACTCGCGTTGCATGCAAGCATGAACATCCTCGTGGATCACGTCATTGGTGTGACTAACTCCATCGTGGATGAGAACTTTGCAAGGTTTATAGGCATGGATGGGGAGTATCCAAAGATAATCTAGAAGACATTCTAGTGGAGAGGTTGATGACATTATTGAAGGTGAACTCGACTGTTTGATGACATTGTTGAAGGTGAACTCGACTTGGGAAGTGACACGGTCCTAACGTCAAGGAGCATTGGTGGCTAGGCGCCCAGAAAAATCTTCGACACTTAAACCACCTCGTTTGATCGATTTACCACGGTGGAACACTGTGGGGAATTGTATAGATTACGGCGACAAACGCTTGGGGGGATGCCAAAAATGGTTCGTGAACTTTACATCTTTGTTGGAGTTAATACAAAGAAATAAAGTGTAGCAATATAGGATCATTCATAGTGCGGGCAATTAGATAAAGTACAAACCTTGAGAACCGGTTTACTACTACGAAGATGAAAGCGTGGCCGCGAGTCATGTAGGGAAGGCCGATGATGCAGTCTATGGAGACGTCCTGCCATGGCCGCTCGGGGACTTGGAAAGTGGTATTAGGGCTGGTGTCAAAGTCTTCCCTTTAGCCGTTTGACGCGTGTAACTATGCCAAAGGGAGGTGTTTGTATTGAGTTATAGTGGTTAAGAAAGGCCTAACTCGTAAGGATGCCAGATAGTTAACTCCTATGTGTGCCCCATAAGGCCGAGGCCTCTCATGTGCACTTCATAAATAATCTTCTCCGGATGAGATGATGCAAGAATGCTAAGGTTGTGTCGCGGGAATAAAAGCCTTCCTTTTGTAAAAAGTCATTCGATACGCCATTGAAGCTAAGGTGTTGGATAGCAGATGATAAATATAAAATATACAATCACATCATCAATATCAAAAACTTGATTGGGGATGACTACCATCGCGTGATTGCGGCGATTGAGGGATTCTCTTACCTATTTTCCTCCCCTGATTTGTACCCGAGGTTAAATGTACTTTTATAAATACACAATTCACTTGGCATGTCGATTGCTGACGCTAGCTGTATATATATTAAAGTGCCTTGTGGTTCGACTTAACGATAAATTTGGGGATAAGATTAGACGATCGGGTAAAATTATAAGTCATATCTTGAATAATTGAGAGCGGCACCCGAAACTTTCTGGTTAAAGAAGGCAACCATCATGCTGTTTTAACTTAGTGTGCCACCAAGACCCATCTTATAAGATAACTTAAATAACAAGTTAAAGTCAAGGAGGCCTAATTGTAGTGCGGTGATCGAAGAAGTGTCTCTAAAGTCGGTGATGGGAGCTATGACAATGCTGAACAAAACTATGATGAAAATTGCGAACTTGAGACACGAAAGTAGTAATTGGCCAATCAATGGTTCGATTCGTACTCCCTTTCTCGAAACTATGTAGCAATAATAACATAAAAGATCATTTCTTGAAGTGAAGACAAATGCTTGAACTAGAGGACGACAAAACTTTCGCTATGTAGGAAAGATGCCCCCTTCTGAACGGTTGTATATCATCAAAATAAACTACCATGAGTTTACCAGAAATGGTCGGATAATTTGCAGCATGATCCGAAAAAGTGGACAGGGGTATTAGACAATCCAAAGGGTATGACCGTCTACTCCAACTCGTCCTTATTCTTAAAGGAAGTTTTTAACTCATCGCTGGGTGGCATTCAAATCTGGTGATAACCGCTCTTTATGTCAAGGGAAGATTTGTCCCTATGCGGCTCATCAAGCATGTTCTATAAATGAGGTATGGGAAACTGCTACTTGACGATAATCTTGACAAGATGATCCTGCTATCAACACACTAATGCCAACTCTCGTATTTTTGGGTGAGAAGGGACAAAACGCCACACGACGATAAACTCTTTCGAATGAGGCCAAAACTTTCTCATGTTTTTGAATGGAGATATCTGGTAGTGTAAGAGATTAGGCAAAGGCGCCGTGTGCTCGACGGGCGGAGTGAAAACCCTTGTGTACAAAGCCAAAAGATTGCGGATCTCGGGTGGCGTGTCTGACTTGGGCATAGTTTTGGGGCTAACCAAATCGTAACACATCTGCCTCGGCAATGGGAAACCATAAGGCCGAGGTGGTTGGAGCGCTAGCGTCTGCTGCAACCGAAATTGCTTCCCTTGGTGCTGAAGGAATACAAGTGTTGAACGACCATTGTGCAGGCTAGAATGATTTTACTGCCACGACCTCCCAAGAATTAAGTGGCAATACTTATGTGATTCTACAAAAGACCTCGTCGCCAGATCGAGAATGTAATCTAGCTCTGGTAGTTTGTTTCTACCGGCAAAAGCTTACGGTCTGGCTTTCGGGCTACAAAATGGTAATAGCAGGGGTTGAATTTCGTTGTGACAACTGAGTAGCATGCTAGAAGACATCAAGGGGTAAGTCCTTTTCATAGATAATCTTCCATAGAATGTTCGACCCCATGAGGATTCTCCCGCCATTGGGGGCTAGTTGAGTGGAGACAACACCGATAGTTGAAAGAATCTCCCTTGACGGCTGAATAAAAGGGAAGGCGAAAGCCGACCTTGAACAATTGTTCGTAAACGGAAATTTCGTCTTTATTTTCAAGGTCATAGGCCCTCTTGTCCCCAACCGCACCCTCATGTGTATGGACGAGTCAATTCCATAAAAGTGTCGCCAAATGATAAAATCAGTTTCGTGGACATCACTTGGGTAAGACGAGACAACACTTGTATAAATTTCAAAGACCTCCTCTTCCTCCTCAACAACATGAGCTTTGACGTGAGGGTCTCGGCCAGTCTCATTGTCAGAGATGTCGTAGATTTGTTGTTGTTGGGGGGGGGGGGGGGGGGGGGGGGCTAAGGATCCCCCGTTGATGAGACGAGGAATTAGTGATCTAAACCAAACCCGCCCATTTGCCACCCTTAGGTATTGGTGTTTCGAAAATGGGGTTCCGATTTGATACTCTAATGTACCGAGTAATCGACTTTTCCTTCGACTCATTCAAATGAGCTCGGGTGTATAGTAAAGGAAATGCATGGTGTAGTTAGTGACCGAAGAGAAAATTTGGCGTGAGGGATTGGACTAAGTGAAAAGATCTCGCTCGTAGGTGTCGGGAATAAATGCAGCTCGAAGATACTTCATCTTTTCCCACGTGGTTTTCGGTTTCTGATCACTTTCCATGCGGGGGTTGGCAAACCCCATTCCACCAAACTTTGCCGTGCCCCATAAACATAGTGGTAATGAGTCATACGAACTTGATACTCGTTATCCAATCCATCTTTCCCTCAAAATTCGAGACGTTGACCCGGATGCCCCCATGCATGCTACGCTTCAAAGTTCACAAAATCAGTGGCATATCTATCACTTGGATCTTGCACTAGGGGCGGAAAGGGGTAATCTAGATTATCTTTAGAGGAAAGGTCGGCGAGGTGTTTGGGCCCCACAACTGGAGGTAAGGGGTGGGGAGCCACATAGGGCACCAAGCCGTGGTGGTCGGGGAGGGGGTCCAGTTTCCTCATCTCTCCTCGACTATGAGGACATGCAAACACCGCATGTACTGGCCTTGCACATTGAAAACACACCTTATTTTCAACCCGCACATAGTTAGGGCCATTTATATAGCGTTTGGCATTCGGCGTGCGGAAGTGGTGGGGTCCACAAGTCTTCTTTGGTGGTGGTGAGTTTTCTATCTCCTTGAACGTAGGGTCGTGTAGCCAATTTTCGGGGCATCATATCCTCGACCTCACCTTTTGTGAAACTACCGAAGTTAAGGGGAGGGTGGGGACGACAGATGTGGTGTCCACGTCGTGGTGCGGTACGCTCCGAGGAGAGGGCATGAGGGCAGTCATATGCCTTTTCCTTCTGCCCGTTCAACTCGGGACTGTTGGTGAATAGTGACATGGCACTTGGGCAGCTGAGGGGCTTCCTCCATTGTGGTAGTCTGCAGATTGGGCTCGATGGGAGCCGTGGGGCAGCGACAAGCCTCCTGCTGAGGTGTCGCTGGATGGTGACAAGGCCGCGAGGGGGTCATTGGGGAGGTCACGACCGGAAGTTTGGTGGAGGACTCCGACGGGTGGGTTTGTTGTAGAAGAACTTGCTGGATTGATTGATTGATTTGTTTGCTGAATGGATTGGTTGGTTAGTATTAGGGCTTCCATCATTAGTTCTAACTCTTCCAATCTTTTCTCGGATTTGGACATATTGCGTGTCTTCGTCATTGAACCCAACTCAACCAAGAGCAATTACTGCTCTGTTACTAGTTTGATGTAAAAACATTTGGAAGAGTTGAAACACACTCACAAGAATGTAATTCTCTGAAAATTACTTTAATTGCAATGAGGAATTACAAGAAGAGAGCCCTTTGTTTATAGGTTATAATCAACCCTAATCCTTGATAAACAAGGAAACTAAAATAAAGGAAACATTATTCTCGGGTACTCGTCACATCATGGTTAGTATCTAATATGATTTTTTTGTCCCTTTTTGCCTCTTTAAGTCTTATTTTAGTATTTCCCTAGCTAGGAAAGTATATTTTGTAATTACATTTGGGATTATCATATATTTGAGAGAAAGATTCTTCTAATTTATGCTTGTTCTACAGTGTCATTTGCATGTATGATATATATGTTTTTCATCCACATTATTCATCCGGCTACGTAACAAAAGAGGAAACTAGCTTCCAAAAAGAGGAAAGACGAGCAAACTTAAAATTAGAAATTAGTGCTTCTTCAGCAAGCGACCTCGCCCAAGCTACGGTTGGTTTCGGGTTCGAGCATGGGAGCAGCCTCTCCATATATGTGGGGATAAGGCCATTCGACATCTGCCTCTTTCAGACCCTGCAGTTAAGCTGGAGTCTTGTGCGCTGGGTACGACCTTTTAGTGCTTCTTAAGCAAATTATATTTTTCCTATCACGTGTGATTAGGGAAACTGAGACTGTACATCATGCTATTGTCCTCAACAACTCTTCCTCATTCAGCCAATAGAAAAATCAAATAATTGAGCTATATATTATAATATAATATAATATAATATAGTATAATAAATCAATAATATGAGTGATTCTGCCGGTAATGTTAGCTGTTTGTAAGTGAAGCGTTTATGATCAAGGTTAGCTCAA